>JZKD02S1723031.1:48618-115715 GCA_000966675.3 Picea glauca
TTCTATTAATATAATGGGTAATTGATTATGAGATAAATATGTATGTGAGTGAGTTTTTTTATTTTATTTTTAAAATGACATGTTTTATAAATATGTGTTAAAATGATAAACAATTGAGTACTTTGTTTTTAGGATTTTTTAATTATTTATGGTACATTGGTTATGAAATCTAATTCCTACTGATTATAAAGATAGTGGTTTTTCTATTAATATAATGGGTAATTGATTATGGTATAAATATGTATGTTTGTTCGTTTTTTTTCTTTTTTCTTTTTTAAAAAACATGTTTTATAAATATATGTGTGAGAATGATAAACAAGTTAATACTTTGTTTTTAGATTTTCTAATTATTTATCTCATATTGGTTATGAGATCTAATTCATAATGATTATAAAGATAGTGGTGGTCATTCAATTATCAAAATGGATAATTGATTATAAGATAAATATGTATGTTTGTCCGTTTTCTTTCTTTTCTTTTTAAAAAAAAAACATGTTTTATAAATATATCTGTGAGAATGATAAACAATCCAATGCTTTGTTTTTGAGATTTTTAATCATTTTTCATACATTGATTGTGAGATCTAATTCATGATCATATATAAATCCCAACATACCATAATTTTTATGTTAATCGAAATTTCCACCTTCCTACTAATATAATGAGTGCAAATATATATCTATCAATGCCAAAAAAAAATAAAAAATTTATAGTTGAATTTGATTTTTACTTATTAACTTATAATAATTTAAATCCAACACCACAACATAAAAAAGAAACCAACCTTGTTTGGGTTGTGAGGTCATATATATATTTCTTTCCCTCACAAAAGATTTAAGTAACTACGTGGAGATAGACATGAAATGAGAGGACGTGGAATTCAACCACCATTTTGTAATGGGATGTCTTAATCTCTTTTGAGGACGTGGCATTCAATTATCATGGGATGTCTTAATCTCAACATGCATTTTATTAATCTATTTTTCTTACGTGTCTTAATTGATCAATTATTCAATATTAATTATGTGCTTAGTTTTTGGTGTTATATTTATCATATTATATGAATTTGTGTTCAAGTGAATAACTTCTTCCCTAGATAAATGTGTGGTGGTGATGAAGTGGGAGTATAAGTGTACCATTTGATTAAAAATTCATATTTAATCTAAACAAAACAATAATTGAAAATTTAATCAAACTTGAAACGCCCACCATTGGCCTTAGAATTAAAAAAAAAATCAGATAATTTCAGTCGCCGGGAAATCCGGCCAGACGACGGTCATTTCCACGAGGTACAATGATTGGCTGCCGCCGTGTGCCGGAAAGCAACGAAGCCGGCACCGGGAAACTGACACCGGAGGCCAGATTGTGTCTTGAAATAGGATAGTCCTATGTGGCATGAGATGACGTGGTAAAATCCAATCCTCTTGTTTCGTTTTCGATTGCTTGAGAACCGGTCATGTCGAACACGCGTCGGGTAGATTACCCGTCCTTTACACTTCCTTTTTTGTACTAAACTCGTATGGGTATCTATCTATTGATTGATTTTCTAAGTGACGGAGAATTTGATTAAAGTTCGGTCAAGTTTGGAGCGGCTGGAGCGGGTCTGATTGTCGATGGAGTGGATTACAGCCGTCAGATTGTGAAAGGGGTTGAGGGGAATCTGTAGTTTCTGCGAGGAAGGTGGAATGGCTTGGATTGCAAGGAATTATAGTTATTTCTATCCTATAAGTAGAGCCACGAAATAACATTTGAGTTGGGATGATTTTCTGGGTGTAAAATTGACTTTCTCGGGGCTGCCTTGATTGAATTGAATTGGAATTGTTCTGGCTGAGTTCTAAACAAAATTGAATTCAGAAGAAAAAAATTCCTGTGGAATTTGAGCTGGGCTTTATTTTTGGGTGTTCCTTGAATAGCTAGCCTCTTGGAGGATCTGGTTTTTGGTTTTGGGAATTTTTTTCTCAGCCCATTCTTATATAGACTCTTCCTGAGAATCTCCCCAGCAGGAGTTTTGATCAGCTTTGGTAAAATTTGAGTGGTTTCTAGTTAAAGAAGAGTGATTTGATTGAAAGATTGTGTGGTTTCTGTTTTAGGAGATTTTTTGTGTGTTTATTGCGCAGATTGGATAGTATAAGGACAATTTTTAGCGATTTCTCTGTGCACCATTTGGGTGCTTTTTGAGGGCCTTGTGGGGGTCCGTTTTGGTTGGATTTTAGCTCTTCTGCAGTTGATTCTCTGTGTCTTGCAGGGCTTAAAGGCTGCTGCACAGAAGCCTAAGGCATATTTGGGGAAAATTAGTTTTTTGGTCTTCTTATTGAATGTCTTGGAAAACCTTAAAAAAGGGGAGATTTGGGGGCAGATTCGTTGTGTTTTTATTCGGGAACCTCTGACTTAAGCTTACGCAGGCATTCTGAGGACATTTGTCCATGAAAATCTGATCATAAAGTAATCTGCAGGGAAGTTTGGTCGGTTTTTTTAAATGTGAGTAAGGAAGTTCTGGGGGCGAGTCTTGATAGGCTGGTTGGCTGCAATTTTGTTATTGGGTTGCTGCTTTGATTAGGGGGCACTAGCTGCAGCCTGCAACTCACATTAATATTCTCAAATTATCCCAAACCCAAAGGGAAAAGGTCGATCTTTTCTCTGAAATTTATTAGTTCAAATCCTCTGTCCCATAATTGGTTCCCACCTGTCACAGCCCTCTGGTTGCTTGCTGTCAGTCTTAGAAAGCCTCATCTAATCCTGCTGTCTGCATAAAATAAAAAACCAAGCTGCATTCCACAGCCCCCCAAAATACCCACAGAATGGCCATGGCTTTTGCACATATCCCTCGCTGGCTTTGGGGTCAAAAGACCCACGAAACAGCCTCTTCTTCATCTTCTTCCACATCATCCCCATCACCCGTGCCAGCTTCTTCTTCTTCGCAGAGTTCCACCATTGGAATGAGAGACCCAGATATACTAAGATTCCCATCAATGCAGGAAACTCGGATTCCTCCAAGAAGAGTGAGGAGAAAATGGCACAGCCGAAATGAACGAAGGATAGACAGGGAATATGATGTGGTGGTGGTACCCTCTGATGGGGGTTGCATTTCAGGCTCAGAGTCTGATGACTCCGATTGGTCCATTGGATGGTTTGAACCCCATGCCCCTGATTTTTCCAGTGAAAATGAGTCAGAGAATAGTTTTGCAGTTTTGGTGCCTTGCTACGGCCTGCCTCATCCTTCGGAGACTGTAGATTCCAGAAGGGCCTCTTTGGCTACCGGTGCAGAGAGTCCTAAGACCCAGCTATTGGATGCCATTCTCTCCAACCTCTCAAATGGCTCATCTGCTACTGGTTAGTATATTTCTTGTCAAGTTTTAGCCCATATTCTGTAAAAGAAACTGGTAGTATAGTGTAGATAATGTAAGGATATTTTTTGGGCTTCCTATTTTTCTTTTGCTTCGAGCCCTAGATGCATATGTTGTATTTCCACCTTTGCTATAGCACGTGGAAAATGTCCTGCTTTACAGAGCACTAGAGGCACATCCTGTAATAATAATGAAACATTTCCTGCTTTACAAAGCACTAGAGGCACATCCTGTAAATGCAAATAATAATGAAGATTTCCTACTTTACGAAGTACTGGAGGCACATCCTGTAAATGCAAGTAATAATGAAAATTTTCCTGCTTTACGAAGCACTAGAGGCACATCCTGTAAATGCAAATAATATATACTGCTTGTGCAGTCACGATGGCCCCCAAGGGGCTAACACGAACTAGGGGGTATTGAACCCTGGTGGGGGAATTTCGTTACCCTCGCTTTACCGGCCAGATAAATCCCCAATGACAATAGATATATCTTTTTGGAAACTTCAATGCCATGACACACCCCACCCTCTTGGACCCCTTAGTAGGGGAATATCATCACCCTCACTTTACCAGGCAGACAAGTCCCCAATGACAATCAATGTGTCTTTTTGGAACGCCTTGATGACACACCCTGCCCTTTTGAATCCTGGTTGGGAAATATCATCACCCTCACTTTACCAACCAGGCAAGCCATAGATCAACCAGGCAAGCCATAGATGACAATAGATATATACTCTTGGAAACTTGAATTCCATGACATCCCTCCCCTTTCCGGATTATTCAATTCTTCATCCTTTATTGGTTTTTCTTCCTTCCTCATATACATGACATAACAGCATCACATGCACTTCATCATCTACTTCTCCTTGCTTGAAAAGGAAGCATAAACATTCTTCTTGATTTATATTTATCTATCTCCTTGTTTCCACTGCTGAGAGTTTAGACTGAATTGACAGATTCTGTGTCTTTCATGCATGAAGATTTTCTCTTGCAAGTATGTTCTATGTAAGTGATCGTTGTGTTAATCTCAGATTGATAAAATCTCTTGCAATTATTGTTACCTTTTCCTTAGGTTCTCTCCTTGCCAACCTGAAGATTCCTAAGATTGTACCATATTGAACCTAGCTTTTTTACAAATCTACTTCCCCGTCTTGATAGGGGTTTTATATGGATGTCGTTAACCATTATATATATTGTTTTGATTTCACACTCACTGAGCGTGCTTTTTTCTTTGAGGGTTCTCGACCTCATAAAGATTGATTAATCTACCTAGCTTTCATTATATTTTTCAGTTTCTTAAAGGAACTAATTTATATTTCATCAACTGATATGAAGTTGGTCGTCGTTTGTTCTTTGTGCAGACAGTAAAAAATATATGGAGAGGTGGCTTTCATCACTTCAAGAGCAGTGAAAACAGGTCTATTGAGAAAAGAACCCCAGCACTAAGAGAGATTTGGTAGCAGCTGTGGATGTGGCAAACATGTCTTGCTGTGTGCTACTCTGCTCTATCTGTATAGTATTAATATCTTTGGTGAGTGGCTAAATGTAAAGGTCTTTAATATGTCTCTCTGTTTTGATCCTAAATGTACATAGAAGATTGGATGTGGCCATGACGTTTCCGGCACAGAGTAATTGAAACAGCAGCAGAAAAAACAGTAGGGGAAGCAGATGCCAGTAGGGAAGCAGGTGTAAGGCTGCTTTTTATCACATACATTTTATGTAACGGGCTTGAGATTTACTTGATTTTTTGGCTAGTAGTATGGGAAGCAGCTCATTTAAGGAATCCAGTGATAACCGATTCTATGTCATTTTGTAATTCAACTGGGAGTTTTGGTTTGAACTGTTCTTAGAGACAGTGTTGAACAAGCATCTAACTAAATTCATTCTTGAAGGCAGGATTTTGCAAGCATCTGACATTCATTTGAGAAGGTAGCAATATGTGGATTCCATAAGATTGGAGCCCTTATTCTTAGTTAGGACCTGGAAGAGTGTATATATTGTAAGCTGATTTGGCTTCTCTTGCAGTCCTAGAAGATCAGAGGTGGCTTCTGTTTATCAGCTATTTTTTTTGTACATATCATGTATATTACTAGGTAAGGTATATGACTGTATTGGGGTGTGTGTGTGTTTTGAGGGGTACCGGTGCAGAAGGAAGTAGGCGATGGATTTGATTGCTCTGGAGACATTTTTTTTTAGCACAATTGTGCTCTAACAGGAACGATGGGCATTGCGTAGAGCACAGCCTACTTTCTGTATCTGTATCCAATGTACATATATATTTTTTGCAATGTACATATATACTTTTTGAATATGAAAAATACAAATGCATTAGAGATGTTTAATATCATGGAAAGATTGCCTTTTCAATTGTGAGAAATATTTTTTCAATTGTGAGACATATTTTTATGTATAATAATAATAATAATAATAATAATCTAATTTTAAGATCACGGCCAAGACAAACATCAAATTGATGTATATAAAGTAAACACAATTTTTTTTGGGTTGAAATGGGATTTTTTAATTGTGCAACAAATTTTTTCACTGAAGTGGCAACCAACAAACAGACAGATCAAACCTTACAATGGCTAACTCACAGAAAAGCCATAAAAACTTAAAAGCTAAAAATTTACAATGCACATTACAGTAACATTTATATAAAATACCTCAATCAGTGCCTCAGTAAGATAACCCTTATCATCTTGAATCTTTATTTCATTGACATGATGTATACTCATGTTTTCTCTACTGTCATTTATACCTATAGTCATTCCCAAGTCATACTTTTCTTTCTCATGTACGTCGAATCCAGAGTAATTTAAATACACTACGAGCATCGTATACTTCTCTTTCCCATATAAGTTACCTATTGAATGTGGAGTCTCGATTAATTTAAATAAATATCAGAGGACTTTTAAAATTCTAAATTGTACCGAGTAGCTGGATTAGTAGCTAGGCTTGACGCGATACATATCTATTGTGAGCTATCCACCTAGCCCTTTTATTTTGACAGGAACTTTTTTCTTTGTTTTTTCCTGTAAGGGGTTGAATCTCTTGGGGATTTTCAACTATAAACTTTTTTTCTTTGTTTGTTCCTCAAGTGGAGGGAATCTCTATCGGGGTTTTTTTCCACAATTACTTTTGGGGATTTCCAATGTTGCTGTAAGAGGGTGCACACATCCCAGCATTGGGGATTGAATCTGAAAAGGTTTAGGCAAATTTGCATCGATTTACACTGGGTCCAGAATCTAATCCACAGAGATTTTCTGCCTTTGTTTTTTCCACAATTTCTTTTGGGGATGTCCAAAGTTGCTGAAAAAGGCCGCACCCATCAGAGCGTTGGAGATTGAATCTCAAAAAGTTTAGGTAAATTTGCATCGATTTACACTGGAAACTCAATCTAATCCACTTTCATAAGGGGTAAGTTCAAGGAGAACAGGAAAGTAGAGTCTATGTTTGCTGGAAGTTTTAAGGAGATGTGTATGTGTCATCATTTTCAACTTTTACTTTTGGATTCCCTCCAAGGAAATGACACTTGGTTCAGATATCTACTATTAAATAAGGAAATGACACCTGGTTCAGATATGTGAGATTTGAATTTATCAAAATAATTTAAAATATTATCTAGATCAGCGAACTTAAATGCAATGGATTTTTAAAATACCATGGAAACATTAAACTCAAATAGGACACGGTTACCCAATTTACATTTTTGGATAAACAATATTAACCTTCTCTAAGTTTATTGTTTGTTTGATGGTTTTCCTCCTTTTCTCTGATGCATTCTAAGTCTTTTCTCTTATGCATTCTAAGTTCATTCTAAGTTTATTGTTTGTTGATGGTTTTCCTTTTTTTCTCTTATGCATTTAATGGAAATGTTCAACTGTTTGATTTAGATTTAGCTTTTTTTTCCTGTGAAGGAAGAGCTTGTGCATGAGGAAAGTAACTCTACAACTATCTTGAAATATGATAGATCCTACACTAGAATGTTGTATTTTCATAATTCAAAACTTGATTTCATCTAATTTTTTTTCATTTGAGAATCATTTTGTTCAGAAAACTTTTACTTCTGTTGATCTCAACACGAAGGTGAGCCTATGTACATAATCGTACTATAGCTTTCTTAAAATCTGTTTTTCTACAACTGTCTAAATTATTGCTAATATCCTCTATAATTGAGATATGCTAGAAATGTAATAACATATTTGGGAGACAAACCAAGTGGCATATGAGTAATTGACATAGAGCTTGGATCAAATTATGAGAACCAAATAGTTATAAAACGTCCATCTCTTCCCCAAAACTAGGGACCCTCCTTGAAAACTTGTTCATAATTAATATGATAAAAAAATGAACTATTAAAAACCTTTGAAAGATATAGATATCGCACATTGCGTTGTCCAACTCAAGTGGATGCATTGGTATAAATCCAATGGAGGCTTTGAAAGAGATAGATATCTCAGAGTGCATTGTCCAACTCAAATGGATGCATTGGTATAAATCCAATGGAGGCTGATAACCATTAAATATGCAAATAACGACGTCTGATGCATGATTTGATGTAGATAAGTGAACTTTGGTGCTGTGATCTTTGCCAATGACTCATCTTTTACTTTATCCACTATATAGGAACTAGAGAGAGGAGGATTCGAAGTAGTTGTTGTGGAAAATTTGTTATTTTTGACCGCATCCTTGAAGGAAACAGGTTTTGAAGTTGAAGAGACCCTAGGTCCCACCTCTCCTCCCCACAATTGCAATAACAAATGAATAGTTGAATTTTTACATAAGCTATCGTTAAACATAAAAAATTGGTCTTCCATTTATTTACCCTAAAAAATGAGATATTCTTGGTCCACATGAACTCCCCATAAAATCTCAAATTGTTTCTTTAAATTTGCCAGAAAATCATTGGAATTCCCCCACAAAAGTATGATATTCTCAATGGGAGACTTTACCATCTTTTGAAATTGCTTCTCAATAGT
Organism: Picea glauca; assembly: GCA_000966675.3. Lineage (NCBI taxonomy): Eukaryota > Viridiplantae > Streptophyta > Pinopsida > Pinales > Pinaceae > Picea > Picea glauca. The sequence continues at coordinate 56,947 of JZKD02S1723031.1, forward strand.
AGTTGTCTCAACAAATACTTGTTGGACATCCATTTCATCAAGAACTTGCCATTTTGTCAAACACTTGGCATGTATGGATTTCGCCAAACACTTAATGTGCAAGCTCTTTGACAAATACTCGCCATTTATCTTGAATGGAAGGTCAAACCTGCAATTTTCCAACATTCTTGACCATACTAGAAGCCCCAACCTCAACATCATCAAGTGATTCCTAAATTGTGGAAAATATCAATATCCCACCTTAGTTGTTTTTTGCCATAATCATAAACATCACCACACACATGCATTTGTATGAACTTATGACAACGACAACATACATAACTTCTACAATCAGATGAAGCAATAGTACTACCACACCATATCCAATACCCTTTGTTAACATTGCTTCCACATCTACCTCCAATATATTTAGACCTCAATAAAAAATATATTATTATATTATAATTTTGATTCCATATTAATATTGTCCTTCTAAATCATTGCAAAAAAGTGAATATCTAATAAATATGCCATTAAAATAGTATAGTAATCCATAAAACATGCCATTAATTTTATATAAACATAACATTCAAATTATAATATTGAAATAATTTGGTTCCCATCACTAATCCTAAATAATACCTTATTAAAAGAATACAAATTAACCTTACAATATAATGATATCACTTCATTATTTTGTAACCCAACAAATTTTTAAATAATGTTCAATAATTGTACATAATGAAATGTGAGCAATCTAATCAACTACAAGTAAATTGAATACCATAGTGGTACATTCATGATTGGATGCTAAAACTACTCAATTGAGGCAAAATTTATGAAATATATTAAATATAAAAGCAAAAAAAACCAATACTTTGATACATGACAATGCTTAAAAATGTAATACGACAACGTTGGAAACGGAGGGTAGAGGTAAAGGTTGTTTGTATATAAAAATGAGAGGTTCCTATGAATGACAAAGACAAAAGTATGGGCCATGCACATAAACAATACATGGCTAGGCCAATACCAAAAGGCATTTCAAAGGGATAAAATATATGAACAAATATTTTAAGAGGTAAATAAGAAAAGGTATAATTATAAAATTATAAAAAACTATTAATAGCTTTAAAGTAATAAGTATTTTAATTAAAGTAATAAGTATTTTAATTGGGAAATGGAAAATAGATTATTTTGTAGAGAAATTATAATGAGATAAAAATATAAAGGATAAAAAAAAATTAAGATATTATAAGAAAGTAATTAATTTTTATTTTTTATTTTTTTTTGTTTTAATTAGAATAAAGAAGAAAATCAACATTATTAAAATAACAATGAATTCTCATGAACTATACAGTGAAATAAAGTTTGAGCAATTCTAAAACACCTTGGTTTAAAAGAATCTATCATCTTTGTGACACTAAAATGATTGAAAATGAAAAACATTTTTTCTTAAAATATTATATATACATACATCCATATTATATATCAATCTCAAAATATTTATTATAATATTATCCTTCTTAACCTTTTAATTTATCAAAACTATAGTATTTTAAAAATGTCAATGTAAACTCTAAAAACTTTTAAAACAAACAAATTTCCTACTTTAAAAAAAAAACCCAATAAATTAATTTAAAATTAATGTCAACACACACATAACACTTTTTATAAAAATCAAAATCAATAAATATTTTAATTGCATTAACTTTTAAATGAATGATTTAACTATACTTAAATGTTTGGTATATATATATGGGTTGAATATACATGTTGTTTTTCCTCACTTGTGGACTTTTAGAGAGCACAAAAAATAAATTAAAACTATTGGTTGTTATTTACCTTTCTCCCTACCAAAAAAAAAAAACCCAAAAAATTACTATTTTTTTTTACTCACAAAAACGATCATACATACTCCTTAGTATAAAAGATGAAAGTAATGAATATTAAAAGAGAAACTCCATAGACTCAGCTTCCTTCCATTCACAAGTTCATAGATATCAAGAGAAGCTGAAGCTAAGGACAAAGCTTCTTTTAATAGAAAGTATGCTTTGTCATTTAGTTCCCTGAAGATGTCAGTGAAAGAAAGCCATTCAAAGGATCAAATGGTTGTCATAATTTCCCGAAGGACAGAAACAAGACCCATGCTTGATACTTTGGATTTTTTGATAGTCCATTCAATAACCAAGTTAGAGTCACCAAGAACATGTAGTTTTTTAACCCCTTTCTTTTTTGTCACCTCCAACAAAGTCCAAAGAGAAATAAATTTGACCCAATTGTTGGTGCCTCTCCTAGGCGCATATCTAATATGTATATAATGATTTTGTTGTAAAAAAAAAACTACCACTCCACATTGCGGGGAATGACCCTTAGTGATGCCATAAAAAAAACAGAAAAACAATGGTATATTAAAATCCAAGTCTCTCATTATATATATATATATATATATATATATATATATATATAAACTTTTTATAAGAATCAAAATTATGTAGTATTTCTATTATGTACAATCACAAAAATACAAGCCTTTTACCAAAGGCTTACCATACCAAAAACTAGACCCTGATCCATTTTTAGATTATCAATTTTTCCCCTTGACAACATCACTATTTCACTACTATAACCAAGAGTGTTTGTACTTTTTTTAGAATTAAGCACTATAGACTTCAAAATGGGGATTTAATTATAGTCTCTCCCATGACTGTTTGATTAGAAAAATAAAAGAAATTAAAAAAAAAAACAGAGCTCAAACCCATCAATTCGCTGCACGATTGCACGGCTCCTTGTCCTTAGCTTCATTTTGCACCATTCCTGGAACTGGTCATCCTTCACAATAATCAGTTTCTCCTTAGTCCCCTCAAAGCTAGAGGCTCCTTCTAGCGATCTCTCCGACAAGGTCTAGTCTCCATCTCGACGAACTCTGAACTGGACCCCGAATTAAGCTTTATAGAGGAGCTCAAACTTTTCCTTGAAGACATGAATACCATGTAAGGTGGCCCTATTCTCCGCTTGCTACTGGACCAATGCTTGAGCCACCATCAACTTCATTGTCCAGTAAGTTTCAACTACCCTGAAATACTTGGTATCCCGAGTACGTGATTGGCTTGGGTCAGGAATCCAATTCTTAACTTCTGCCAAGATTCCTTCCTTTGAGGTTTCCCTACACTTCCTACGCACCGCCTCTTCAACTGTAGTCAATACATGCTTCTCAGACTCCGAGAAGAGGCTACGAAACCAAATTCCCACATGCCCAGTAGCTCGAGCCGCTCTGGTTCAATCCATAGTACCTGCTGAAGCAAGTGGCTCCACCTCCCCTCTCATCCTCTTGACTTTCCCCTGATCACCTTTCAGATCTCGTCTTGTCATCGTGTTGCCTTGCCAAACAATGACCACCTTCCAATGCAACAAGTTGGTCTTAATCTTAGACACCCGCAGAACCCAAGACCAATTGCAACTGCTATCACCTGGAGGGAAGCCTGTTCGACCACCTGTCAACTTCCACTATAAAATCCAAGCCCGAACGAAAGTGTCAGAGTGACCCAAGGTGGCAAATCCCCCTTGAACCAGACTTTGTCGAATTCTACTCAGTTGCCAAAATACACAAGTTTCCTTACTTTCTTAAGCTCGAAGATGTAGCCCCATTTCTTGGCCCTTTATTTTCCACATACTCAACCCCTTCAATTTAACCCAAGGCTTCGACATCACCCCCAACCCCTGACCTCTCCACCTCATTTTGTCATGAGTAACCAAGTCCATCATTCGTCCTTGAGCCCATACTTCACCACATTCCCTCATCACCAAGTTTGTACTATGATGATACTTTTTCGACATCCTCATGCCTAACCTCTTCATAATTCTCATTAAACACTGGATCAACCATAACTCCATTAACCACTGATGTATGATTCTATTATAACTCTTTGTCCTTTCCTAAACTTTTAAATGAATGATTTAACTATAATTAAATGCTTGGTTAAATTAAATAATATGAATTATATGATACATAAAAGCTGCTGTCACTTTTCAATTATAAGACAGAGTATCATTCACGCTTTCTACTTTTGACACTTTTCAATTACAAGACAAAGTATCATTCACTCTTTCTTAACTTAATTCCGATGGTTTTGCAGATCTATTGCTCTCCTCACATGACAACATTAAAAAACAAAATTGGATGCGCATGTCTTTTCTAGATGGATTTAACCTAACTTCTTAAGATTCTATGTTCTTATGATTTCCTAGTCAAGGATGTAATCTAAGACCCTTAATTTTTAATATTTTTTTAAGGTATTTGTTTTTCTAATATTTATTAAATTTGTTGTTTTATATTTATTTTTAAATAATAGATACCAAATTAGGGTGATTGCCTTTCACTTCATTGCCTTTAAAATTCAAGTGTGGGTATCCTTTTGTGGATGATATGAATGTAATTTGATTCTATAAACAAAGTAGTCTTATCTCCTTACTTTTTGTAAGGAGAGAATGAATAAAGAGGAAAATTTAATTATTTGTATTTTTTAGTGGAGTGAATTAATAAATGAATATTTTTTTTTTTAAATTATATAAATTATTTTAAAATGGATTAAATATTTTTAAAATAGTTTTAAAAAGTAGAATTTCATATTTATATTTATAATTTTTAGTAATTTTTTTAATAAATTTGGAAAATATATTTATTTAAWTTTTTTTGAAAGTTTTTCACTTATTAACTTACTCTCTTTTTATCTATTTAAAAAGTATATTTGCAAACTTTCAAAACATAAAAAAACACATTTTATTTTTTTTACCTTATTATTAAAGAAATATTATTATTTCTCCCACCAAATCTATAAAGAAAAAACCCATAAAAATTGATATTTCATATGTAATTTTCATCGTCACCTTATTCAAAATGTTGTAATTTTAATATTTTAGTTACTCAAGTTTTGATGTATTGATAATAACCTTTCCTTCTTCTTCATGATAAAACTCACTCTTTTTTTTTGTAAATAAAAAGGGTGTTTCTTATTACTGGGTTGTTATAATACAAAAAAGCCATATGTCATCAGTTTGCCACATGTTCCACCAAATTAGCGGAAATCGAAACAAGTGGCAGACTGTGATACTTTTAGTCAAAAGAGCTATTTGCCATCTGCCCTGCCAGATGGAAACCAGAGCAGGTGGCGGATGCATGTTCTTACAGAATTGTTCTAGGAATCTAAGACAAACAAACAACTAAAAAAAGAGAACAAAACTGTAAATCTGCATTGTCCCAGTACAAATAGTTGGGCATGGATTGTACAAGGTATCCATAACAAAGAACCAGAGATTAATCATTGGCACCTGGGGGTATGTCGTCTAGAGCTCCAGTGAGAGGGTTGTCCTTGGGCTGGAGCATGAAAGGCCTTGCACAGGTCGGGTAGCGTTGAGTTGTCGGTGCATTCGAGAATGCGTCATAAAGCATGTCGATCCACTGATTCATGAGGGTGTCCTGGTGGATCTGGTCCGCCATTTGGCTCCTAAGCTCAAAGATGAGATTTAGTTGCTCCGGGTTGAAGAGAGGAGGTAGAGCATGGTAGAATTCAGGGATTGCATTGAGCGGTGGAGGCGCCAAGACTGGGTGGTCCTCCTGCACGACGTCCATGTCCTCCTATGCGGTGCCAATGTCCTCCGCCTTGACCACCTCCACCTCTGTCCCAATTTGGCTGTCGGTGTCCTGAATTGAAACATTTGAATCCAAGTGGAGGAATTCTTGTGGGAATTCCTCCTCAACTATGCAGGTGGCGCCCTCCATGGAAGCCTGAGAGCTTGTTCTCGCTGTGTTGTGGCTGGGGAACTGCAAATCGTCTGGAACTGTGAAGAGGAGGGATTTCGGAGGGACCTGGATGGGTTCCTCCGGAATCACCTCCTCAACATAAGCCATTGGTGGAGTTCTTGGCTTCTCCAAGTGCTAAGTCCGGGCTATGGATAGGGCTCTCTCCAACTGCTGCACTTGTCTCTGTCGAGCGGTGTAACTATATTAGGCTGGGCCGCACCTTGGCTTGCCCCTCTCCCTTGACATGGCTAGGCCAAGAGGGCTGAGAATTTGCTAAGTGACCTTGAGGAAAATCCACTGCTCGTTGGTCCCGTTCTCAGAGCAAGCAGGGTGGTGGAGCATGAGAGAGAAGTAGTGCCAACCCCATCCGAGCAGGAGAGATAACCCCTAGGCCGACATGACCCTTGTAATCGCCTAGCCTCTACCATTAAACCCTGGTGCCGCCATTATCCTAACTCGAGGGAGTTATCCTCCCATTCCCTGCAGGCAGTAATGATCGCCCTTCATTCAAGACTAAGGTGAAGGGCGACAACCTGCCATATTTATGGCTTAAGTCCTGGACGAGCTACGTGGCCTCCCGTTACTAAGTGGCACCCCATTCGAGAATGCTAAAACTCACTTTAAATGAACTTTTCAAACTACAACTATTCTAATAATTAAATAAATAAAATACATATTCAAATAAAAGAAAATCACAATTATTCTAATAACTAAATAAATAGAATTTGTATCTAAATAAAAAAATTTGGAATAGCCAAAACTTATAATCAACTTCACCAACAAAATTTTTAAACAAAACTTTCCCCCTAAAAAAATCCACCTTCTCACTAAATCCCAAACCTCTAACATTAAAGTCTATCTCCCTTTTAACAAAAACTTTAAAATTCTTTATAAAACGATCATCAAAACTTTAAAATTCTTTATAAAACGATCATCAAAATCATCTTTAATCTTCCCATAGGTTTTTAAAACATTTTGAACAACATAAAAGATAAAACAGATCTATAAGATTTTGTGTTAGTGTGGCGTTCCATGTATAATGTATAGGGAAAAGAAGTTGGTTCATAAGAATAATGCTCAAAGATTACATTACGTATAATCACTAAAGTCACACCATCAATTTGGTTCACATTGAAAAATTTAATCTCACTACGTATGTTATGCTTTGTTGATGTATGTTTTTGTTTTGGGTTGTTACAATTTTGTTTAAAAATGGTTTGTGGTTATTGCTATATGAACCACTCATCATCTTGGGTGCCTTACCACATGTTTCGACAATAAAAACCATAAAGGGGCACAATTACCAAACTGAACCGATTTCAGCTATCACCATTCATTACATTCCCATCACCCCTAGAAATAGAGGTATGAGGGGATTTGTCACATTGAAATATAAAGAAAAATAATAAGATAATGCGCATAAGAGGAGTGAACTCCTACTTTCCTTAACACACATAATAAACTAAGAAGGGAGTTGATACTCTACTTGGCCCATACACAYAACTCTAAACCTTTGTTTTGCATTCTCTAAGTCTCTTCATCAAATTCTGCCCCTCAAATCAAATCACCCCCCACTCTGCCCGTCAAATCAAATCACACCCCCTCCCCCCCAAAAAAAAAAAATCTCCATGGGTCTATTTGTTTTAAATAAATAGTCAGAACAATTGTTGTGGTTATTGCACTCCTTTGGAGTTGATCATGTCATATGGCAATGAAATTTATTTCTAGTTGAACCAAGAGTATTGAGGTGCATCTATAGTCCAGAGTGTAAGTAGAGGTGTCACATCTATAACAATAATAAATTAAATTGAAAAAAATTGGAATCCATAAAAAAAACATTGAAAAATAACAACCTATAATAATTAATAATCTAAAAAAGATGGACCATAACTAAGTTGGATACCCCTAACATGTATGCATCTTCAAATTGTTTCTATAACATAATTATCTTTTTATTGTAAAATAAATGAATATAGACCCATCTTAACCATAAATCTTTGAGCATATATAGATTATGTATCTACTTATTTTGATTTCTTTGGGTGCTTATTAGATCTAGGGCTAAGATGGATTGATGCTTGTAAATAGTATAGTTAGACTAGTCAATTTGGTTTAGCTTGAGTCATTAGGGAGGATAAATGTTATCCTCCCTAGTCATATTCAAATCCTTCCCGTGACATATTTTCCTCTTCGTCAACCAATTATTGTTGAAGGGTGGGATGCTTAGCTACATGTTACAAAATAATTAATATAGTCACCGGTTGCTTAGCTACATTTAAAAAAATAGTATAGTCAAGTTGGTTTGGTAGTGAAATTTCTAAGACTATACCTTCATTACATAAACGTCTTCAACTTCTTCTTGATTTATATTTTTCTATCTCCTTGTTTACATTGCTAGGTGATGATGGTTTACACTGAATTGATAGATTCTGTGTCTTTTTTGCATGGGGATTTTCTCTTGCAAGTATGTTGTTTTATGTAAGTGGTCGTTGTGTTAATCTCATATTGATAAAATCTCTTGCAATTATAGTTACCTCTTCCTTAGGTTCTCTTCTTGTCAACGTGAACATACCTAGGATTATACCGTAATTAACCTAGTTTTTATCCAAACCTACTTCCATCCCGAGGGGTTTTATATGGATATTGTTAACCATTATATAGTGTTTTGATTTCACACTCATTGAGCGTGCTTTTTTCTTTGTGGGTTTTGGACCTAATAAAGATTGTTTAGTCTACCAAAGTTTTCATTGTATTCTTTAGTGTCTTAAAGGAACTGATTTATATTTCATTAATTGACATGAAGTTGGTCGGTGTTTGTTCTTTGAGAAGACAATAAAAAATATATGGAGTGGTGGTTTTCATCACTTCAAGAGTAGTGAAAATAAGTCTATTGAGAAAACAACCCTATGGCTAAGAGAGATTTGGTAGCAATTGTGGATGTAGAAATCATATCTTGTTGTGTGCTACTATGTTCTATCTGTATAGAAATAATATATTTGGTGGGTGGCCAAATGTAAAGGACTTTCATAATTCTCTCTAATTTGATATTGTTGAGGGGATTGGATTGCCTGGACTCAAAAGTAGGGATTAAACCCAAGGAGGAGGTCCAATTAGACTCTTCCCTATTTGGAATGTAATAATCCTTCGGATTATGGTCCGACAACCTTTCAATGAGCTTTATAAATAAGTTAAAGTGTCTTTCTACTTCTATTTTTTTATGTTTTTTTATGATGTAGGTAATTAATATGGGAAATAGAAATTAATCTAAGAAGTTTGAAGAAGCTTGCTACCAAAGGATAACCCTCAGGAATAGTCAATGAAAGTAACCAATGGTTTTGAGATCTCTATGAAACCATTCTACTAAGAATAATTATTGCATGATCACCTCCAGGAAACAAAAAATGCAGATGTTGACAGGTAATTCTCATAAACAATGGCTAGGAAAAGCCTTGCAGTTGTAATTTATTCTTCTAAGAAACAATTCTATAGAAAGATATAGCTACCAAGATACTCCCAGGAAACACATAACAATTGTCCATCTACTCCATCAATGATTACAAAATATTTATACAACAATTACTATACTAAATAGCAAAACCATGATTATGAAGGTTGAGAAATTGATTAATAAAGAAATATTGAAGATCACACCTAAAAATTTATACAATCATACAAGATAACTTAGTAGAATTGAAATCCTTACTAGATGCGTTAAACATAACATTTGTTCATAGAATAATCCACAAGACAAGCAAACACACACAATGACTCAATACAAATCCTTGGCTCCTATAGAGATTTAGAATTAAACCTTTGAAACAGTTCTCTAATTCATTCTAGAATATTTCTCTCACCCTAAAAAGCCCCTTCTTTAGAGGTTGAGCCCTCCATTTATTAGCATTACAATGGCCAAAAATAATATATTCATCAAAAAATAAAAACTTAGAAATCCCTAAACTAAAAGTGAATCAAGATGACTCATGTGATCGATGTGTTTTATGGATTGCATGCTCATCAACATATGCGGCCCATTTTGAGTGCAAATCAACACATCTCTAGCTGTAGGGAAACCTGTGTCGATCAATCAATATACTTAGGTTTTCTTTGCTTTCTCTATAGCGACAAGTGTAGCCCTATATTTTTGGCATTAACTGCTACACTCTATTGGGAACCCTTAATCCTGCTCCAACAAATCTCTATATATGGTTGCATTTGATTGCAATTATCTTTTTGACATCAACCTCAAACTCATCAACGGTTTTCTTGAAAACCACCGATACTATTTCAATCGGCCAAAAATATTCAGGTGATCTGAATGTTGGTAGCTAGAGGTTGATCATTTCTTGATTGATCTTCTCCCATGCTCTATTGAAAGTGGACCATTCCTCTACCATCTGATTCTTCGGCTCCTCAATGATATCTGCCTAGTATTTTTCTACTAAATGCATTTTGGCTATATTGTCATCTATCAAAATATCGATTTCATGGTCTTCTTCTCCTCAAACCTTTTGGATTTATTTGATGAATTCAACCTAGTTCAAAGCCCTGGTATCCTTGTCACTCAATATGATTACTTCTTTATGTGTTATAGACAACAATAGTGCTTCCTTTTGGAATTCAACTGCCTTTTTCAGAAATGTGTCCCAAATTTGTTGACATTTTTCATGTTCTTCTAGTCTGAGGTATTTTAACAAATTGGAAGCACCATCGACTTCCTGAAAGTATTGAAATTGATTTTGGCGTGATTCCAGTTATTTCCTTGCATCTTGCATCTCGTTTTCTTTTTCCATGGGCTTGTCCAATGAGGCATGCAAAATGGAAATACTTGCAGAGACCAATTCACTATCCACAATGATATTTCATTTCCTTTGTGTTCTTCTGATGATCAACTTCCTCTTTTAATCATAGGCAAGAGATTCCATATCTGCAATTTCATCAACCAACTGGGGTATGGGATGGTATCCCCAAGATAGTATGTTCTTCAAACTTCTAGGAGTATAGAATTGTTCCATCATGGTTTGTTGACTTTTCCCAACTGACTCGATTTCTTGAGTTTTTTTCAATTGGTTGGGTTTCTTGAGATTTCCCAACTAATTGAGTTTGTTCTTGTGTAGAGGAATTCTCCTCTTTTTCCCGCTGCTTCAATATTGTATCTTCAGTGTCTGGGGTAGCCCGATCTTTCCCAATTGATTGAGTTTGTTGTGTATTCTATGGCTTTGAAGTTTCTTTGGATCCCTTAGGTGATTGACCCCCTCGATGGAAATTGTATGATTCTCATCCCGACCATCCACCGATTATGTGGTACTTTCTCCATGGTCATGGTATGCCCTTTATTCTCTTGTGCAACCTTATCTTCAAGCAGGTCTTGAGTAGGATTTTCAATGGTAGGTAAGCTTTCATATGTTATTAGGATGTATGTCTTCACCACTTCTTATTCCTCATTTATTATATCAATCACATTAGTGGGTTTATGAGTTGTTTGAGTCTTTTCATGTTCCAACTTCATTTTTTCCTTATTTTCCCTTTATGTTTTATCAAGATCTTCCCTCTGTGCCTACTCAATCTGAGATTTCCTTTGTTGTTCTGCAAGTTCTTACGCTGCTCTTTTTTGTTCTTCTAGATCATGCCTAGATTTTTCTTCATTTTCTTTCTTTCTTTGTTCTAACAAATATTTCTTCCTTTGTTCTACTTTCGCCTCTCTCTTTTGTTTGGCGAGCAATTCCTGAGAATCATGTTCTTCCCTCTTCTTCCTCACTTCTTCTTCAATATTTCTTATTCTAGAAAAATCTTTTCCTATTAATCTTAAATGGCCTTACATTCATCTTCTTCCCTTTTCCTTACTTCCCCTTTAAGCCTTGCTTCCTTTGCTTATTTGTTGGAAGCTGCCCCTTGGATCATTATTTTTATTTTCTCCTATAGTGACAAAGATCCAAAAACAATGACATTTGGATTGGATTTCCTCTTCTCAACCTCTTGCTAATCTTGTGCATTCTCAATGAAAAGCTCCTCCTGCAATTTTTCATGTGCATATGGACAACTAATTGATATATTTTCAACATGTTTGAGCACTAATCCTTTGGGATCATGCCTCCTACAACCACCAGTTCTAAATCTGTATTCTAGTTGTATTTGTCCTTCTTGCTTGGCATGCTTGTTATCTTTGACAAAATAGTACCCAATTTGGAAGTTGTATGGTATGAATATTATCTTCTTATCTTTCACCAACGTGGTGGTGAAACCTTGCATAATAGATTGATAACATATTTCACTAATTACCAATTTGTCTGAGACATATGTTGGCAAGAGATGGGGAGGATAGGTTGCTCTATAGATTTGGAGATATGTATGTTTTTCCTTAAAACACCAATTTCCTATATACGTAAGAATTTTATTGGCTTGTTTGGACAATCTAGGGAATTATTGTTCGAAGATGAGGGTGTACAAGTGTGCTATAAGGAAATCACAAATCAAAGGTTATGACCTCTCATACTTATTTTCCCATAAGATGTTGAAATAAACATGAACATGAGGTTTTGGGACTTGCCAACAAAGGGGCAATATGGGAAAGATATTCTTGGCACATATTAGATCAAACCTTTTCCTCATAAAATCTGCAAAGAAGGATCACAAGGTACATGTATGATTCCCATAGACTTGTTGTAGGGTATCAACCTCCTAACCCGTTGAATAATTTATTATCTTCTTTCCACCAATTGGATAGAATTATGCTCACATTGTACTTTTGATAAAAATAAACCACAAAATATTTGTTAAGAAATTACTCAAGATTATGGAATTTGTAATATCTGGTGACATCCAGTGGGAGGAAAACCATGATGGAATCTCCCTTCTCATTATTAATCACACAGTTTCTATAGTTGGTGTTGCTTATGATACACTTCACTACTTCAATACAAGGAAACATTGATGCCCTTGCTGTAGCTAAATGTAAACTGGAACGCCTGATATTCTTAAAGACCTGGTCATCTACCACTCTAAGATTAGGGTCTCCATCTACCACTCTAAGATTAGGGTCTCCATGTGGTGTTGATTCCAGGTAGTTATGATCCTTGAATTTGATAAATAGGTCGTTCCATCATAGAATATGGACTTGTGTTCCATTGTTGCTGGTGCTAGGCTTGGTGTTTCCATATAGAGGTAACCATGTAGATAATTTCTTTAGGGGTAACAAGATGACTGATTCTTCTCCCTTTGTGGTCAATGGCTCCCCTTCCTATTCTAGTGCTGAGTTGGATGCTTGTACTGGATCTCTACTCCTTGTTCTTTTTTTTTTTGGATATTTCTGAACACGAGTCTTTCTTGGAGGAATTTTACCTACAACCACTGGAATTTAGAAGCATGAATTGGTATTTGTTAAGCAAGAATCGATTAGGCTAGGGAGAAGGAAAAAAATGTAAATGTTTACCAGAACCTACATATAGTTGGCACCATTACCAATGTAACTATTTATACTTACCAGAAATAAGATAGGAAACCGAACTTTGTTTGCTATGACAGATAACCGGTCTCACAACACTTACAGGTTGTAGAGGGGATGGTGCTTGTTGTTATATCACTATCAAATTGAGTGACTTCACCACTTGAAAGTGTGTTTTCTTTTACAGTATGAGAAACATATCCAGGGGTTAAAAGGAATAAAATATTGATCATGATGATAAGATTTTATAAATATTGTCTTGTTAAATGTAGTTATGCACGCCCTGTCCACCATTAATGGTTGGTTTGATGCATCAGGGTGATCGTTTCAATGCTTTTGAAAAATGTTCTTTGTCATGATTTTTTGAATTCATTGACATTGGGAAAAGAGTATGGGTTATCATGTTTTTCGACATTTTCGTGCAAACCCCTGAAAGTATATTATGGGAATATTCTTTCTAGTGGCTCGATGTGCTTTGTCTAGTTCATCAGAGTTTGGAAAAATCCTAGCTTGAATGTTCACTGACTTCTTCATAAGGTTTCCATCAACATTAGGATTTCAAGTAAATTTCTATCCCATTATTTCATCCCAAACCCTGATAGGTTCATCGACACTTTGGATAAATCTTTCCATTTTGTTCCTTTTTTCAAGTTTATTTTTCTTGCTTTTCTTCTCTTCAGCAAACCACAAGATTTTTCGGGTTTTCACGAGGTTTTGAATGGAAAGAAAACAACAAAGAAAATGCATAAACTTAAAGAAGACAAATGTACATACTATGGAAATAAAAACAAGGAGATGTAGAATGGTCATAAGGAAGTGGTACCCTTAAATCAAAATTTTTAAAAGGGTATGTTGTGTACTCAATAAATTGCGATTCAATAGGAGAAACCAGAATCTTTGACTATACCTTCGGAGAATAATCACATTAATTTTAGGTGAACATATTAGAATATAAAACATAACTCAAAATTATTTACAGATCTGTATATATATGGTTTAGGGAATAGTGTGATTCCCCGTCACGACGATTTGTCTGATTTTCCAACCTTCATACCATAACCAATGATCCATGCTTTGAAGAAGAAACAAAATTTGGGACTACCCCTAATAGGAGGGAATTTATTTTTAGTCTTTAAGTAACTTTATGACCCATTTGTAATCTAAGAATTTTTTGAGTTCCTTTGAATTAATGGTTCATGCGAAGGGTGAAATTCTCACAATTTCTGCTAGAAAGGTTTGACACCATTCTTTAGGGGTATTTTGTGTTGTATGATCCTTGTGTCGTAAGTTTTAAGATCTTTATAAGACCAGACAAATTTATCTTGGTGTTTTTTTTTTTTTTGTAAATGAGTGTGAGAATCTATATTATTGAAGAAAATTATAATACAAAAAAGAAACAGGGACTCCCAAGATCTGCCAAAACGGAAACCAGATCTGGGGTCCTAGGGGAGAAATGTCTAATATAGTAGGGGAGGCCTGGGTTGCCACCATGGGAAAACAACCCAAACCTCCGCAATCCAGTTTGATAAACGACAACATAACGAAAACATAGAAAGAATAAGCATAGTGGGGTTTGCTCCTACACTGAGAAACTTGACCAAGGCTGGTCCTGCGCAAGTCCAATTTGATGGGGTGATATTCATTTCCATCCTTCCTTGCCTCGTTCTCCTCCCTTTGCTCCACCAGGCGTATCTTTGGGATGCACACTGGGGTTCCATTTCTATTGGATGGAGTAATTTTTATATGGTGGACATAGCGTAGATAAAGATGGAATTTCCTGTCAGTCGCTCCATTTTTTCCTGCTGGCTTTGCTTGTCCTCTGCAAGTCTTTTTTCTCTTGCCTCTAGGTTGTTGAGGTGGTTCAGAATACCTATGAGCATCTTCTTCTGGTCCCTGGTTTTTGTCTTGTTGGTCTCCTTCCGGTCCGCACACATCTTACCTATCAACATTTTTGTTCTCCAGGCTTCCTCCACCATCCTGTGGTAGAGGGTTGTTCTGGGCTATGTGGCTCCTAGGTCCCTTATCCCCCCCACTTCCTGAGTTAGTTTTGTCCAGGATTTTCCCCTGCAAGCATTGTTGATTTCTCTCTCCCATATTTTGATGATCATCTTTCCCTTTGTATCGACCTGCGTGAGGAAGGTACTCTTTGCTTCCCTGTCCGCTTGTTTGATTCTTGTCATCCTCCGGGCGCTTGGCGGAGGTTCTTTCCCCTAGGGGCCTCTCTTGTTGTTGGTTTTCTTCATGCATACCATCTTCACTTGCATATGGTATTTTTTACATTGGGTTCTTCTCTTGTTCCACTTCACCCCTTTCTGGTATGTAAGGTGGCCCCTGTAATTGTTTTTCTCTGGTCTGTTTCTCTTTCTGTTATACCTTCTTTTATGGAGCCAACATGGCTGCAGTCTCGTTCTTGCAATCATGGCTTGCTCATCAAGGTGGCCCTTCTAGTCCGTATCCTTTGTTCCAGAGTGTGTGCACTTGATGGCCTTGCCATAATACCTACGCCAATTCTTTGCCTTGTACACTGTACGCCAATCATTTCCCTGCCCTGTAACGGTACTTGGGTGAGGTGTGCCCAGGCTTGACCCTGGTGAACCTTTTCGTCCTTCATCCTTCACCGCCTGCTGGTTATCTGTTCTGCTTTCCCATGGGTAACCCATGTACTTCTTTCTATTGACAGGATCGTGGTGTCATGCCTTTGCCTGATGTGTGATCTCTACCTGCATTTGTAACCTTGTTTGATTGGTGGGCTATCAGATTCTTCCTGGAACCTACGTGCCCTTCAATTCCTTCTGCGCCTCCATTCTTGAAGTGATTTTCCGTACTACTACTGTTGTCATACTCTTTTGCTGCAAGTTGGGTGCAATTTGTTCGGAATTGACCTTGTGGGATGTTGCTCCAGATTGTGTCTAGTTCTGGACCTTCGTTATCCACCCCCTCATTTGCTATTCTGTTCGCCAGTCCATTTGCCGACCTTCAAACCCAACATAACTCCACTGTGATCCCTGTCTGCAAGTGCTCCTGGATTTTTTTCAGTAGGTGTGCCAATCACTAGTGTCTCTGGATTTTGCCCATTATGGTACCGTTTTGGAGTTTTCTTACTTTGTTGATCACCAGGGCAGAATCTCCTTCCACTATGGTGTTTGTTATCCCCTCTCAACTTAGAATCTCTAGGCCAATTTCCAGGGCTCCGAATTCTATGACGTTGTTGGTTGATTTTCCTGGACTCCCAATGTACAACCAAATGATGTTTCCTTTACTGTCCCTGATTACTCCTCCAAAAATTGTTTGCCTTGGGTTGCCTTTCGCCACCCCGTCGAAATTCAACTTGAGGGAGCTTGAAGGTGGTGGCTTCTAATTACACTCACCTACTTGGAGTTGCGGTGACCGTCTGAACTGATTGGGGTTCCAGCTACCGTTCAGGTGGAAGGCCTCTAGGACTCAGGAATCCTGGTCAGTGGGTTGCTCTCTACCTACTTGGCAGTTGTGGCTCTGCACCGTATCTCGTGTCATGAAGATTATTGTTTCCTTGATCTTCCCTTCAGGCCATCTTTGGTTTCTGAAAATGCATCTGTTCCTTTCCTTCCATATCGACCACATGATCATTCCTGGGGTGAGTATCCAACATAGGTTCACCTCTTCTTGTTCGCTATAGTTCTCTTTCCAGAGATTGATGGTTGCATCAATGTTACCTCAGATCCTATTGGATTGGTAGAAGATACTTGCCACCCAATCCTAGAGTTCTGCAGTGTAGGTGCATTCGTCAAGGAGATGGTTCATTGTTTCTTCCCGGGCTTGACAGAGATGGCATCTTGATGGACCTATGAATCCCCTTTTCCTTAGGTTTTCCCAAGTTAGAATGCGGTTGTGAAGTATTAACCATTGCAAAATTTTTATCTTTGGCCATTGGGGGTTGTTCCATAGCTTATCCCAATGTTGCACTGGGTCTTCTTGGTCCAGGTCCTCTATATAGTGTCAGACTTCTCTTAGGTTGAATTCCCCACCATCTTTTTTTCCCCACCTCAACTGGTCCTCTCCTTCTGTGACTACTATTTTCCGTCTTCCCATTTCCTCCTTCACCTCTTTTACTATTGTTGCGGGTGGATCATTGTTCTGTAGAGTGATCTTGTCCCAGATTCTCCATTTGTTGCAGTTCGTTTCCTGTTTCCAGTATTGGTAGACGCTAATTTTACCTTGCGCTCTTAGCTCCTGTTGGAGTACCTCTCTGTCCGGGTTCTCCATTTTTGGTTCCTATTTCCAAGAGTCCTCCCAGAATCTGGATGTTCTTCCATTCTTTATTTCCCAGAAGCTGTGTGTCTGAATCCAGGATTTGTTGCACCAGACTAGGTTCCAAATGGCTGAACCTTCCCTGGTTCCTCTGAAGAAGATTTTGTCCTAGTCGTGAATGTCCGGGGCATACTTTGCCTTCCATAGGTTTACCCAAGGTATAGTAGTTTTTTTGACCCAATGCCACCAGAGTTTCGCCCCATAGGCGTTATTGGTCACTTGTGGGTCTTGTAGCCCCAAACCTCCTTTTATTTTTGGCTTGCAAACTTTCTCCCAAGCCACCAGGGCCCATTTTTTCTTTGTTTCCGTGCCTCACCACAGGAAGTCCCTTTGGATGGTTCTTATTTTTTTGTAGAATCCCCTGTGGAGTTGGGAAGACAAACATCATAAAGGTTGGGATTGCTTGTAAAACAGACTTGGTTAGGATCAGTCTTCTGGCTAGATTGAGGGATCTATACATCCAATTTTTTACCCGCTCCTGTAACTTGTTTATTACTCCTTCCCAAGTTGGCATTTTGTACACTTTTTCTGTCAGTGGAACCCCCAAGTACTTGGCTAGGAGTGTCTTCTGTTCAAATCCCAAAATGTTGGTCAAATTCCTTTGGATAGCTGGGTTGGTATTGAAGAAGAAGATCATCGACTTGGAATGGTTGATCTCAGTGCTTGAGGCTTCCCCAAAATCTTCTAGGATTTGTTTGTAGGCTTTAGCTTCCATGACTGTGGGTATGCCATGGAGTATGGAATCATCCACAAACTGTTGGTGTGTTGAAGTAGGGCAATTTTCGAAGGGTTTGAGACCTATTATTTCCTCTGTTGCGGTTGTTCTCTTTATGCTCCGGTTGAGGCCTTCCATCATCAGAATGAATAGGAAGGGGGACAACGGGTCTCCTTGTCTGATACCTCTCGTGGGCCAGAAAGGTTTGGCAGGGGCTCCATTTATTAGTAGCGAGTAGCTTGTTGTGGATACGAGACTGACAATCCAGCTGATCTAGTGCTGAGTGAAACCAAAGGCTTCCAAAGTCTTGACCATATAGTGCTAGCTAATTTTGTCATAAGTTTTTGCTAGATCCATTTGTATTATCATTCCCCCTCTCTTCTAAAGCTTCAAGGTGTGAATGATCTCGTGGGATTAAATGATGTTGTCCATTATTTGTCTTCTTTCCACAAAGCTTGCATGTTCTTGTGAGACCAATGTAGGTAGGAGGGGTTTCAGTCTGTTTTCTATGAATTTGGAGATTATCTTGTAAACCACATTGCATAGCGCTATAGGTATGTATCGGTTAGGGGTTTTGGCTTCATTTTCTTTGGGGATTAGTGTGATCATTATGGAATTTAGTGCTTTAAGGATGGAGGATGACTTTCTAGAGTCTTCTACTACCTTATAAACATCATGTTTGACGATTTCCCAACAGGCTTTGAAGAATTCCACTGTAAATCCATCTGGACCTGGGGATTTCCCATTGGGCATTTCTTGGAGCACCTGGTCAACTTCTTCCGTGGTAATAGGTTTGTTTAGGAAGATGTATTGTTCCTCTATGACTAGGCGTGGAATATGTTGGGTTATCCTTTGAATGGCCTTCGTTCTGTCTTGGTTGGGTTCTTGGGCTATCCCGTGGAAGTGTTTAACCAGAGTAGTTTCAATCTCCTGATGCAATTCGTGCTCGATTCCATCCTGGTCCTTGATCTTCAGGATTTTGTTGTGAGCTCTTCTAGCCATGGTTTTTCTATGGAAAAACTTGGTGTTCCATTCTCCTTCCTTTAGCCATTGGATACAAGACTTTTGACACGAGAGTGTTTCTTCCTGCTGGCATGGCACCTCCCAATCTTGGGTCATCTGGATCTCTTCCTTTTTCCATTCCTCCGTATAACCTTCCAGCATGCAGGTTTCTTGGAGTTTTTTCATTTTTTCTTCTAAGTTGTTTTTCTCTTGGTTTATATTCCCAAAGGTATCCCTGTTCCACTCTTTGATATTATTTTTGATGTACTTAAGTTTCTTATAAAGTTGGAACATCCTAGTCCCTTTCTCCGATTTCTCCTCTCGCCACCACTGTTTGATTCTTTCCTTGAAAGTCGGGCGTTCAATCCAAAATTTCTCAAATCTGAAGGGTCTGTTCTCTGGTGTTGTTTGGAAACCTGCTTCCAGTTTCACTGGCCAATGATTAGATCCCCCCCATGGAAGGATGTTGCAATCTAAGGTTAGCCCTTGCATAATGATTGACTCCGATATAAGGAATATGTTGAGTCTTGTTGCTACCTGAAACTGGTTCATCCATTTACTGTTCTAGGTGAACTGACCATTCTTAGTTTTGAGATCTACCATCTCCACTATGTCTATGAACTTTGAGAAATCATTTGCATCCCGATCCAATCTTCTTGTACCTCCTTTCTTCTCCGCAAGTGAGGTGATGATGTTGAAGTCCCCTGCCAGGATCCAGTGGAGGTTGGTGAATCGAGCTTTTATATCTTCTAGTTCTTGGATCATTCCTCTCTTTTCCTTTGACCCTTGGGGCCCATACACATTAGTGCAGAGAATCTCCTTTGTGTTTCCAATGATTTGCATGCGTACCGTTAGGGTGTGCCTCGTTGCTTCGGCTGCTATTAGATTTAGTATTTGTGGGTTCCACAAAGTGAGAATGCCGCCTACCATTTGGTGGTCTTCAATGGCTATCATCTTGTACTTGCACCATTGTTGTTTATTGATTTCCTCCATTTTGTCTGTAGTGCATTTCATCTCTTGAATGAAACATAGATCCGGTTGTCCTTACTTTAGTTTAGTCCTAAGGATTCTTTGCTTTCTTGGGCTATTTAGGCCTCTTATATTCCAAGTTATGACCTTCATTTAAACATGTAGAGGGGAGTTGGGAAAGAGTTTCTTGATCTTACCCGAATTTATCAGTAGTGCTCCCAGCTCCTGTAGGGCTACACTGTTTGATTTCCTACCTTTTTTCCTCATCGTCTGCTTGGGTGATAGATGTGGTTGTCCCTTGTCGGCTTTGACTCCTAGGTGTCCTATCTCCCCGAGTGTACATTTTTGTCCTCTGGCTTTGGCTTCTTCTTGTAGGAGAAATAGGTAGTAGATGCGGTCAAGTTGCTCTGTTGGTACATTGTTGACTCCCTGACTTTTCCATTTCTCCAATATGTTCGGAAGGTCTATCCCTTCTCTTTCCACCAGGTCCCTGAGATCAGGGTCTTTTGTGCCTACTTCGCTCGGGGTCATCTCCACATCTCCCTCTGCATCTTGCATGGCGGTGTTGTCATCTTTTATTTCTCCATCCATCGGGGTTGCACAACTCTCCTGTGCTGTCTTGTTACTTGACCGATCGATAGGCTCTTTTGTTTCTTGTTCTCTAACCTCTTGAGATTTTACTGAGCCACTTTCATTTTTTACCCCTTTATTTGTTTGGTCCATTCAATCCATTTTATTCCGGGTCTCCTGGTTATTTCTTGCTAAGGTTTTATTCTGCTTTTTATTTGCTCTGTTTTTGGGGTTCGGTGTTATAAACCCTTCCTCATCCTGCTGTGTTTTGGGGTTTTCCTCTTCCTTCTTTTTATTAAGAGGGAATTCTATGATCAGGTGGCCATGTTCATGGAATCTTATGTATCTAAAGGGGATCTGTTCATAATCTATGTTTTGGATCCATTCCTCATCCCTGAATTCCAGACTTATGGCTTCTGGGAGTGCTCTAGAAATGTCCATCTCTATGCAGATTCTTGCGTATGATGTGTATCTTCCTTTTAGGGTGGCTTCTGAAGTCTTCACATATTTCCCCAGTTTGTTTCTCATTGCTTCAAAAGTGGACAACAACCAATAGTCTAAGGGTAAGGAATAGAATCTCAGCCAGACCGGTACCTTTTTGAACGTCTCTTTTTCTGGGGAGAAGTTTTCTTTCCAGGGTTGCATGTATAGTCTAGCTGAGGTACGAAAGTATGGACCTCCCTCGAAGACTCTATCCCTATCCTATAGATTCATGAAGACTGCTATGAAGAAACCTTTCGAGCCCAGGTGGTGCTTCACTTCTCCATTTGGCTTCCAGTGATATTTGATCTAGTTGCGCAGAGTTCTCTCTATGGGCCATAACCTCATGAACTTTCATATGAGCACATGCGTCTTCATCTGGTCCATGTAGAGTTCCATTTGTGGGTCCTCCAGTATCACCTTGGGTATCATTGTTGTTTTGGGCTTGCACAGGTTGCGCCTTTCTATCCCGTTGGCCTTCGCGGTCTCTTGCACCTCACTCTGAGTTTCCTTAGCTTCTTCTCCCGTGCTCTCGTTTTTGTCCTGGTCTCTTTCTTGTCATTTCCTTGGGTCTGATCCCGAGGTTCCTGTCACTGGTGCCTTGAAAACTATGCCTCTTGTCCCTTTCCCTCTGTCCACCACTACTTGTTTNNNNCCCCCCCCCCCCATGGTGCTCATGCTACTCTTTGCTATGGCCGCGACTGTCAAACCCTAGCTCGCCTTGACTATCAATCTTGGTGTTCTTTGAACAACTTGAGATAGGCCATTTTTTTTCTACATATAATGATTTTCCAAGATTGATCTTCCAGGGGTTCTCAGTGGTACCTAAATTTATTACTTCATAGCTTAAAATAGAGTTTCCAATTTTTACATTTAATGGACCTTTGAACTTATCTTGCAAGTCAAACAGATTTTCAAGGTTGATTGCCCCTTTGGGAAAGGTATGTAATTTAGGTCTCACTATTGTTTCACTTCCTTCAACTTTTGAAATCTCAAACTCTTAGTTTGTTATGACATCTTGAAATTTATCATTATCAATGGCAAGGTATCTGAAGTTCTGTTCATTAGTAATGCATTCTAATATCTATTGGTCTCCTTCAAACACCCCCCAATTGGTGACATTATCAGGGATATAAGGTTTATAGAACAATTCAATGGTAAATCTAGTGGCTTCATAGTCTTTTAATGGGGACAACTTAGAGGTTGTTCTAGTCAATGAATCAATTAAAAGGTTTTGGGATTGTGGGATATAAGTGATGTTAAATGCAAAAAAGTTATCAATTAGCATGTGGATTTTTTTTTTATAATTCCTAAGGTGTGGTGAGTTGCAATTTATGGAATTCCTAATTTTCCTCACTATGATTTTAAAATCTCCAAAAACCTTGAGTTGTTTTATACTAAAATCAATAGCCTTTTTTAGATCTTAAACCAAAGCTTCATATTAAGTAGTGTTATTTGTCCTATCAAATTATAACCTACAAGATAAAAAAACTACATATGCCATTTGGGTCTATAAAGAGACACCCAACCCTTGGCTCTTCTTGATATTTAGATACATCGAAGAATAGTGTACAAATATTAGGAGTGGTGCTCAATTCTCCTTTGTCTTTTTTATTTTTCGAGATTTCTATTTTTTTTAGGTTTTTTCTTGAAGTGTTGTTTACAATATGTACAATTGGGATTTTCAAATTTATAGGAAAATTTAATCTTCTTGCAAACACAATTCTGTCTACTATGTGATTGATATTTCAGATGCCAAGGACATAAAATTACCAAATTCTGAATCAAGTGAGTAATTTCCTAGGATAGGATATTTAGATGATGATGGTCCATTTGTTTCCTCCAAATCAGTCACATTGTGTTTCATATAATTTTCTCTTTCAATCCTATTTTTTTTAGATTGTCCATTTGAGGTAACCACAAGTGAGACCAATTTGAGGAAAAATACCCTTGTAGTTTTTGTGACCAGTCTCTACGAAGCAGGAGACTGTAAGATTCAATAATAATCTACAACAACAATGTCAACGACTTGATGGATTTTTGGGTTGGAAGCAACTCTAATAAGGACATATTCTAATTCTCAAATAACCTTCACTTCTGATCTATCAAATTGAATATTATGAGTGAAACATTTAGTAGGCACACCATTCAATTTTTTTTTCTCCAGATAGAGTAAGGAATTCCATTTGAGGATACTCCAGAGTCAACCAATCAATTATGAACATTGTGGTTGAATTACTTTGAAATTCAGTAGGAAAGGAAGTGTTAATGACTTAGATTTCTTCCCTGTCAAAGATGTGTTTACTACTGAATTTTGAGAGTCACCTGAATTAATTTTTTTTACGGTTTGGGAAGGGGTTACAATTTGATATTTTTCTTCCTTCAAAGCTTTAAGAAAAAGATCCTTCTATTGAGAAATTTTACAGAGATCCATCAGTGAAATGTTTTCTTTATTATCTTTTAAATATTCAACCACATTTTATTCCATATGTTTGACCTCCTGACCTATATACTTAGGTAAGTTATAAAATATAGGAGTAGGTCTGACTACAGGTACAAGTGTCCATGGTTTCCTAGGTAACCGAGATACAATGGGATGGGGCTAAGACACATGGCCTTTACTTTTGGTCTGGACACCAGGGGTTTCATCTATCACATCCTGTTCTTTTGTTATATTCACTCTAGGAAGCTTGCCCCATAAGACCATTGATGTCTCCCTAGGGTGCTCATATGACTCTCCATCTGTAACATATTATGTTTGGTCATTTAATATCCATTGTGGGAAGGTCTTCTTAGAGTGGTTGGCCTTATGGTAGTTGCAAAATTTATTCAAGGCTACTTCTCCTAAATTAGTATTCAAGTTAGTTGAAGGAGGTTAAATGGTCTTGAAAGGAGTACGTCTCCCGAAGAAAGGTCTGAACGGTCTTTTGGTGAATGTTTCCTCTCCTATGTTCCTCTTGATGTCAACTATTTCATTGGAAACTTTTTTTTATCATTATTTGCATATTCTCCATATAAGTTGTATCATTTTCTCCACTTTTAGGTGGTTGTTTATTTTGAGGTATTGAGAACATAAGGCCTATTTTGGGTTGTGTTATATCCTTCCTTTCTAAGGTAGTCTGAATTTCTTTGCAAACTCTCATTTCAAATTCTACCTTTTTTGCTTCTTCAAAATTTGCAGTGAGGGTCTTTCTACTATCCCTCTTGACAAACATAGAGATATCAACAGGTAGAGCATTGGCATAAACCTCGATCTGTAATTCTTGGGAGGGTGTTATTCCTTGTTGAAACTTATTCAATGTTGTGGTAAAATGTTGGTTGAATTATTTTACCTTCTCACTAGTTCCCATAATTGAGGCAAATACTTCAGCCATCAATGCCTTGGTAGTGGTGTCTTCCCCAAATTTATCGAAAATGAATTTCTAGAATTCATTGTAGCTAGTGATGTATTCAACATGTAAATTAAAATACCATGCAGAAGATGAGTTCTCAAAGGTGTAAGGGAATAGATCACATACTACGTCTTCCTGAACATTCATCAATCTTATAGTGAGGATGAAATTTTTGATATGATCATTGGGAGGAATGGATTATTCAAGATCATACTTTGGAAGGAGTTTTCCTAGGTGCTTGCATAAGTTTTGGAGTGGACTAGGTAATTCCAAAGCATCCCTAGCCTACCAAGATGATTGACATTTTTTTTGTGCTCCATGTTATTAGAATCTTTCTTTGAAGCTTCCGATTCTAGTTTTGACTCTTCCTTGATGAGATTTATGAATTAGTTTAAGTTTCTTTCTACTTTTTTTTATGTAGATAATTAATACGGGAAATATAATCTAATATAAGAAGTTTGAAGAAGCCTAGTACCAAAGGATAACCCTTAGGAACAATCAATGAAAGTAACCGGTAGTTTTGATATTTCTAATAAATAATTCTACTAAGAATCATTATTGCATGATCACCTTCAAGAAAAAAAAATGCGGAAAGGGGAAACTCTGCTCCCAAAAGGTAACTCAAAATCAATGGCTAGGAATAGCCCTATAACTATAAGTTATTCTTCTAAGAAATAATTCTATAGAAAGATATAGCTACCAAGATACTCCTAGGAAACACATAATAGTTTTTCATCTACTCCATCAATGTTAAATTTTTTTGTACAACGATCATTGTATTAAATAGAAAAACTAGGATTATGAAAGATGAGAAACTGATTAATAAAGAAATATTGAAGATCACACATAGAAATTTATACAATCATACAAGATAAAATAGCACAATCGAAATCCTTACTAGATGCATCTGACATTACAATTGTTCGCGAAATAATCCACAAGTCAAGAAAATTCACATAGTGATTCAACAAAAATCCTTGGCTCCTATACAACTTATGAATTAAACCTTTGAAACGGTTCTTCAATTATTTCTGGAAAATTTCACCTGCCCCCAAAAGCCCCTTCTTTAGTGGTTGAGCCATCCATTTATTAGCATTACAAGGACAAAAATAATATATTCAACAAAAAATAAAAGCTTATAAATTCCTAAACTAAAAGTGAGTGAAGATGACTCGTGTGATCTGGGAGTTTCAGGGATTACATGACCATCAACATATGCATCCCACTATGAGTACAAATTGGCACATTTCTGACTATAGGGAAACCTGTGTTGGTCAATCAGGATACTCAAGTTTATTTGTTTTCTCTATAGCACTAAGTGTAACCCTCTATTTTGGGTGTTAACTACTCCAGTCTATTGATAATCCTGATCACATTGACTGTAAATCCATGTATATGGACACATTTGATTGCAATTATCTTTTTGACATCACCTCGATACTCATCGGTAGTTTTTTGAAACCCGTCGATATTTGTTCAATAGATCAAAAATCTTCAGGTGATCCAAATGTTGGCCACTGGAAATCGATCATTCCTTGATTGATCTTCTCCCACGTTCTATTGCAAGCACACCATTCTGTTACCATATGATTATTCGGCTCCTCAACGATATCTGGCTTGTATTGTGTTGATGAATATATTCTAGTTATTTTTTCATCTGTCAAAATATCAATTCCATGGTCTTCTTCTCCTCGATCCTTTTGGATTTATTTGATGAATTAAACTTGGTTCAAAGCCTTAGCACCCTTTTCACTCCACTTGAGTACTTGTTTATGTGCTATAGAGAGAAGTGGTGTTTCCTCTTGGAATTCAACCACCTTGTTTAGAAATGTGTCTCAAATTTGTAGGTATTTGTCATGTTCTTCCAGGAGGTCTTTAACAAAATTGGAAACACCTCAGAATTCCTAGTAGTACTAAAATTGATGTTTGAGTGATGCCAATTATTTTCTTGCATCTTCTAGCTCCTTTTCTTCTTCCACGACCTTGTCCAACAAGGCATGCGAAATTGCAATACCTGCATAGACGAATTCACTCATCTGAGCCTTTTTTCCATCAAGTATGAATTCCTTGAAGGTACAAAATTTGCTACTATCCACAATCATATTTCTTTTCCTTTGTGTTCTTCTGATGATTGAATTCCTCTATCATTCATAGGCAAGATATTGATCTATATCTACCAATTCATCAACTGGATGGGGTATGTGCTAGTCTCCCCAAGATAGTATGTTCTTCAAACTATTAGGATTATGAAATTCTTCCATCATGGTTTCTTGACTTTTCCCAATTGACTAGGTTTCTTGATTTTTTTCAGTTGGTTGGGTTTCTTGAGCCTTTTTAGTTGGTTGGGTTTCTTGAGCTTTCCTAACTGATTGATTTTGTTACAAGGTTTGTTTCTATGTAGAGTAATTCTCCTCTTTTTCCTGTTGCTTAAATATTGTATCTTTAGTGTCTTGGGTATCCTGATATTTCCCAATTGATTAGGTTTGTTGGGTATTATGAGGCTTTGGAGTTTCATTGGAGCCCCTGGGATTGGTGACCTCCTCAATGGGAATTTTAGTATGATCCTCAACCTAGCCATCAACTGATTATGTGGTACTTCCTCCTTAGTCATGGGTATCCAACATGGTATCATATTTATTCTCTTGTGTAGCCTTATCTCCAGGTAGGTGTTGAGTAGGACTTTTAGTGGTAGGTAAGCTTTCATCCATTATGAGGACTCCCGTCTTCACCACTTCTTCTTCCTTATTTCTTAGATCAATCACATTAGTATTTTTAGGAGTTATTTGAATATTTTATTATTCCAACTTGTTAGGGACCTAACCTCCCTAACCACTCACATAGATAGAATAATATATTTTCCATGTAATAAAGGCATATATTAGTTAATAAGGCATATTTAATGAATATGAACAAGTCAATGTAAGATTACCTAATATAAACTTCCCCTTCTAGAAAGATGTTCCTCTAGAATGTTCTTTAGAAGATAGAATTAGTATAAATAAGAGTAGGAGGCACGGGGAAGCTTTGTCTTGAGAATCATTGTAATAGAGCGTTGATTTGTTGGAGGTTTCCCCCTCGAAGAGGCAAGTGAACATTGCTCCCATTTCAATAAAGGTATCATTTTTGTGTCTTATTCTCTACATTATGTTGTTCTATTGGTAATTTCTGTTATCTTCCCGTTTCTACTTAATATCACATAACCAGGTGCATAACAAGTGGTACAAGAGCACTTTCCTTGGTAGGAATTGTGGGTTAAATTTTTTCAAGGGTAGAGATGTGTTTCGACGTCTTTAAAATATAGTGATATGTCGTTCAACGCATAAATCCATGGTTGGGGAAGCATACACGCAGGAAATGCAAGAGGATTTTAATCTCACATTGTTGGACACCCTTGTAACCCCCGTTGGTACCCCTTCGAGTGGTAGTGCATCGGTCAATACCTGTATACGGACTTGTGCTTCCAAATATATATGGTATATGAGGAGCCCCCCTAAGTATCCTAAAACCAACCATAGATCAACCGATCGACTTTCTTACTACTATAGTTCCACTGATAACAACACTCAGGTAGATACTCTCTAGTACCTCGGTAAGTGGGTAGTATGGATAAGGGTATGATCTAGCTTCCTTATTTGGTGCCTTGAGATATTAGGCTGAGTATTACTATTCGACCCCGCACATATATCAGAGAGCTATAACACAGGGTAAACCCTTTTCTGTAGGCACCCTGAAAACCTTATCCCTTGGGATGGAAACATAACAGAAAAGGAACAAATAAGATCTATTGTCGTGCAAGCTTGCTCCTACATTCGGGTTACGAAATTACTACACATTTTTCCTGCTAATAATTTGGGCATTTCAACACTACAATATTATTCATATCAGAGTATAACTCATCAATATTAAAAAAAAAGAAAAAAAAAAGATGGGGCCTTCCAACACCCTTATTTGAGACCTATCTCATTGGATTCCCTTTTTTTCCATGATTGTTGTGATACCTATCATTTTTAACTTTTTTTTACCTACCCGCAACCTTATTTGAGACCTATCTCATTGGATTCCTCTTTTATCCCTAATCGTTGTGATACCTATCATTTTTAACATTTTTTTAACCTACCCGCACTCTTGAGACCTATCTCATTGGATCCATTTTTTACCTATTCCTCTTTTAAAATTTGTTTTATGTGGTAAACATTCATTATCAACTATTATGCAGCACGAAACACACATTAAATAAGAGGTAATGAAAATTCAAATGAAACTTTGTGGCTACTTATGGGTAGGCATCATGTGCATGGATGAATTGCTTTGTCTATGGTGGACGGGTGTTTATGACTACACAACATGGATTATTTTAGGGGCTAAATTTCGCTCATGGGCTAATTTTCCATGGTTTTTGCCAAAAATGATTTGCTATTCTAAAAATGATTCGCTCAAATTCTACATGATAAAATTATTTTACCTTAAAAATCACCAAAATTTTATACAAACTATATAAAACCGTTAGAAATTTGAATATTTTTACAAAAATATCGCCAAACATTTTATAGTTGGAATATGAAGGATTAATAAGATTCACCAAGGTTTCTGCATTTTAAAATAAATTTCCATTCTTAAAATCATCCCTGCTACACAGGTGGTAGAACAATAACATTTTTTTTCCTTGATTAGCAAACATTCATTTTTCTTGCTAATTTAACAGACCTTCATTTAGGGAGATTGAAAGGGAATTGGAGTGATTGTGTTTTCCTTATGTTATAAATGCAGTTGGTATACTATTAAATGTAGTTGGTCTACTATTGCTTCGTACCTGTTAGGAAAAACAAATCCATTTGAAGAAAATTATCGCTTGTATGGAAGCTGAGTTTGTTGCAGTCCATGCACAACACCTTGTCTTTCATACCATTGTTCGAGTCCTCTGACTTCGCAAATACTTTGTAATTCAAACGCAAGAGCACCATCAGAATGAGAGATCTGTGATCTGATAAGTACCAACATTGATTCAAATAGGTTTAGCATCTTCAAGATGGTCAAGAGTTGGTGATGAAGTGCTGGCATCGACTGCATATCATTGCCTGCAGTGAGGAGGTGTTGGCATCGACTGCATAACATCGAATGCAGTGAAAAACTCGTGGTGAGGTGCTGGCATACATTGGGTTGCATGGACTCCAATGACTAGAGACATGGATGTTTAAGTATTTTTTATAATTTTATATTTAAAAATTAATTTTTCTATTTGACAAATAGCCAAAAAAAAATTCATGTACACCACAGCTAATTATGTCCCATCTTATGTTATTAACCAATAAAAAATTCTATTGATGAAAATAGAAAAAGCAAGATATTGTTTTAATTATTTAAATAAAAGAGTTCACAAAAGTATGGTGAATTAATAACAAATTACAATGTATAATATCATCAGGTGCCTCCAAAATGCCCCAACAAATGCGATAAAATGAACTAACTAATAGACGATCAAGATGGTTGTCCGCTAGGCAAATGCTATAGTCCCTTGCCAAAGGTAGGGACTGATAAGCGAACTCAAATACAATGTTCTTTCTCAGGTTTGTAATTATTATGAATGGAATGTTTCCAATGTTAATTCATTACATTGACATTTTTATAATAATTTTTTTATTTCATATATATATATATATATATATATATATATATATATATTGTAATTTAGAGTTTGTATTGATTCCTGGTCAGAAATATAGATGTCTGATAGGAAACTATCTACCTGGCAACGATGCCCTATTGGGAAACCACCTCTGCCAATTGTCCAAGTTCAAATATCGTAACAGTGCCCATATGGGAAACCACCGTCGTCCGATGTCCAGTACATAAATATAAACTGTGCTACGAGGCCATGAAGGGCCAGATTTATCATAGAGCCAGATGTCATGCGTATGGAGGCAAAAAATTCTACTATGCCACGCAGTGCCAAAATAATGACAACAAGAAAAAGAGCATGGGAAGACATTAGTAACCTGAACCTGGACACGACCCGACGTAGACCTGCGCTACCTGTTATTTTCCTTTCTCTCAGTCAGCCATGGCTCGTCGAAGGTCTTGAATAAACACCATCACCGTATCCACTCTGCGCCAGCAGTCTTCTTCCCTGGTCTGAACTTCACGCATGGCCATTTTGATGTCCTCCAGATCTTTTTTAATGTTGCTCAAAGTGGTCATGAACTCAGCTCACTCTTTGTCCCTGCCAATGAAAGGAGAAGGGTGGTTGGAGAGCAAAGAAGAGGAAGAGGAACCCAGAAGAGGGGAAGAAGGTGAAACGACGGGGGAGGGATGAGGGAGTGGGGTGGCGAAAAGGAGGGACATCGAGGGGGAGAGGGGAGAGGTGGCGCATAACCGAGCAAATTGCCCAAGAGATCAAACCACTTGACCCTACAACCATAGGGGTTTGAGAGTGGGGAGAGGCAAGTGACTGGATCACAGGGTGGTTTAGAATGAGAGGGAATGACTGAATGGGCGAGAGGAGGGGGAAAACCTGCTTCAGAAGGTTGAATGTCCATGGGGGCCAATAGAGGGGAAGGAGCCAAATCATAGTGGGGGGAAAATGCTCTAGGAGGGATTGAGGCTTTGCAAGGCGGATCAGAGGGGGGAGGTTTCCTTCCTCGGGCCTTGTACCAGGCTGATCCACGCCTTGGTTTTCCCCTGGGTCGTGGCATGAAGGAAGGAGGCAGTTTTGGAGGGGAGAAGCTCCAAAATGGAGGGGTCGCACCAGTAAGCTCCAAAACGAGTAGGGAGGGATCGCACCAGAGCGGGAGAGTAGAGCAAAGAACAGAGTGAGCCCAGGGGGAGTCGCCTTGAGAAATATGAGCGAACGAGTGAGACAAGGGGGTCGATAACTCGGCTTTAGGATCGAACAAGGTCGACTGGAGCTGAGGTGACAAGGAGGTCTCACTGAGCTGCGCCATGAAGACAGACAGGTCCCTGCTTGTGTGAGTTGCATGGTGCGAGTGAGAGAGGAAAGGTGACGATGAGCCTTTTAGATGCCAGTGAGGATTTAAGGGAGGACGTGATGCTGGACTGACACCTGGTGTCGTGTAGCCTAGACATGTGGCCTTATATGGAGCTACATCCATCATGTCAAGGTGGCACCCCATCCGAGGTGAAAAATTGAAGGACATGGGGGTGGGCTTTGATCCACTTATGTGTGCACGGGTCACGATATCATTTTTAATATAATATCTCTGGGTGCAACCACATGTTCGACCACTACCTCAAGGTGCCCCCATGGCTTTAGGTTAGGCCCTCACGGGAATTGAACCTTGCCCAACGGTGAAAAACTCCTCGCTTTCTACCATTGGATCCAACCCCTTTGAGCTTTTATTTCATATTAATATTATCCTTCCAAATTATTTTTAGAGTGCGGATGATAATAAAACATGAAATAGTGTGTATTTTTTTTTTTTTAACTATAAATTTTTCTTTCAAATTAAAAAAAAAAAAATTGTATTTTTTTTTATGTATATATACTTAAAAAAAATTACAATTTTTTTAAGTATATATACATAAAAAAATACAATTTTAAAAAAATAATTCTTGAGTGAATATTGCAAACTTCTTTGCGGTTTTGAACAAGAATAATACTTCTCCGTTGTTTTGAAATTATATCTTTGCGGTTTTGAACAGAAATAATACATGTCTGCGGTTTTGAACGAGAATAATTTGAATGTGAATAATACTTCTTTGTTGTTTTGAAGGAGATATTTTATTTCTAACATTATATATCTGTGGTTTTGAACGTGAATAATACTTCTCTTTGGTTTTTACCCTTTTTACCAAAAATAATCTTAGTTTCTCTTGGTTTCTCAGGAACTTCTCTGTCGTTTGAAATTATTTTTGGCTTCTTCAAGTGGTTGAGCAATTGGACATGTGAAATGAGGCGAGTCACTTTTTACTTTGATTCAATTTTAATTTAAAATATATTTATAATTTATTAACATAAAAAGATTTAAATATATTTTATTTAATTTTATGTTTCATAAGTAAAAGTTGATTTGAGAGATAAAGTACTCATCCTAACAGGGGAGGCCCCCTAAAATCACCCTAGAGATCCTTTACGATTATATGGAATCAATAGAAAAAAGGAGAGAAGAGAGAGATGCCAAAATCCAAACAGAGTTAGAAACATTAGAAAAAAGGAGTGGAGAAAGAGACGTAAAACTCCAAATAGATCTAGAGGCAATGATTGATAAAAAAAATTAAAGATACCATTCAAACTCAAATAGAGGATAGATGCTTAGGGTTCAAGAGTGAATTGT
This sequence comes from Picea glauca, assembly GCA_000966675.3. Classification (NCBI taxonomy): domain Eukaryota; kingdom Viridiplantae; phylum Streptophyta; class Pinopsida; order Pinales; family Pinaceae; genus Picea; species Picea glauca. Next base: position 89,867 of record JZKD02S1723031.1, read on the forward strand.
AGACAATGAAGGATATGATTCAAGAAATAGAAAAACATAAACAATCAACCCAAGAAGGATGGGTTGAAGAAAATCACAACTTGAGAGATAGGATTAAAGAGCTAGAAGAAAAACTAACCAACAATTTGACCCTCAGTAATATGCAAAAAAAATTGGATATCAAACCCATCAAAGAGGAAATGATAAAGATAATCGAACTGGACCATGAGCATAACAAAAGAGCTTTGAACCTCATAATTTTTGGTATAAAATAACAACAAGAGGAGGATACACTAGCAATAGTAAAAGAAGAATTAAATAATAAATCACAAATTGATACAACTTACCTCATAGAAGCAAAGAGGCTAGGAAAACTAATTGATCACAAAGATAGGTTGATTTGTGTCAAAGTAAGTTGTAATGACCATAAATATAACATGCTTAGTAAATCTCCGAGCTTAAAAGGGTCAGGAATATTTATAAATGAAGACCTCATTCATGAAGACTAAGCTGAATTAAGGAAGGAAGTTCAAAAGGTAAAAGAAGCCAAGAAATAAGAAAAATGGGCAATAATTAGAAATAAAAAAGCTATTGTTAGGGATAGAGACCAGAAGGATAATAATAGCTAGGAATTTGGGACACTCATGATCCTTTTTTGGAACTATCGTGGCTTTCCATGGTGCAAAGGTCCTATGATAAGTTGGATCTTGAGTGATATTGATATTATTTATCTAGTTGAAACTTCGGAGCATGAGGAGTCTAAGGTCCCTAACATAGAAGGATTTGTCTTGTGGTTGGCATGTAACAAAAAATCCCACCGTAGAGGGATAGGAGGCATAACTTGTTACATTAAAAAGAACATTTCTCCTTACATTCAACTTCATAAGATTGACCCTCTCAAACAGTACATTTGGATAGAAATTCCAGATACCAATGCGAAGAAGATGTATATAGCAATTTGCTATTTTGCACCTATTAATTCTAATTTTTATAAGAAAAAATCTATATAACAATTGTCCCTATAATATTTTAGAACAAGATATTTATAGTTTGAAAAATGAAGGTAATATCCTCTTTCTAGGAGACTTTAATGCTAGGATTGCAACTAAACAACCTACTTTTTTAAGTAATGATTCCAACCATAATCCTCTATGGCTAGATGAGGACCTTGTGTTATCTTATAGCTACAAAAGAAGCTCTAAATGCCTAATTGAGAATTTGTTTGGTACTGAGTTGGTCAAGCTATGCAACTCTCAAGACCTAATAATTTGCAATGGAGTAATGAAGTGGCCAAAATCCAACCAAATGACTTGTATTCATGGGCTAGGTAGTAGTGTTGTAGATTATGTGATTTATGATATCCCCGTTTCCGACCAAATATAAACTTTTGACCTTTTAAATGACCATGAGCCTAACTCTGATCATAAACCTTTCACCCTAACTCTAAACTTTTCCATGCATAGGAACGCCATTGAGGAGAATTATGATAATCAAAGGAATTTGGGCTTTGACAAAAGTAATGTTGACATTTTCTTAAAGGATTTAAATAGTAAATTAAATCCCGTAACTTATAAGGACAACATTGAAGAACTCTATCATAATTTTACAACTACCCTTTTCACTTCTATTAACAAGTTCTCTTTTGAGGTGTCCTATAAAAAGAATAATAGAACGACCAACCCTTGGTATGATAAAGAATGTAAAATTGCTATGAAAGCCATTAGGGATGCTTCTAATGAGTCCTTAAAATTCGATAAGATCAATACGTACAAAGCCATAATTAAAAGGAAAAAAAAAAATACTATTTCAATAAAAGGCTAGAGGAACTTTCACAACTATATAAGCTAGATCCTAAGAAGTTCTGGAGCCAAATTATAAAATGCAATACTAAAGAAAATAATAGATGTAGCCAAATTAAGGTATTATAAGGATGTAATCAACCCTAATCTAGAAGATCAAAATTATCTATCTGTTTTCCAAGTGTAGAGAAAAAAATAAGCATTGCTAAGATAAGAAAAAATTCTCATGAGCTCCATAGTGAAACTGGGCGTTGGTCAATTCCTAAAACGCCATGGGCTGAAAGAGTGTGTCACCTTTGTGACACTAAGAAGGTTGATGATGAAAATCAATTTGTCTTAGATTGTCCAGCCTATACACATATTAGATCTCATTCTTAATATATTTGTCACACTACCAACCTTCTTGACCTCTTAACTCAACAAAAGTACAGTGATCTTGGAAAGCTTCTCTTAATGCTTTTTGATCACATAAGAAAAATTGTAAAGATTCACAAGTAATCACTTACCCTCTTAAGGTCTGATAGACCAATTCGGTCTTAGTGGACGTTAATCATCATCATCATCATAATTTGAATGTTGAGTTTATATAAAATTAATGGCATACTCTATGGGGGTCTATGTTATTGTGTTTATTATGTAATCATTTTTTTGCAATAACTTAGAAGGAGAGTATTAATGTGGAATCAAAATATTAATATAAAAACCTCCTTTCCTTTTTTGCTGGCTCTTTTCCTTCTTCAAACTGTGGTTCCACGATCTTTCCTTTCATGATATCCAACACTTTATTCTTGGCAAGGATGAGGTCAATCCTTGTCTTCCATGCTCTGAAGTTAGAAGCCCCTTCTAACTTGTTTTTTGACTTCATAGAGTAAGTCATGACTGCTTTGACTTGGTCAACCTTTGACTTTAACCAAAAACTCAAACTTGACGTCTTAGCTTGCTGAGAGTACCAAAAGGTGTGCTAGGTTAGGGTGCACTAGGCTATCCATACATTAGGTCAATCTCTTCACTTAAGGTGCCTTAACAAGAGGGTTAGGGTTTCTTTGCTGTAGCAAAAACTTTGACTGCAACTGCAACTGTAACTGAGCAAATCCTCCCAATGTATCTTCCAACGGTTAGACTGTCTGAAGATAGTGTGGGCCCATAACCTGTTAGAAAAGTAGGTGTGCTCGTTTAACCATAGACAATATAGCAATATTGTAACCCAACCATCGGTCGAAACCACCCCAAGCACCTTAACCTGGACAAAAAATAATTTTGGAAGCAAACCCTAGGCCTAATAGACAATCAATGTAGCATACCTCTCTCAAGAGCTAGCGCACAAGGAAGAAAGTCCAAGCGCAAAACCGAAAATACAAGTTGCAGTAGCTGCAACTGCAAATATTCTCCAGACTTGCTCACTTACTAAATTTTTGCAGTGCACAATAGATTTCTCTAGTTGCGAGTTGTGTATATCCAAATGAGCTCTGGCATCTTGTATTTATATTGCTCTTCCTTAGATGTCTGGGCCAACTTCAATTTCTAGAGGCTAAAAACTCAATATTAGTTATTTTCTTTAACCGATTTGTCTTCTAGGGTTATGTTCAATGCTTTAGGGTTTCTTCTTGCTTCCCAGAATATTCTATTCTTGTCATGGTTACACGTGGAGGTTTAATACCTCCCACAACTACCATAATATCAACACTTGTTTGACTCCAATATTGCAATTAATCTCTTTTGACTAGCCCTCGGTGTTTTTAAACTTATAAATAACGTTCTCATACATCCTTATTGCAACATCCCTCAACTCAAGAGACATTTTTATCTCTTCCAACCTATTCCAAAGGTTTTTCCTAAGAACCATGTCAAAAGTTTTTCTAAAGTCAACAAAAAATATTGGTTTTAGTATTGCAAAACTCCTCTGCAATGATTGTGATCACATTATTTAGATAATTTGATTGTGATCACTAATACTAAATAATGTCTTATAAAAATGAAAATGAATAGAAATTAACAATATAATAATAAGAATGATATCTATATTCCATTGTCTTGTAGCGAAACAAATTTTTAAATAATGTTTAATTTTAATTATACATATTAACAATCTGATGTAATACACCATGTTAAATTACATATAATATACATCAAATTTTTCAAAAATTAAATTTGTAATAATAATTTATTAAAAAATTAAATAATACAATAATAATGATAAAAAATAATGTTAAAATTTGATAGACAAAATGCTCTTATATATTGTGGAACATTTTCCTCATGTAATTAATTAAATAGTTTTAATAAAATAAAGGATCGATTGTTTTTCAAATGCTAAAATTATATATATATATATATATATAATGTTTGAAAAATGTAATAGGACAAGGTTGAAAATTGAGGGCAAATGTTCTTTGTATATAAAAATGAAAATGAAAAGTTCCTATGAATGACAAAGACAAAGCATAGGTATGTGCCATGCCAACAAACAATACATGGCCAACCCAATACCAAAAGCATTTCAAAGGGACAAAATATATACGAACAAATATTTGAGGTGTAGAATTAGTATGGTTGGAAGTATGTGTAAGCTCTTCGGCCCTCAGGCCGTTTCTGTGCATGGGTCGAGTACCCACTCATCTCTGACCACACGTCAATCTTTCTTCAACTAGAAGATGACAGACTTAAGGCGGTTTTCCCCTTTAAGTTTAATCCTGCCTGGATTCAAGATGAGTCATTTGTTGTTCTAGTTTGGGAGGTGTGGTCAGATGCATCTCTTTTCCATCAGGAAGGCGCTCAGAATAGAATTGCTTTTAAACTTTCAAGTTTGAAAGAGCGGACAAAATCATGGTCAAAAGTTAAAAAATTAAAAGAGCGCTTGGATCTGGAAAAACTTGAAGCTAGCTAGCATTGCTGATCTTCTCTATAAAAAGGCTCGTGGCTCATAACCCATAGACTATGAGGAAATTCTTTGTAATCTGGAGAGTGAACGAAAGAAGAAGCTTCTTGAGGAGGAGGAGCATTGGAGACAGAAAAGCAGAGCATTTTGGATCGCCAGTGGAGACAAGAACACACAATTTTTCCATTAGTTTGCTTGCTATCGCAGGAACAAAAAATATATTTGGGAGATTGAGGATGATTCAGGTAAAGTATTTGTACACAAAGAGGACATTAAGAAAGCTTCTTTCAAACATTTCTCTTCTTACTACAAAGAAACTGATTCTTGTCACATTGAGGATCAGATAGAGACCACAAGACTTTTCCCAAGAATGGTAACACAAGAGGATGCTACAATTTTGGAAAAACCCTGAACTTTTTCTACATTTTTTTTTGACCTAGTTGGGAAAGATCTAGTAGAGATGGTGGAGGAGGCTCGTCAAAAAGGTAAAGTACAAAAAAATATAAACGCTACCTTTATTGCGCTGATCCCAAAAGTAAATTCCCCTAGAATGTTTTTGGATTACCGTCTTATTGCACTATGCAATTTGTGTTACAAGATAATTTCAAAATTAATTGCACTTAGACTGTGCCCCATCCTCTCTCGAGTTTTGTCAGAAGAACAATTAGGCTTCCTCAAGGGAAGGCAGATTTCAGATGCCATAGGCACCGCTCAGAAATGTCTACAAAGTATCAAGACAAAAAATATCCAAGCAATTATTTTGAAATTAGACTTAAAAAAGGCATATGATTGCATCAGCTGGGATTTTCTAACGATTGTTCTCATTCAATGTGGTTTCGGTCAGGAAACTACTAATTGGATTATGGGTTGCGTAACTTCAATAGTTTTTGCTATGCTGGTAAATGGAGAGGTGACTTCTTTTCTGCAGAGTGAGCCGGGGTTGCAACAAGGCTTCCCTTTATCTCCTTTTTTGTTCATCCTCATTATGGAAGGACTAAGCATCCTATTAAAAAAGAGCCAATCAGAGGGGACCCTTACGGGAATCAAGTTGTCGAGACTCACAAAAATCCTACATCTCCTCTTTGTACATTATGTTATTATAATGACAAATTCAAAGCTTTTAGAATGGCTAGAAATAAGGAAAATCCTCAACCTTTTCTGTCGAGCCTCAGGTTTAAGTATCAACTCTCAAAAATCACCTTTTCACCACTTTGGAATCTAGCTTGAATCCTTAGCAGAACTAAAAGAGTTGTTTAGGTATGAATTCAAATATATTGCAAGAGGTTTTAAGTATCTTGGCATTTTTATAAAGCTAGACAATTACAACGTTGCAGACTGGACCTGGCTCATTGAAAAAATTGAAAGAAGGATAACTCACTGGTGTAATAGAATGTTATCACTGGGGGGAAGGTACATTTTAATAAAATTTGTTTTGGAAAGTATTCCCATTTACTGGTTGTCTATAGCTCATCTTCTGCTATCGGTCCTTACAAAATTATGTCAGCTATCCTTCTATTTTCTTTGGGCTGGAAACCAAAAGTTTTTCAAATATCACTTGTGTAGGTGGGACCTGGTTTCGCGACCAAATATTTTCGGAGGATGGGGGCTTCGAAATCTCAACTTCTTCTACAGGGCCTTATCTACAAACATGCTATCGCGTGTTCTGACAAAACGCGACATCTGGATCAGAGTATTAAAATAAAACTACCTACCTCATGCCCAGATTCACTCATGGCTCAGAACGGTTACAGCCAGATCGACAACAGGGTCTCAGATGTGGAAAAATTTAACAAATACACTTTTGATTATCCTCCATTGGCTGGCCTGAAATCCAGGCAACAACCACTCGATAATGATTGGGAAATACTTTATTTTAGGCATGGGAAAGGCCTCTCTGCTCTCCGATGTGTTGATAGAAAAACTAAACTCAAAAATATTTTTCCTATTATTTCAAGCAAGTTCCCCATAGGTCCATGGATCTTTAGGAGAAAACTTGTTATCTAGTTCTAAGCTGGAGCTTGAGGGAGTCTTGGCCACGGAATGGGAAGCTTACAGGAAAATTCTAAAAAGCATCGGTATCTTCCTTCAAAACTGTCCCGATTCTTTGCTCTGGATAGGTGGTGACGACTCTGGCAATCTTACAACAAACAATGTATACAGTGCAATTGCAGAAATGTTCTGGTTGCCAAGGGTGTTCGGGTGGAGATGGAATTTATGAAAGTGGTATTTTCCTTTAAAATAAAACTCCACACCTGGTTAGTCACTGAAAATAAGATTCTCACGTGGAGAAATCTTCAGAAACGAGGTTGGATGGGGCCATGCTTATGCCCCTTATGCAAACAAAACAAGGAAACGGTTAAACATTTGTTTATCCATTGCACCTTCACTTTTGATGTATGGAACATGGTACTTAAGGATCTCTCCCTACTTCGTAGCTGGCTCGGTAATACTATTTTTGAATGCTTTACAAGTTGGACAATAACAAATCCGTCGGCTGCTTCTGTACCGACCTTTTTAAAATTGACACGTTTGGAATGAAAGGAACCATACCCTATTCGAAGCAGGAACCCCATCGAAACATAAGGTTGTTTTCAAAACCATCTCAACTCTTAAACTTCATGGAAATAGGATAAAATCAACCTTTACACAACCTCAAAAGATGGTTGTGCCTGTCGACAAAGCTGTAGCGTGGTTTGATGGGGCGACTCAATAGAAGGAAGGAAATTGTGGGGCTGGGGGCAAGATTGTTATCAACAACTCCACCTCTTACACCTGGACTTTCAGTTGCGACAAAGGATTGAGCACCAAAGAAGAACTATTAGGGGCTTGGGCATCTCTAATCCTGGCCTCTAGATTATCCCTTCCGGACCTGCTTATGCTAGGGGATTCTCGAATTGTCATTAAATGGCTAAACAAGAGAGGAGCCATTCAGGTAGCAGCTCTAGAAAGCTGAAAGGAAAGAATCATAGAATCCATGACTCCTTTTAGAAAAATCACTTTTGCCCACATCTATCGAGAGGAGAACAAAGACGTTGACAGATTATCAAAACTGGCTCTTGGAAAATAGCCCGGGAGAATAGCTTACAATCGAAGGGAAGATGGAAATGAGGGCCCCACCCTTCACATATAGCTCTTCTAATAATGCCTCTTTTGAGTGTTTTTTTTAGTTGTTTTTGTCTATTAGATCTGGGCACTTCATATATTGGTCTCTTATACTTTTGGATGCAATGTCACAGGTATATGTATCGTTCAACCCTCACCATATATGTTTGTTTAGAGCTAGCCAACCAGATCTTCGAGAGATAGAGAGATGTAGTATTGCTTTTTTGTCGAGATAGGTTCTATGTTTTGTATGAAATGTGCAGTCATGTACATTCTTTATATTTTGCTAAATATAAAAACATAATTTTCTTGTGGGAAAAACTAGCATAAAGAAGAAAATCAATACTGTTAAAATAACAATGAAGTCTCATGAGCTACACAATGAAACAAGGTGTTGCACATTTCCTAAAGAGTCCAAAATAAAAAAAAACATTTTTCCTTAAACTGTTTTCTATACATCCATATTAAATCTCAATTTCAAAATATTTGTTATAATATTGTTCTTCTTAACCTTTTAATTTATCAAAACTATACTATTTTAAAAACATTTCTCTCCTAACTCTTAAAACTAAAAAATAATTTTTTCAAACAAAATAATTTCTTACTTTTAAAATTCAATAAATCAAAATTAATGTCTAGACACACATATAATTTATCTATTTTTTATAAAAACCAAAATTAGTAAATATTTTAATTGAATCTATCTATATATATAATTTTTATAATAATTAAAATTAATAAATATTTTAATTGAATCAATTTTTGAATGAATGATTTAATTATACTGTCAATTTTAGTTAGTATATCGGATTAAGTTGTGGGTTTCGTTTATTAGGCGATCCAGTTCAATATCCTTAAAATGTGTTTAGTCATGAAGAGACATCCAAAAATCCAACCATATTAAGAATTGATATGTTTAATCAAGAAAAAAACTTATATAAATACCTTGAGTTATAATTTCTTAACTAATTATTAAAATGCTCAACCGAACATTATTTTTCACTTTTTAATACTTTAATTAAATAATACAAATTATATGATACATAAATCAGTCATGCTTTCTTAACTTAATTTTGATTGTTTTGCAGAGCTATTGTTGTCCTCACATGACAATATTAAAAAACAAAGTTGAAGCTACATGTCTTTTCTAGATGGCGATGTGGTGTTTCAAGAGTTAAATTTGGTTTTAACCTCTTCAGATTCTATGSTCCTTGATTTCCTGGTCAAGGATGTAATCTAAGCCTCTTATTCAGATGTTGTCCTTGTCTCTAATAGTTTTATCCATGTGGATTTAACATAACCATGTGGAAAGCAATTTTCAAAACCTAAGTTATACACGTTATTTTAAAATGAGTAAAACATTTTAAAAGTAAAATTTCATAATTTTTTTAAACATAATTATAATTTTTATTAATTTTTTATATATCTCAAAAAATATCCATCTAAAAGAATTTGAAAGTTTCTCCATTTATCAACTTGCTTTTTTTTTAATCTATCTTATGTAAATTAAAGTTTAAAAATACAAAAATATTGTTTTTTTTTTTTTATTTCTTTTTTATTAATGAAATATATATATTTTTTCTTATCTAAGAAAATTTGTAAAATAAATGTTTTTTTTTTTTTTTAATCATCATTTTAATTAAAAAAATTGGATCTAATTTTTTAAGGTGTAATTTATTATTATTATTTTATTTCAGGTTAAGTTTAACATGGTGGAGTCCCTCAGGTGTAGGACAGTCGGTGACAAAGTGTGATGTTAAGGCACTCTGTGATGTTAAAGTCACCGGTTCGAAACTTGTGGGGACAAAAAACCCAACCATGTTAAGGGTTGGTGTGGCTCAGGCCGGGTGCGATCCCAGGGTGATTTTGACGACTTAGATACCCCCGAGTAGTGGTTTCTTAGCCACAGGTTAATCCCACATGTCACGGACAAACTAACAAACAAAAAAAACATGATGAGTGCAATTATTATTCTTTGTTTTTTTCCTCAAATAACGAAGTCTCTTTCGGGAATTTTTTCTTTGTTTTTTCCATAATTACTTTGAGAGATTTCCAAAGTTGCTGAAAAAGAGTACACACACCCCAAAATTTGACATCATAATTTCAACTTCTACTTTTGGATTCCTTCTAAGGAAATGACACCTCGTTCACATATTTACTATCAAATAAACTTTGTGAGATTTGAATGTGATCAAAATAATTTAAAATATTAAATATTATTTAAATCAACGAACTCAAATGCAATGGATTTTTAAAATAATATGAAAACACTAAACTCAAATACAATGTTTTTTCTTGGGTTTGTAATAATGATTGCATTGACAATTTTATATTAATATTTTGATTTTATGATTAATATTTTCCTTCTAAACCATTAATATTTTCCTTCTAAACATTTTATAATCCACTGGCGTTTTGGATTGCCAGTGGAGATAAGAACACACAATTTTTCCATCAGTTTGCTCGCTATCGCAGGAACAAAAAATATATTTGGGAGATTGAGGATGATTCGGGTAAAGTATTTGTATACAAAGAGGACATTAAGAAAGCTTCTTTCAAACATTTCTCTTCTTACTACAAAGTAACTTATTCTTGTCACATTGAGGATCAGATAGAGACCGCAAGACTTTTCTCAAGAATGGTAGCGCAAGAGGATGCTACAATTCTGAAAAAACCCTGCACTTTTTTTGCATTTTTTTTGACCTAGTTGGGAAATATCTACTAGAGATGGTGGAGGAGGCTCGTCAAAAAGGTAAAGTACAAAAAAATCTAAACGCTACCTTTATTGCGCTGATCCCAAAAGTAAATTCCCCTAGAACGTTTTTGGATTACCGTCTTATTGCGCTATGGAATTTGTGTTACAAGATAATTTCAAAATTAATTGCACTTAGACTGCACCCCATCCTTTCTCGAGTTTTGTGAGAAGAACAATTAGGCTTCGTCAAGGGAAGACGATTTCAGATGCCTTAGGCATCGCTCAGAAATGTCTACAAAGTATCAAGACAAAAAATATCCAAGCAATTATTTTGAAATTAGACTTAAAAAAGGCATATGATTGCATTAGTTGGGATTTTCTAAGGATTGTTCTCATTCAATGTGGTTTCGGTAAGGAAACTACTAATTGGATTATGGGCTGAGTAACTTCAATAGTTTTTGCTATGCTAGTAAATGGAGAGGTGACTTCTTTTCTGCAGAGTGAGCGGGGGTTGCAACAAGGCTGACCTTTATCTCCTTTTTTGTTCATCCTCATTATGGAAGGACTAAGCATCCTGTTAAAAAGAGCCAATCAGAGGGGACCCTTACGGGAATCAAGGTGTCGAGACTCACAAAAATCCTACATCTCCTCTTTGTACATGATGTGATTATAATGACAAATTCAAAGCTTTCAGAATGGCTAGAAATAAGGAAAATCCTCAACCTTTTCTGTCGAGCCTCGAGTTTAAGTATCAACTCTCAAAAATCACCTTTTCACCACTTTGGAATCTAGCATGAATCCTTAGCAGAACTAAAAGAGTTGTTTAGGTATGAATTCAAATATCTTACAAGAGGTTTTAAGTATCTTGGCGTTTTTATAAAGCTAGACAATTACAAAGTTGCAGACTGAACCTGGCTCATTGAAAAAATTGAAAGAGGGATAACCCACTGGTGTAATAGAATGTTATCACAGGGGGAAAGGTACATTTTAATAAAGTTTGTTTTGGAAAGTATTCCCATTTATTGGGCTCATCTTCCGCTATCGGTCCTTACAAAATTATGTCAGCTATCCTTCTATTTTCTTTGGGCTGGAAACCAAAAGTTTTTCAAATATCACTTGTGTAGGTGGGACCTGGTTTCGCGACCAAATATTTTTGGAGGATGGGGGCTTCGAAATCTCAACTTCTTCTACAGGGCCTTAGCTACAAACATGCTATCGCGTGTTTTGACAAAACCCGACATCTGGAGCAGAGTATTAAAAGAAAACTACCCCCAGATTCACTCGTGGCTCAGAACGGTTACAGGCAGATCGACGACAGGGTCTCAGACGTGGAAAAATTTAACAAATACACTTCCGATTATCCTCCATTGGCTGGCCTGGAATCCAAGCAATAGCCACTCGATAATGATTGGGAAAGACTTTATTTTAGGCATGGGAAAGGCCTTTCTGCTCTCCGATGTGTTGATAGAAAAACTAAACTCAAAAATATTTTTCCTATTATTTCAAGCAAGTTCCCCACATGTCCATGGATCTTTAGGAGAAAACTGGTTATCTAGTTCTGAGCTGGAGCTTGAGGGAGTCTTGGCCACAGAATGGGAAGCTTACAGGAAAATTCTGAAAAGCATCGATATCTTCCTTCACAACTGTCCCGATTTTTTGCTCTGGATAGGTGGTGACGACTCTGGCAATCTTACAACAAACAATGTATACAATGCAATTGCATAAATGTTCTGGTTGCCAAGGGTGTTCGGGTGGAGATGGAATTTATGAAAGTGGTATTGTCCTTTAAAATAAAACTCCACACTTGGTTAGTCACTGAAAATAAGATTCTCACGTGGAGAAATCTTCAGAAACGAGGTTGGATGGGGCCAGGCTTATGCCCCTTATGCAAACAAAACAAGGAAACGGTTAAACATTTGTTTATCCATTGCATATTCACTTTTGATGTATGGAACATGGTAATTAAGGATCTCTCCCTGGTTCGTAGCTGGCTCGGTAATACTATTTTTGAATGCTTTACAAGTTGGACAACAACAAATACGTCAGCTGCTTCTGTATTGACCTTTTTAACATTGACACATTTGGAATGAAAGGAACCATACCCTATTCGAAGCAGGAACCCCATTGAAACATAAGGTTGTTTTCAAAACCATCTCAACTCTTAAACTTCATGGCAACATGATAAAATCAACATTTACACAACCTCAAAAGATGGTTTTGCCTATCGACAAAGCTGTAGCGTGGTTTGATGGGGCGACTCAACATAAGGAAGGAAACTATGGTGCTGGGGGCAAGATTTTTATCAACAACTCCACCTCTTACACCTGGACTTTCAATTGCGGCAAAGGATCGAACACCAAAGTAGAACTATTGGGGGCTTGGGCATCTCTAATCCTGGCCTCTAGATTATCCCTTCCGGACCTGCTTATGCTAGGGGATTCTCGTATTGTCATTGATTGGCTAAACAAGGGAGGATCCATTCAGGTAGTAGCTCTAGAAAGCTGGAAGGAAAGAATCATAGAATCCATGACTCCTTTCAGAAAAATCACTTTCGCCCACATCTATCGAGAGGAGAACAAAGACTCTGACAGATTATCAAAACTGGCTCTTGGTAAATAGCTGGGGAGAATAGATTACAATCGAAGGGAAGATGGAAATGAGGGCCCCACCCTTCACATATAGCTCTTCTAATAATGCCTCTTTTGAGTGTTTTTTTTAGTTGTTTTTGTCTATCAGATCTGGGCACTTCATATATTGGTCTCTTATACTTTTGGATGCAATGTCACAGGTATATGTATCTTTCAGCCCTCACCATATATGTTTGTTTAGAGCTAGTCAACCAGATCTTCGAGAGATAGAGAGATGTAGTATTGCTCTTTTGTCGAGATAGGTTCTATGTTTTGTATGAAATGTGCAGTCATGTACATTCTTTATATTTTGCTAAATATAAAAACGTAATTTTCCTGTGAGAAAAACTAGCATAAAGAAGAAAATCAATATTGTTAAAATAACAATGAAGTCTCATGAGCTACAAAATGAAACAAGGTGTTGCACAGTTCCTAAAGAGTCCAAAATAAAAAAACATTTTCCCTTAAATTGTTTTCTATACATCCATATTAAATATCAATTTCAAAATATTTGTTATAATATTGTTCTTCTTAACCTTTTAATTTATCAAAACTATACTATTTTAAAAACATTTCTCTACTAACTCTTAAAACTAGAAAATAATTTTTTCAAACAAAATAATATCTTACTTTTAAAATTTAATAAATCAAAATTAATCTCCACACACATATAATTTATTTATTTTTTATAAAAACCAAAATTAATAAATATTTAAATTGAATCTATATATATAATTTTTATAATAATCAAAATTAATAAATATTTTAATTGAATCAATTTTTGAACGAGTGATTTAATTATATTGTTAATTTTAGCTAGCATATCGAGTTAAGTTGTGGGTTTTGTTTGATCGAGTTCAATATCTTTAAAATATGTTTAGTCATGAAGAGACATCCAAAAATCCAACCATATTAAGAATTGATGTGTTTAGTTAAGAAAAAAACTTATATAAATACCTTGAATTGTGGTTTCTTAACTAATTATTGAAATGCTCAACCTAAAAGTGATGAACATTATTTTTTTTTTTTTACTTAAATACTTAATTTTAATTAAATAATAGAAATTATATGATACATAAATCATTCATGCTTTCTTAACTTAATTTTGATTGTTTTGCAGAGCTATTGCTGTCCTCACATGACAATATTAAAAAACAAAGTTGAAGCTACATGTCTTTTCTAGATGGCGATGTGGTGTTTCAAGAGTTAAATTTGGTTTTAACCTCTTCCGATTCTATGCTCCTTGATTTCCTGGTCAAAGATGTAATCTAAGCTCCTTATTCAAATGTTGTCCTTGTCTCTAATAGTTTTATCCACGTGGATTTAACATATCCACGTGGAAAGCAATTTTCAAAACCTAAGTTATACAGATTATTTTAAAATGAGTGAAACATTTTAAAAGTAAAATTTCATAATTTTTTTAAACATAATTATAATTTTTATTAATTTTTTATATATCTCAAAAATATCCATCTAAAAGAATTTGAAAGTTTCTCCATTTAACAACTTCCTTATTTTTTTAATCTATGTTATGTAAATTGAAGTTTAAAAACACAAAAATATTGTTATTTTTTTATGTCTTTTTTATTAATGAAATCTAACTCTTTTTCTTATCGAAGAAAATTTATAAGATAGATGTTTTCTTTGTAATTTTTATCATCATCTTAATCAAAAAAAATTGGATCTAATTTTTTTAAGTATAATTTTTTAGTATTATTTTATTCCAAGTTAAGTTTAACATGGTGGTAGTCCCCGAGGTGTAGGACAATCCGTGATAGAGTGTGATGTTAAGGCACTCCGTGATGTTAAAGTCACCGGTTCGAAACGTGCGGGGACAAAAAACCCAACCATATTAAGGGTTGGTGTGGCTCAGGCCGGGTGCGATCCCAGGGTGATTTTGACGGCTTAGATGCCCCTGAGTCGTGGTTTATTAGCCACAAGTTAGTCCCACATGTCACGAACAAACTAACAAACAAAAAAAAACATGGTGGGTGCAATTATTATTATTATTATTTCATTCCATGTTAAATTTAGCATATCTTCTTAAAATATTTATTTCATTGACAAATATATACTCATGTTTTCTTTGACTTTATATTTATTGTCATTCCCAAGTCATGTTCATAATCTATGTTTTGGATCCATTTCTCATCCCTGAATTCTAGACTTATGGCTTCTGGGAGTGCTCTAGAAACGTCCATCTCTATGCAGATTCTTGCGTACGATGTGTATCTTCCTTTTAGGGTGGCTTCTGAAGTCTTCACATATTTCCCCAGTTTGTTTCCTATTGCTTCAAAAGTGGAGGGAAACCAGTAGTCTAAGGGTAAGGAATAGAATTTCAACCAGACTGGTACCTTTTTGAACGTCTCTTTTTCCGGAGAGAAGTTTTCTTTCCAGGGTTGCATGTACAATGCAGTTGAGGCGTGGAAGTATGGACCTCCATCGAAGACTCTATCCTTGTACTCTAGATTCATGAAGACTGCTGTGAAGAAACCTTTTGAGCCCAAGTGGAGCTCCACTTCTCCATTTGGCTTCCAGTGATATTTGATCCAGTTGCGTAGAGTTCTCTCTGTGGGTCATAACCCCATGAACTTTCATATGAGCGCATGCGTCTTCATCTGGTCCATGTAGAGTTGTGTTTGTGGGTCCTCCAGTATCACCTTGGGTATCATTGTTGTTTTGGGTTTGCACGGGTTGCGCCCTTCTGTTTCGTTGTCCTTCATTGTCTCTTGTGCCTCACTCTGAGTTTCCTTAGCTTCTTCTCCCGTGATCTCGTTTTTGTCCTGGTCTCTTTCTTGTCATTTCCCTGGGTCTGATCCCGAGGTTCCTGTCGTTGTTGCCTTGAAAACTACGCCTCTTGTCCCTTTCCCTTTGTCCACCACTACTAGTTTGTATGAGGGGGTCCCCTTACCCCCCCCTTTTGTGCTCCTGCTGCTCGTTGCTGTGGCCGCCACTGTCAAACCCTAGCTCGCCTTGATTGTCAATCTTGGTGTTCTTTGAATAACTTGAGACAAGCCATTTTTTTTCTACAGATAATGATTTTCCAAGATCGATCTTCCCGGGGTTCTCAGTGGTACCTAAATTTATTACTTCATAGCTTAAAATAGAGTTTGCAATTTTTACATTTAATGGACCTTTGAAATTATTTGGCAAGTCAAACAGATTTTCAAGGTTGATTGCCCCTTTGGGAAAGGTATGTAATTTCGGTCTCACTATTGTTTCACTTCCTTCAACTTTTGAAATCTCAAACTCTTAGTTTGTTATGACATCTTGAAATTTATCATTATCAATGGCAAGGTCTCTGAAGTTTTGTTCATTAGTAATGAATTCTAATATCTATTGGTCTCCTTCAAACACCCCCCAATTGGTGACATTATCAGGGATATAGGGTTTATAGAACAATTAAATGGTAAATCTAGTGGCTTCATAGTCTTTTAATGGGGATAACTTAGAGGTTGTTCTAGTCAATGAATCAATTAACAGGTTTTGGGATTGTGGGATATAAGTGATGCTAAACGCAAAAAAGTTATCAATTAGCATGTGGAATTCTTTTTTATAATTCCTAAAGGTGTGATGAGTTGCAATGTATGGAATTCCTAATTTTCCTCACTATGATTTTAAAATCTCCGAAAACCTTGAGCTATTTTATACTAAAATCAATAGCCTTTTTTAGATCTTAAACCAAAGCTTCATATTTAGTAGTGTTATTTGTCCTATCAAATTATAACCTACAAGATAAAAAAACTACATCTGCCATTTGGGTCTATAAAGAGACACCCAACCCTTGGCTCTTCTTGATATTTAGATCCGTCGAAGAACAATGTACAAGTATTAGGAGTGGTGCTCAATTTTCCTTTGTCTTTTTTATTTTTTGAGATTTCTATTTTTTTTAGGTTTTTTCTTGAAGTGTTGTTTACAATATGTACAATTGGGATTTTCAAATTTATAGGAAAATTTAATCTTCTTGCAAACACAATTCTGTCTACTATGTGATTGATATTTCAGATGCCAAGGACATAAAATTACCAAATTCTGAATCAAGTGAGTAATTTCCTAGGATAGGATATTTAGATGATGATGGTCCATTTGTTTCCTCCAAATCAGTCACATTGTGTTTCATATAATTTTCTCTTTCAATCCTATTTTTTTTAGATTGTCCATTTGAGGTAACCACAAGTGAGACCAATTTGAGGAAAAATACCCTTGTAGTTTTTGTGACCAGTCTCTACGAAGCAGGAGACTGTAAGATTCAATAATAATCTACAACAACAATGTCAACGACTTGATGGATTTTTGGGTTGGAAGCAACTCTAATAAGGACATATTCTAATTCTCAAATAACCTTCACTTCTGATCTATCAAATTGAATATTATGAGTGAAACATTTAGTAGGCACACCATTCAATTTTTTTTTCTCCAGATAGAGTAAGGAATTCCATTTGAGGATACTCCAGAGTCAACCAATCAATTATGAACATTGTGGTTGAATTACTTTGAAATTCAGTAGGAAAGGAAGTGTTAATGACTTAGATTTCTTCCCTGTCAAAGATGTGTTTACTACTGAATTTTGAGAGTCACCTGAATTAATTTTTTTTACGGTTTGGGAAGGGGTTACAATTTGATATTTTTCTTCCTTCAAAGCTTTAAGAAAAAGATCCTTCTATTGAGAAATTTTACAGAGATCCATCAGTGAAATGTTTTCTTTATTATCTTTTAAATATTCAACCACATTTTATTCCATATGTTTGACCTCCTGACCTATATACTTAGGTAAGTTATAAAATATAGGAGTAGGTCTGACTACAGGTACAAGTGTCCATGGTTTCCTAGGTAACCGAGATACAATGGGATGGGGCTAAGACACATGGCCTTTACTTTTGGTCTGGACACCAGGGGTTTCATCTATCACATCCTGTTCTTTTGTTATATTCACTCTAGGAAGCTTGCCCCATAAGACCATTGATGTCTCCCTAGGGTGCTCATATGACTCTCCATCTGTAACATATTATGTTTGGTCATTTAATATCCATTGTGGGAAGGTCTTCTTAGAGTGGTTGGCCTTATGGTAGTTGCAAAATTTATTCAAGGCTACTTCTCCTAAATTAGTATTCAAGTTAGTTGAAGGAGGTTAAATGGTCTTGAAAGGAGTACGTCTCCCGAAGAAAGGTCTGAACGGTCTTTTGGTGAATGTTTCCTCTCCTATGTTCCTCTTGATGTCAACTATTTCATTGGAAACTTTTTTTTATCATTATTTGCATATTCTCCATATAAGTTGTATCATTTTCTCCACTTTTAGGTGGTTGTTTATTTTGAGGTATTGAGAACATAAGGCCTATTTTGGGTTGTGTTATATCCTTCCTTTCTAAGGTAGTCTGAGTTTCTTTGCAAACTCTCATTTCAAATTCTACCTTTTTTGCTTCTTCAAAATTTGCAGTGAGGGTCTTTCTACTATCCCTCTTGACAAACATAGAGATTTCAACAGGTAGATCATTGGCATAAACCTCGATATGTAATTCTTGGGAGGGTGTTATTCCTTGTTGAAACTTATTCAATGTTGTGGTAAAATGTTGGTTGAATTACTTTACCTTCTCACTAGTTCCCATAATTGAGGCAAATACTTCAGCCGTCAATGCCTTGGTAGTGGTGTCTTCCCCAAATTTATCAAAAATGGATTTCTAGAATTCATTCTAGCCAGTGATGTATTTGACATGTAAATTAAAATACCACGCAGAAGCTGAGTTCTCAAAAGTGTAAGGGAAGAGATGACATACTACGTATTCCTGGACATTCATCAATCTTATAGTGAGGATGAAATTTTTTATATGATCACTGGGAAGAATGGATGATTCAAGATCATATTTTGGAAGGAGTTTTTCTAGGTGCTTGCATAAGTTTTGGAGTGGACTAGGTAATTCCAAAGCATCCCTAGCCTACCAAGATGATTGACATTGTTATTGTGCTCCATGTTATTAGAATCTTGCTTTGAAGCTTCCGATTCTAGTTTTGACTCTTCCTTTTCTGTATCTGAATAGCCATGGTTATCAGAATATAAACTTATGGAAGGGGTTGCTACATACTAACATGGGTATTAGGAATTAGGCCAAAGGTTTGATTAATTTATTGCAAGGCTATTTCTACTAAGTCTTCAACCATGTGTACTAAAGTATGTTCTGATGTCGATACTACGACTCTTATAGTACCTTTTGTTTCTTGATTTTTTTCAGTTGGTTGGGTTTCTTTAGTGTTTTTAGTTGGTTGGGTTTCTTGAGATTTCCTAACTGATTGAGTTTATTACAAGGTTTGTTCCTATGTAGAGGAATTCTCCTCTTTTTCCCATTGCTTCAATATTGTATCTTTAGTGTCTTGGGTATCCTGATATTTCCCAACTGATTGGGTTTGTTGGGTATTATGAGGCTTTGGAGTTTCATTGGAGCCCCTGGGATTGGTGACCTCCTCAATGGGAATTTTAGTATGATCCTCAACCTAGCCATCAACTAATTATGTGGTACTTCCTCCTTGGTCATGGGTATCCAACATGGTATCATATTTATTCTCTTGTGCAGCCTTATCTCCAGGTAGGTGTTGAGTAGGTTTTTAGTGGTAGGTAAGCTTTCATCCATTATGAGGACTCCCGTCTTCACCACTTCTTCTTCCTTATTTCTTAGATCAATCACATTAGTATTTTTAGTAGTTATTTGAATATTTTATTATTCCAACTTGTTAGGGACCTAACCTCCCTAACCACTCACATAGATAGAATAATATATTTTCAATGTAATAAAGGCATACATTAGTTAATACGACATATTTAATGAATATGAACAAGTCAATGTAAGAAGACCTAATAAAAACTTCCGCTTCTAGAAAGATCTTCCTCTAGAATGTTCTTTAGAAGATAGAATTAGTATAAATAAGAGTAGGAGGCATGGGGAAGCTTTGTCTTGAGAATCATTGTAATAGAGCGTTGCTTTGTTGGAGGTTTCCCCCTTGAAGAGGCAAGTGAACATTGCTCCCATTTCAATAAAGGTATCATTTTTGTGTCTTATTCTCTACATTATGTTGTTCTATTGGTAATTTATGCTATATTCTTGTTTCTACTTAATATCACATAACCAGGTGCATAACAAGTGGTACAAGAGCACTTTCCTTGGTAGGAATTATGGGTTAAATTTTTTCAAGGCTAGAGACGTGTTTCAATGTCTTTAAAATATAGTGTTATGTCATTCAACGCATAAATCCATGGTTGGGGAAGCATACACGCAGGAAATGCAAGAGGATTTTAAGCTCACATTGTTGGACACCCTTGTAACCCCCGTTGGTACCCCTTCGAGTGGTATCACATCAGTTAATACCTGTATACGGACTTGTGCTTCCAAATATCTATGGTATATCAGGAGCCCCCCTAAGTATCATAAAACCAACCGTAGATCAACTGACTGACCTTCTGACTACTATAGTGCCACTGATAACAACACTCGGGTAGATACTCTCTAGTACCTGTGTAATTGGGTAGTATGGATAAGGGTGTGATCTAGCCTCCTTATTTGGTGCCTTGAGATATTAGGCCGAGTATTACTGTTCGACCCTACACTTATATTAGAGAGCTATAACACAGGGTAAACCCTTTTCTGTAGGCACCCTGAAAACCTTATCCCTTGGGATGGAAACATAACAAAAGGAACAAACAAGATCTATTGTCGTGCAAGCTTGTTCCTACATTCGGGTTGCGAAATTACTACACATTTTTCCTGTTAATAATTTGGGCATTTCAACACTATAATATTATTCATATTAGAGTATAACTCATCAATAGTAAAAAAAAAGAAAGAAAAAAAAGATGGGGCCTTCCAACACCCTTATTTGAGACCTATCTCATTGGATTCCCTTTTTTCCCATGATTGTTGTGACACCTATCATTTTTAACTTTTTTTTACCTACCCGCAACCTTATTTGAGACCTATCTCATTGGATTGCTCTTTTATCCCTAATCGTTGTGATACCTATCATTTTTAACATTTTTTAAACCTACCCGCACTCTTGAGACCTATCTCATTGGAATCATTTTTTACCTATTCCTCTTTTAAAATTTGTTTTATACGGTAAGCATTCATTATCAACTATTATGCAGCACGAAACACACATTAAATCAGAGGTAATGAAAATTCAAATGAAACTTTGTGGCTACTTATGGGTAGGCATCATGTGCATGGACAAATTGTTTTGTCTATGGTGGACGGGTGCTTATGACTACAAATTGGGGATGATTTTAGGGGCTAAATTTCGCTCATGGGCTAATTTTCCATGGTTTTTGCCAAAAAAAGATCTGCTATTCTAAAAGTGATTCGCTCAAATTCTACATGATAAACTTATTTTACCTTACAAATCGCCAAAATTTTATACAAACTATATAAAACCCTTAGAAATTTGAATATTTTTACAAAAATATCGCCAAACATTTTATAGTTGGAATATGAAGGATTATTAAGATTCGCCAAGGTTTTTGTATTTTAAAATAAATTTCCATTCTTAAAATCATCCCTGCTACACAGGTGGTAGAACGGTAACATTTTTTTTCCCTCGATTAGCAAACATTCATTTTTCTTGCTAATTTAACGGACCTTCGTTTAGGGAGATTGAAAGGGAATTGGAGTGATTGTGTTTCCCTTATGTTATAAATGCAATTGGTCTACTATTAAATGTAGTTGGTCTACTATTGCTTCGTACCTGCTAGGAAGAACAAACCCATTTGAAGAAGCTTATCGCTTGTCTGAAAGATGAGTTTGTTGCAGTCCATGCACAACACCTTTGTCTTTCATACCACTATTCGAGTCCTCTGAGTTCACAAATACTTTGTAATTCAAATGCAAGAGCACCATCACAATGAGAGATCTATGATCTGATAAGTACCAACATTGATTCAAATAGGTTTAGCATCTTCAAGGTGGTCAAGAGTTGGTGATGAAGTGTTGGCATCGACTGCATATCATTGCCTGCAGTGAGGAGGTGTTGGCATCGACCACATAACATCGACTGTAGTGAAAAACTCGTGGTGAGGTGCTGGCATACACTGGCTTGCATGGACTCCAATGATTAGAGACATGGATTATTAAGGATTTTTTATAATTTTATATTTAAAATTTATTTTTTCTATTTGATAAATAGCCAAAAAAAAATTCATGTACACCAGGGCTAATTACGTCCCATCTTATGTTATTAACCAATAAAAAATTCTATTGATGAAAATAGAAAAAATAAGATATTATTTTAATTATTTAAATAAAAGAGTTCACAAAAGTATGGTGAATTAATAACAAATTACAATGTATAATATCATCACGTGCCTCCAAAATGCACCAACAAATGCGATAAAATGAACTAACTAATAGACGGTCAAGATGGTTGTCCGCTAGGCAAATGCTATAGTCCCTATAAGTGAACTCAAATACAATGTTCTTTCTCAGGTTTGTAATTATTATGAATGGAATGTTTCCAATGTTAATTCATTACATTGACATTTTTATAATAATTTTTTTTATTTCATATATATATATTGTAATTTAGAGTTTGTATTGATTCCTGGTAAAAAATACAGATGTATGATAGGCAACTATCTATCTGGCAGCGGTGCCCTGTTGGGAAACCTCCTTTGCCAGGTGTCCAAGTTCAAATATGGTAATGGTGCCCATATGGGAAACCACCGTTGTCCGATGTCCAGTACATAAATATAAACTGTGCTATGAGGCCACGAAGGGCTAGATTTATCATAGAGCCAGATGTCATGCGTATGGAGGCAAAAAATTCTACTATGCCACGCAGGGCCAAAATAATGACAGCAAGAAAAAGAGCGTGGGAAGACATTAGTAACCTGGACCTAGACGCGACCCGACGTAGATCTGTGCTGCTTGTGCTTTTCCTTTCTCTCAGTCAGCCATGGCTCGTCGAAGGTCTTGAAGAAACACCATCACCGTATCCACTCTGCGCCTGTGGTCTTCTTCCCTGGTCTAAACGTCGCACATGGCCATTTTGATGTCCTCCAGATCTTTTTTAATGTTTCTCATAGTGGTCATGAGCTCATCTCGCTCTTCATCCCTACCAACGAAAGGAGAAGGGTGGTTAGAGAGCGGAGAAGAGGAAGAAGAACCCATAAGAGGGGGAGAAGGTGAAACGACGGGGAAGGGACGAGGGAGTGGGGTGGCGGAAAGGAGGGACGTTGAGGGGGAGAGGGGGGAGGTGGTGCATAACTGAGCGAATTTCCCAAGAGATCAAACCACTCGACCCTACAACTGTAGGGGTTTGAGAGTGGGGAGAGGCCGGTGACTGGATCACATGGTGGTTTAGAATGAGAGGGCATGACTAAATGGGAGAGAGGAGGGGGAAAACCTGCTTCAGAAGGTTGAACGTCCAAGGGGGCCAACGGAGGGGAAGGAGCCAAATCATAGTGGGGGAAAATGCTTGAGGAGGGATCGAGGCTTGCAAGGCGGATCAGAGGGGGGAGGTTTCCTTCCTTGGGCCTCATACCAGGTTGATCCACGCCTTGGTTTTCCCCTGGGTCGTGGCATGAAGGAAGGAGGCATTTTTGGAGGGGAGAAGCTCCAAAACAAAGGGGTTGCACCAGTAAGCTCCAAAATGAGTAGGGAGGGATCACACCAGAGCGAGAGAGTAGAGAAAAAACAGAGTGAGCCCAGGGGGAGACTCCTTGAGAAATATGAGCGAACGAGTGAGAAACGGGGGTCGATAACTCGACTTTAGGATCAGACAAGGTCAGTTGGAGCTGAGGTGGCCGAGAGGTCTCACTGCACCACGCCATGAAGATGCGCAGGTCCCTGTTTGTGTGAGCTGCATGGTGCGAGTGAGAGAGGAAAGGTGATGACAGGCCTTTTAAATGCCAGTGAGGATTTGAGGGAGGATGTGACGCTGGACTGACACCTGGTGTCGTGTAGCCTAGCCATGTGGGCTTATACGAAGCTACATCCATCATATGAAGGTGGCACCCCATCCGGGGTGAAAAATTGAAGGACATGGGGTTGGGCTTTGATCCACTTATGTGTGCACGGGTCACAATATCATTTTTAATATAATATCTCTGGTTGCAACCACATTTTTGACCACTACCTCAAGGTGCCCCCATGGCTTCAGGTTAGGCCCTCACGGGAATTGAACCTTGTCCAACGGTGAAAAACTCCTCGCTTTCCACCATTGGATCCAACCCCTTTGGGATTTTATTTCATATTAATATTATCCTTCCAAATTATTTTTAGAGTGTGGATGATAATAAAACATGAAATAGTGTGTATTTTTGTTTTTTTAATTATAAATTTTTATTTCAAATTAAAAAAAAAATTGTATTTTTTTATGTATATATACTTTAAAAAAAATACATTTTTTTAAAGTATATATACATAAAAAAGTACAATTTAAAAAAAATAATCTTGAGTGAATATTGCAATTTTCTTTGCGGTTTTGAATGAGAATAATACTTCTCTGATGTTTTGAAATTATATCTTTGTGGTTTTGAACGGGAATAATACTTGTATGTGGTTTTGAACGAGAATAATTTGAATGTGAATAATACTTCTCTGTTGTTTTGAAGGAGACATTTTATTTCTAACATTATATATCTGTGGTTTTGAACGTGAATAATACTTCTCTTTGGTTTTTACCTTTTTTACCAAAAATAATCTTAGTTTCTCTTGGTTTCTCAGGAAATGAGGCTATGAAATCCATTAGGGATGCTTCTAATGAGTCCTTAAAACTTGATAAGATCAATACGTACAAAGCCATAATTAAAAGGAAAAAAAAAGTACCATTTCAATAAAAGGCTAGAGGAACTTTCACAACTATATAAGCTAGATCCTAAGAAGTTCTGGAGCCAAATTATAAAATGCAATACTAAAGAAAATAATAGGATTCCCTAAAGGGATTGTAATTCCTACCTTAAAAGTATTTATGAGTTCCCTAATTCCATGGACACCATTCCTATTGTCCCTACAAAGGAATAAGTTTTTTCTTTAGATGACATAGAGTTCCGGGTTAACTAACTTGCAAATGGGAAAACTAAGGACATTGAAGGCTACCAAGCTGACATTTTAAAAATCAGAGGGCCAATCCTTATCCCTCACATACACAAGCTCTTCAATTTAGCAGTCAAGCAGGGCTTCTCTAAACCCTGGACGCAAAGCCTCATTGTTCCTATTTTTAAAAATGGGGATAGAAACATTCCCTCTAATTATAGGACCATTATGATTAGCCCCATTTTAGCCAAACTTTATGGAATTATCTTGGAAAAGAAGATTAACCTTTGGCTAGAAAGTCACGGTAAAAGAAATAAAGGCTAGGCCAGGTTTAGGAGATACGATTCAATTGTGGACCATCTTGTTACCTTTATAAGCATTGTAGAGGAGTTTCGCAATACTAAAACCAATCTTTTTTGTTGTTTTGTTGAATTTAGAAATATATTTTGACATAGTTCCTAGGAAAAACCTTTGGAATAGGTTGGAAGAGATAAAAGTGCCCCTCGAGTTGAGGGCTACTGCAATAAGGATGTATGAGAACATTATTGCTAAGTTTAAAATCACTAAGGGCTGGTCAAAGGAGATTAACTGCAATATCAGAATCAAACAAGGTTGTCCCTTGTCCCCAACCCTCTTTGGCATATACATTGACAAGTTAGAAGATTGCTTGGAAAAACTAGGTTGTGTCGACCCTACTCTCACTGGTATAGTCATCAATATTCTTCTTTATGGTGATGATATCGTTCGTATGGAAAGGAGTC
>JZKD02S1723031.1:116501-145169 GCA_000966675.3 Picea glauca
TAAAAATTATTTGTAAAATATTGATAATATTAAAAATATTATTATATTTAAATTTAATGAAAAATTGTATTGAGATAAAAATTAAAGGATAAAAGAAAGTTAAGCTATATAAGAAAGTAATTAACTTTTATTAAAAAATTAAAATTCTTTGTTTTAACTAGCATAAAGAGATTAACAAATTTTTTCAAGAAACTCTCAGTTATATTCTTTCAAGAAACCCTGGTGGAGGCAGAAAAGGTAAGAAATTCCATGTTTACTCTCAGACCTGATTGGATGATGTGCACAGTTAGCTCGATCGGAAATTATGGAGGCCTACTAGCCTCGTGGGACCCCAAATGTTTTGAGTTTGCTCCGGTTTTAAGCGTTGGAGGAATTATGTTGTCTGGTTCTTGTATAACTACAGAAAGGAAGCTGTCGTTGTTGAATGTCTATGGCCCATGCAAAGACCGAAAACTATTATGAGAAAAGGTCGATAGAGCTGGACTTTTAGCACTCGACGACTTAATCCTGGTAGGTGACTTGAATCTAACTACAAGTCCAGAGGAATATTGGGTCGATTTTTCACTGGCCGATTCTTTAGCATGATTTTTCAAAGGTTTATTCACAAAATATAATCTGGTGGACACGACCCCTATAGAAGCAGTGCCGACTTGGCGAAATGGGAGAATAGGGTCGGAGAGCATATTAAAACAACTAGATAGGTTTCTTGTGGCGGAGAAACTTCTTCAGTCCTCAGGCCATTTCCATGGATGGGTCGAGTACCCACTCATCTCCGACCACACACCAATCTTTCTTCAACTAGAAAATGACAGACTTAAGGCGACTTTCCCCTTTAAGTTTAATCTTGCCTGGATTCAAGACGAGTCATTTGTTGCTCTGGTTCGGGAGGTGTGGTCAGATGCATGTCTTTCCCATCAGGAAGGCGCTCAAAATATAATTTCTTTTAAACTCTCAAGTTTGAAAGAGTGGACAAAATCATGGTCAAAAGTTAAAAAATTAAAAGAGCACTTGGATCTGGAAAAACTCGAAGCTAGCATTGCTGATCTTCTCTATAAAAAGGCTCGTGGCTCACAACCCATAGACTATGAGGAAATTCTTTGTAATCTGGAGAGTGAACGAAAGAAGAAGCTTCTTGAGGAGGAGGAGCGTTGGAGACAGAAAAGTAGAGCATTTTGGATCGCCAGTGGAGACAAGAACACAAAATTTTTCCATCAGTTTGCTTGCTAACGCAGGAACAAAAAATATATTTGGGAGATTGAGGATGATTCGGGTAAAGTATTTGTACACAAAGAGGACATTAAGAAAGCTGCTTTCAAACATTTCTCTTCTTACTACAAAGCAACTGATTCTTGTCACATAGAGGATCAGATAGAGACCGCAAGACTTTTCCCAAGAATGGTAACGCCAGAGGATGCTACAATTATGGAAAAACCCTGCACTTTTTCTGCATTTTTTTTTGACCTAGTTGGGAAAGATCTACTAGAGATGGTGGAGGAGGCTCGTCAAAAAGGTAAAGTGCAAAAAAATATAAACACTACCTTTATTGAGCTGATCCCAAAAGTAAATTCCCCTAGAATGTTTTTGGATTACCGTCTTATGGCGCTATGCAATTTGTGTTACAAGATAATTTCAAAATTAATTGCACTTAGACTACGCCCCATCCTCTCTCGAGTTTTGTGAGAAGAACAATTAGGCTTCCTCAAGGGAAGACGACTTCATATGCCATAGGCACCGCTCAGAAATGTCTACACAGTATCAAGAAAAAAAATATCCAAGCAATTGTTTTGAAATTAGACTTTAAAAAGGCATATGATTGCATCAGTTGGGATTTTCTAAGGATTGTTCTCATTCAATGTGGTTTCGGTCAGGAAACTACTAATTGGATTATGGGCTGCGTAACTTCAATAGTTTTTGCTATGCTGGTAAATGGAGAGGTGACTTATTTTTTGCAGAGTGAGCGAGGGTTGCAACAAGGCTTCCCTTTATCTCATTTTTTGTTCATCCTCATTATGGAAGGACTAAGCATCCTGTTAAAAAAGAGCCAATCGGAGGGGACCCTTACGGGAATCAAGGTGTCGAGACTCACAAAAATCCTACATCTCCTCTTTGTACATGATGTGATTATAATGACAAATTCAAAGCTTTCAGAATGGCTAGAAATAAGGAAAATCCTCAACCTTTTCTGTCGAGCCTCGGGTTTAAGTATCAACTCTCAAAAATCACCTTTTCACCACTTTGGAATCTAGCCTGAATCCTTAGTAGAACTAAAAGAGTTGTTTAGGTATGAATTCAAATATCTTACACGAGGTTTTAAGTATCTTGGCGCTTTTATAAATCTAGACAATTACAAAGTTGCAGACTGGACCTGGCTCATTGAAAAAATTGAAAGAAGGATAACCCACTGGTGTAATAGAATGTTATCACTAGGGGGGAGGTACATTTTAATAAAATTTGTTTTGGAAAGTATTCCCATTTATTGGTTGTCTATAGCTCATGTTCTGCTATCGGGCCTTACAAAATTATGTCAGCTATCCTTCTATTTTCTTTGGGCTGGAAACCAAAAGTTTTTCAAATATCACTTGTGTAGGTGGGACCTGGTTTCGCGACCAAAGATTTTCGGAGGATGGGGGCTTCAAAATCTCAACTTCTTCTACAGGGCCTTAGCTACAAACATGCTATCGCGTGTTCTGACAAAACCCGACATCTGGAGCAGAGTATTAAAAGAAAACTACCTACCTCATGCCTAGATTCACTCGTGGCTCAAAACGATTACAACCAGATCGACGACAGGGTCTCAGACGTGGAAAAATTTAACAAATACACTTCCGATTATCCTCCATTAGCTGGCCTGGAATCCAGGCAATAGCCACTTGATAATGATTGGGAAAGACTTTATTTTAGGCATGGGAAAGGCCTCTCTACTCTCCAATGTGTTGATAGAAAAACTAAACTCAAAAATATTTTTCCTATTATTTCAAGCAAGTTCCCCACAGGTCCATGGATCTTTAGGAGAAAACTGGTTATCTAGTTCTGAGCTGGATCTTGAGGGAGTCTTGGCCACATAATGGGAAGCTTACAGGAAAATTCTGAAAAGCATCGATATCTTCCTTCAGAACTGTCCCGATTCTTTGCTTTGGACAGGTGGTGACGACTTTGGCAATCTTACAACAAACAATGTATACAATGCAATTGCATAAATGTTCTGGTCGCCAAGGGTGTTCAGGTGGAGATGGAATTTATGAAAGTGGTATTGTCCTTTAAAATAAAACTCCACACTGAAAATGAGATTCTCACGTGGAGAAATCTTCAGAAACGGGGTTGGATGGGGCCGGGCTTATGCCCCTTATGCAAACAAAACAAGGAAACGGTTAAACATTTGTTTATCCATTGCACCTTATCTTTTGATGTATGGAACATGGTACTTAAGGATCTCTCCTTGGTTCGTAGCTGGTTTGGTAATACTATTTTTGAATGCTTTACAAGTTGGACAACAACAAATCCGTTGGCTGCTTCTGTACTGACCTTTTTAAAATTGACACATTTGGAATGAAAGGAACCATACCCTATTCGAAGCAGGAACCCCATCAAAACATAAGGTTGTTTTCAAAACCATCTCAACTCTTAAACTTCATGGCAACAGGACAAAATCAACCTTTACACAACCTCAAAAGATGGTTGTGCATGTCAACAAAGTTGTAGCGTGGTTTGATGGGGCGACTCAACAAAAGGAAGGAAACTGTGGGGCTGGGGGCAAGGTTATTATCAACTCCACCTCTTACACCTGGACTTTCAATTGCGGCAAAGGATCGAACACAAAAGTAGAACTATTGGGGGCTTGGGCATCTCTAATCCCGGCCTCTAGATTATCCCTTTCGGACCTGCTTATGCTATGGGATTCTCAGATTGTCATTGATTGGCTAAACAAGAGAGTAGCCATTCAGGTAGCAGCTCTAGAAAGCTAGAAGGAAAGAATCATAGAATCCATGACTCCTTTTAGAAAAATCACTTTCGCCCACATCTATCGAGAGGAGAACAAAGACACTGACAGATTATCAAAACTGGCTCTTGGAAAATAGCTGGGGAGAATAGCTTACAATCGAAGGGAAGATGGAAATGAGGGCCCCACCCTTCACATATAGCTCTTCTAATAATGCCTCTTTTGAGTGTTTTTTTTAGTTGTTTTTGTCTATCAGATCTGGGCACTTCATATATTGGTCTCTTATACTTTTGGATGCAATGTCACAGGTATATGTATCTTTCATCCCTCACCATATATGTTTGTTTAGAGCTAGTCAACCAGATCTTCGAGAAATAGAGAGATGTAGTATTTCTCTTTTGTCGAGATAGGTTCTATGTTTTGTATGAAATGTGCAGTCATGTACATTCTTTATATTTTGCTAAATATAAAAACATAATTTCCCTGTGGGAAAAACTAGCATAAAGAAGAAAATCAATATTGTTAAAATAACAATGAAGTCTCATGAGCTACACAATGAAACAAGGTGTTGCACAGTTCCTAAAGAGTCCAAAATAAAAAAACATTTTTCCTTAAACTGTTTTCTATACATCCATATTAAATCTTAATTTCAAA
Source organism: Picea glauca (assembly GCA_000966675.3). Taxonomy (NCBI): domain Eukaryota; kingdom Viridiplantae; phylum Streptophyta; class Pinopsida; order Pinales; family Pinaceae; genus Picea; species Picea glauca. The sequence goes on from JZKD02S1723031.1 coordinate 121,093, forward strand.
ATATTTTTTATAATATTGTTCTTCTTAACCTTTTAATTTGTCAAAACTATACTATTTTAAAAACATTTCTCTCCTAACTCTTAAAACTAGAAAATAATTTTTCCCCGGATGGGGTGCCATGCAGAGCAGGGAGGGTACGTGGAGCAGAGCCAGGAGGGGCCATTAATGGTGGCCATCCGCCCTCATATCCTTGATATTTATGATGGGTATCAACTCAGTCAACCTCCACCATTTGATGAGGCCTCTCACTCGCACGAGGAGACCGGTCAGCCAGAGCATTAAGACCACAACCTTAATGGCTATAGCCACCATTTTCTCCCTTATCAGCATTTTCGGTGGCTTTGGGATGTATTAGAAGGTTATAGAACCAAGCGAGAACAATAGCGCAGGGGGCATTATGGCTATCATTCTAGTTCTAAACATGCCACGAGCAAGGGGAAGGCCTCGCAGAGGCACAGGGTGGTACGCGACCGACTCACGACGGAAGAGGCAAAAGAAGTTTGAGCGAGCTCTAGTTTTAGCCAAGCGAAAGAGACCCAGGGAGTCCAAAGGAACAAGAACGCCTCCCAGAACGTATGTTGAGGAGATTCCTCCGGAGGAATTCCCCCAAAATCTTTCCGAAGGTCTCATTTTCACGGTTCCGGACAACAGGAACCCCCTTGCGTTTTTTGGAGCAGACGCACTGACTCCCAATCCAAGAGCTGTACACGGTCCCAGTGACACTCCAGTTGAGGAATTCACAACTTGTCTGGTAGAGGAAGAGATGTCAGAAGGCAATGAAGAAAACATCTGCAAGGCTCCTGATGAATTGAGGCCGTAGCGCGAGCAACAAGCACACCAGGAGGAGGACGAAGAGAAAAAATCGCAACACCAACCACCACTTCTTCACCCGGAGCACCTAAATCTGATTTTCGAGGTCCGCAACATGGTGGACAACCAAATCTTTAGCGCCGTCCGCATAAACCAATGCCTGGATATGCTGTACGCCGCCTACTCCAACGCCACCCCAAGGCGACAATGCCCTACCTGCGCTCAGGTTTACGCCATTCCAGTTAGACGTGGCAAGAAGAAGGATGACCACGAGGACACTAGTTAATAGGTTATCTTGTTCAACCACTACACAAACCTCTTTCTTTTTTTTGATGTATAATAGAGCTGTAGCTCTTCTAGCTCATAACAATGGTAGCAATAACATAGGCATGATCAGACTAATGATAAAACTGGCTATGCACCCTGGTTTCCTCTGGGCAGGGTGGCAGCCCAATATTTTGAGTTTGGAAGCTAGCTTGGAATGACCAGCTATCTCGATTTCCTTAATAGGCGGAACAGCTGGCACCTCAATGTCACGTTGTAACTTTGCAATATCAATATATTAGGACCTGCTTTTTTACTTAAAAAAAAAAAAACACTAGAAAATAATTTTTTCAAACAAAATAATTTCTTACTTTTAAAATTCAATAAATCAAAATTAATCTCCACACACATATAATTTATTTATATTTTATAAAAACCAAAATTAATAAATATTTAATTGTATCTATATATATAATTTTTATAATAATCAAAATTAATAAATATTTTAATTGAATCAATGATTAGTCAATTACACCGATTGAATGAATGATTTAATTACACCGTCACTTTTAGCTAGCATATCGGGTTAAGTTGTAGGTTTCGTTTTTTATGCGATCCAATTCAATATCCTTAAAGTGTGTTTAGTCATGAAAAGACACCCAAAAATCCAACCATAAAAATTGGTGTGTTTAGTGAAGAAAAAAACTTATATAAATACCTTGAGTTGTGGTTTCTTAACTAATTATTGAAATGCTCAACCTGAAAATAATGAACATTATTTTTTTCTTTTTTCTTTTTTCTTTTTACTATACTTAAATGCTTAATTTTAATTAAATAATACAAATTATATGATACATAAATCATTCATGCTTTCTTAAGTTAATTTTGATTGTTTTGCAGAGCTATTGCTGTCCTCACATGACAATATTAAAAAACAAAGTTGAAGCTACATGTCTTTTCTAGATGGCGATGTGGTGTTTCAAGAGTTAAATTTGGTTTTAACCTCTTCAGATTCTATGCTCCTTGATTTCCTGGTCAAGGATGTAATCTAAGCCCCTTATTCAAATGTTGTCCTTGTCTCTAATAGTTTTATCCATGTGGATTTAACATAACCACGTGGAAAGCAATTTTCAAAACCTAAGTTATACATATTATTTTAAAATGAGTGAAACATTTTAAAAGTAAAATTTCATAATTTTTTTAAACATAATTATAATTTTTTATATATCTCAAAAAAATATCCATCTAAAAGAATTTGAAAGTTTCTCCATTTATCAACTTGCTTATTTTTTTAATCTATCTTATTTAAATTAAAGTTTAAAAACACAAAAATATTGTTTTTTTTAAATGTCTTTTTTATTAATGAAATATAACTTTTTATTTTTTATCGAAGAAAATTTATAAAATAGATGTTAAAATCACCAGTTCGAAAAGTGTGATCCCAGAGTGATTTTGACCCCCGAATTGTGATTTCTTAGCCACAGATTAGCACCACATGTCACAAACAAACTAACAAACAAAAATAACATAGTGGGTGTAATTATTATTATTATTATTATTTCATTCCATGTTAAATTTAACATATCATTTTAAAATCTTTATTTCATTAACAAATATATACTCATGTTTTTCTTCGACTTTATATTTATTGTCATTCCCAAGTCATGTTTTTCTTTTTTTTCATATAAATGGAATTTTAGATTTTTGAAGTTTTTTTATATATTTTTTCATCAATTTTTACTTTTGATATATATTTTTACTTTGAATGTAAGTGGGTTGAATCTCATTGGGAATTTTCAACTGTAAATCCTTTTCTTTGTTTTTTTCCTCAAGTAGCGGAGTCTCTTTCGGGAATTTTTTCTTTGTTTTTTCCATAATTACTTTGGGAGATTTCCAAAGTTGTTGAAAGAGGGTGCACACACCCCAGCGTTTGAGATCATAATTTCAAGTTCTACTTTTGGATTCCTTCTAAGGAAATGACACCTCGTTCACATATCTACTATCAAATAAACTTTGTGAGATTTGAATGTGATCAAAATAATTTAAAATATTAAATATTATCTCAAATGCAATGGATTTTTAAAATAATATGAAAACACTAAACTCAAATACAATGTTTTTTCTTGGGCTTGTAATAATGATTGCATTGACAATTTTATATTAATATTTTGATTTTATGATTAATATTTTCCTTCTAAACCATTTTTAAAAAGTAGATACTTAATAAACATAACATAAAATAATGTTTTTTTAAATTATATATTTTTTATTATAATTTAAAATGAAAACTATCATGTATTTGAAATATATGACAAATATAATGTAAATGACAATTAAACACTGCATTAATAAAAATAGAATATATAATGAAAGTAGATGTTCTTTCTTACTTTTTAGAAAATAATAATTAATCTTGTAACTTTTTTTTTTTTTTTAATCTCATGCCACTTTTTAAAAATAAAAATTCACAATGACTATTTGTAATTGAAAAAGATAAAGATCAAAAATAAAAAAGACTAATTTCTTTTTGAAATCTGAGGCATTAGTTTTATGAAAATGCTTATTGAAGAGGGGACCAATTTTTTATCGAAATCAGAGGTGTTCATTTCATGAAATTGCTTCATTTTTTTAGGAGGGATGGCGCGAAGAACTTCTATCTTCAAGGAGGAAATCCAAGTATCCATGTCTTTTTCTTTATCCTTCGAGATAGGACACGGTTCCCCAATTGACATTTTTGGACAAACGATATTAACCTTTTCTAAGTCTATTGTTTGTTGATTGTCTTTCATCCTTTTCTCTTATGCATCTGATGGAAACATCCAACTGTTTGATTTCGATTTAGCCCCTTTTCCCGTGAAGGAAGAGCTCGTGCATGAGGAAAAGAACCCTACAATTGTCTTAGAATATGATAAATCCTACACTAGATTGTTGTATTTTCATAATCCAAAACATGAGTCCATCTAATTTTTTTCATTTGAGAATCATTTTATACTAATAGATATATTAAAAGGATATATCTTTTAGTATAGATATATATACTAAATATATACCATTGACTCCTATTTATACTAAATATATCTATTAAAAGAAGCATCTAGAGAAAGATCCTTATAGAAGCGAAAGCTTCTATTAGGTCTTCTTACATCTGCCTTATTCTATTTTATTGAAAGGCCTTATTAATATTGACCTTTATAACATCCGAATATATTGTTCTACCTATGTGCGGGTTAGGACCCTAACATGTCCACCCCCTTAAAAGCAACCTTGTCCTCAAGGCTTGAGATGACGAAATTGTTGCAGAATGGTAGTTGGTTCCCAAGTGGCATCTGCTGGAGTTGTATATTTCCACTGGACTAGCACTTCCTTGATGGTTCTCTGATGTAGGCGACACTCAGACTGGTCCAAAAATGCTTCTGGTTGTAGCCAAATGGATCCTTCTTTAGCTAACTCGGGAAGGTTGGTTTGAATTTGGCACTTAGCTCCAATCACCTTCTTTAAGCATGAAACATGAAAAACAAGATGTAGCTTCGAATGGCTGGCAAAGCTAACTAATAGGCTACTTGTCCCACACACTTGAGAACTGTATAAGGACCATAAAATTTGGGCTCTAGCTTCTGACAATGCTCGGCCTTGAGGGAAGTTTTCTTGTAAGGTTGCAGTCAAAGAAACACCTGATCCCCTTCTGCAAATTGACGTTCAGAGCGACCTTGATCTGCTTGTTTCTTCATGCGATTCTGTGCCATGACCAAATTCTCTTTGAGGGTACAGAGAATAGCCTCTCTAGCTGTAAGTGTTTGGTCAACCGCCTGGACCTTCGAGGCACCTGGTAAGTATGAGAGAACTGAAGGTGGCTTCTGTCCATATACCACTTCAAAAGGAGTCATGCGTGTAGCTGTATGGTATGAAGTGTTGTACCACCATTCAACTAGGGGTAACCATTGAGCCCACTGATTTTTCTTTTCTGAGGCAAAACACCTCAAATATGTTTCCAAACACTTGTTGAAAACTTCTGTTTGGCCATCAGTCTGGGGATGATAAGTTGTGCTGAGATGAAATTCGGTGCTTTTTATCTTGAACAGTTCTTGCCAAAAATTGCTTGTGAAAGTTGGGTTGCAATCAGAAACAATAGAGTGCAGCATGCCATGAAGCTTGAAGACCTGATCCATGAAAATTTGAGCCACCATGGATGCTGTAAACAGGTGTTGAAGGGCACATAAATGAACATACTTGGAAAGGCGATCAACAACCACCATGATGACTGCTTTATTTCCCGATTTGGGTAAGACGGTAATACAATCCATAGAGATATCCTTCCAAATAGCAGGTGGAATTAGGAGCGGTTGTAGTGTGCCTGGAGATTTGACTGTTTCTCCCTTGTTGCGTTGACACACATCACATTCAACGACAAAATTATGAATGTTTTGTTTCATACCATACTAGAAAAAGGAACGTTTGACCCTGTCATAGGTTTTGGTGAACCCAGAGTGCCCCGCTGTGGGTGTAGCATGAAGCTCAGAAAGTACCGTGGATTTAAGCTTTGATTGTTTACTTAAATACAAACAAACTTTATATCGAAGTTCATCATGGAGCCAAGAGTACCCTAGGGAAGCTGGAGGATTGGACTGCAATTGTTGGATCATATGCGAACTTTTTGGATCTTGTAGCCATTCCTGGCGAAAGGCTTGGAGCTAATCTGGTACAATGAATGAAAGAGAAAAAAGAGATCCTTCATCTTCTTATTTTCGGGAAAGTGCATCCGCAACCACATTGTCTTTGCCTTTCTTGTAAATGATCTCATAATCATATCCAAAGAGCTTAGTCACCCATTTTTGTTGTTCTGGGGAGGAAAGACGTTGTTCCAGAAAATACTTGAGGCTTTGATGGTCTGTCTTAATTTGGAAATGTTTCCCCAATAGATAAGCGTGCCACAAATCAACGTCATGCAGAATAGCCAACATTTCCTTTTCATAGATGGATTTGCCCAGATTTCTTTCAGATAGTTTCTTGTTGGTAAAGGCCAAAGGTCGACCCTCTTGCATAAGGACAACACCAATTCCTTTCACTGAGGCATCACATTCCAACACAAAGGTCTTTGTGAAATCGGGAAGGGCGAGGACTGGAGTGGTGCACATGGCCATCTTCAAGGTTTGAAAATCTTGAGCAGTGTTTGGAGTCCAAGTGAAAGAGTTCTTTTTGAGGAGAGCAATGAGAGGTGCTGCAATCTTCCCATAATTCTTAACAAACTCGCGATAATACCTTGTTAAGCCCAGAAATCCACGCAAGCTCTTAAGAGTCTTTGGGTGAGGCCTGTCTTGCATAGATTCAATATTTTTAGGATCCACCCTGAAGCCATCCTTGCCAACCAGATGACCCAAGTATTCTACTTCTGAGGCACCAAAAGAACATTTAGACTGTTTCAGGAAAATTTGGTGCTGAGAGAGTAGATGGAGAACTCGATCCACATGAGAAAGATGGTCTGTCCAAGTTTTGATATAGATGAGGATATCATCAAAGAAAACTAAGACAAAATGGTGGAGAAAAGGACGAAAGACATGATTCATGAGGCTTTGGAAGGTGGAGGGGGAATTACACAAGCCAAAGGGCATGACCAAAAACTCATAGTGGCCCTCATGAGTTCTAAAGGAAGTCTTGGGAATGTTTGCCTCTTTCATACGTATCTGGTGGTAGCCCGAACAAAGATCAAGTTTAGTGAAGAATTGGGTGCCACTCAATTCATCCAGGAGGTCATCAACGACAGGAATGGGGAATTTGTCTTTGATGGTAAGTTTGTTGAGGGCACGGAAGTCAGGACACATTCGCCAAAAACCTTCTTTCTTTAGTACCATGACCATAGGAGAAGAGTAGGGCCTCATACTAGGGTGAATAACGCCTGCATTAAGGAGTTCCTGGACCATTTTCTCAATTTCATTTTTTTGGGAAAAGGGGTGACGATACGGACGGATATTGGGAGGAAGGCTTTCGGGTACAAGGGGAATGGAATTATCATGAACACCAAAGAAAGGAGGGAGTCCTTAGGGAGTGGAAAAGACCAATTGATGTTTAGAAAGGATGGCTTGGAGGTCTTGCAGGACCGAGGGTGTCTTTGTTGCTCGTATGGCATGGAGTTGGGCGATAACACCAGAATGACCTTTTTTGAGCAGCTTTTCCATGTTATGGGAACTAATAATCTCAGGTGAACTGACGACGATGCCTTGGAACTTATATTAGTGGCCCTCCTGGTCAAATTGCATGGTTAAGTATTTAAAATCCATGAGAATGGGACCCAAAGTCCTTAGCTAGTCTGCACCCAACACAATTTCACAACCTCCCATGTCGATAGCAAACATATGGTATTTCAGGTGGTACTCACCAATTTGGAGATGCACATTTTCACAACGCCCTCCACATTTCATGGAACCACCATTAGCAATCATGATTTGGAAATTATTGACGACATGGATGTAGCAATGAGTTTCTTGGGCAATGCAGCGATGAATAAAATTATGGGTGCTGCCACTATCAACCAGGATGATGACCTTTCGATGCTTGATGTAACCGATTAGATTGAGGGTTTGGGGAGCAGAGAAGCCAGTGAGAGCATTGAGGGAAATGACTAGTTCTACTTTGGGAGGGTCTGAGGGAGGGGTTATGTCAGTGGATTTAGGTGACTCAGACACAAGGAGACTTTCTACATCCTCTTCCAAAATATCCTCAGATATGGCCATAAAAATATTTTTTTCTTTACACTTGTGGCTCGGGAAATATTTGTCATCATGTAAAATACCCACTACCTAAAATCAAACTTTTTCGTTGATTTCTCAACAATGAGAATCCCCGAAGCTTGCAGCAGCGAGATTCCAAACCCGATCCATAGGTCCTTAATTCCCTGTCACGGCCTCTTCTTCACGCGCTTGTGACATTTCCTCGATGATAATTTTGGGTCTCGGGGTTTCGTGATTCCTGATGACAAGAGTTCTTGTCCTCTCGAACTCTCGATGTTCGATTTGTCGATGCACCCCTTTACGCGCTAGCCCTCCTGGTTAAACTCCTGGCCCATATGACGACTATTTCACAAGACCACAACCTTATCTCCTTTCGGGGTTTTGGGCTTCCAAAAGCCGATGCGCTCTGACTTCAGCTAGCCCTTCGGGCTAGACCTTTGGTCCACGTGACCTTCTCCCATATGACTACAGCCACACTGCTTATTGGGGTTTCAGACTTTTCAACGCCGAAATGCATTTGTCCTTAGGACTCGTGATCCTCCGATTCCCGATATGACGTCAGTTAATAACCCCTTTTTGCCTTTAGCGCGATCAATGGCTGTGATCGCCCATGAAACCAACAGTCCCTGCTTTCTATCGGGACTTTGGGGTTTCAAATGACGTAATGATTTTGTTCTCAAGACTGCCGATCTCTCGAATCCCGATTCTCCGCTATGCTGACAGTTGGCCCCTACGAGGGAGCTTTCCCTTCCTTGTCGGAATTTCAGACTTCACGATTCCGAATTGCAAGGACTTCTTGTCCACGGGATTCCCGATTTCCCGACTCCCGAAATGCCGATGGTCGACTTTCTTTTCGGGAAACCTCCCGAGTGCTCTAATATCCTCCACGCATCCTCCTCAAGATGAACGGTCCTGATCATCTCTCGCGATTTCGCGACTTCTGATGCTCCAGAAGTCATGTCCTCAGGACTCGCGAACTACCGAACCCCGATGCACCTATTGACTTTTCTATCGGGACTTCCCCGAGGGTCTGGGTCTCTGCCACATGTTCCGGCTGATAGACGACCCTGATCCAATCTCATGATTTCGGAGTTTTTGATACCCCAATGACAAAATTTCTCTGTCACCTCAAAACCCCGGTAGCCGATATACCGACGGGCTCTCGATTTCCGCCACGTGTCTGCACAAACGGACGATCCATATCATTTCGCTGTTTCAGGGCTTGAAATGCCCCGACGTTCTCGACCTCGAGGACTCCGATATCCTGAGTACCGATATCCGGATGTGTCAACCTTCTCATCGAGATTTTACCTCTACTATTCACGAAGGTTTAACAAATCCAACGACTGTCGGGTTTTTCTAGCTACGATCTAACGGCTCAGATCTGTCCCACCTCACACATTCTTCCACTACTTCGTGGATGTGGAAATATCAACGGTCCAAATGTTCTCATGGACCTTGGGGGGGGGGGGGTCTATGATCCCGATTTCATCGCTATTCACGAAGATAGAGAGAAAAAGGGGCAAGGTATGTCACGCCCTTGCTACTTTCGTCAATCTGACGGTCGTGAATGACCATGGGTCTTCCGATAGGATCTCATCCATCGATTCGTTACTTATCCCTACGCTGCTACATCGGAATTTTAAGAGGGTCATTCCTCCTCGTACAAGGTTATTAAGACTTGCACATTCAAGTCCTTTTTCCAGGTTCTTGGTAAACCTTTCCAAGGAGGGAATCTCTACGAAGAGATCTATTCCGGGGCTCTCCTAGAGACAGACAAAGGGAAACAAACTCCCGAGGATGGACTGGAAGTTTGACTTGGTTCAACTCATGCATAATTAAATTCATTTATCAACATAATCCATGCGTGGTCTTTCTGTTATAAGCATATATCTAACATTTCTTATCAAAACACTGCATAGACATTCTTATACTGTAATCGTTCACAATTTCATAGTTTATGAGCATATATGTCAGGATATGAATTTCAAGATGCAATATGAAAAACACTTATCAGAAATAACATCAGAAGTGGGTGCGACTACTGAGAGGGGTGCCTGTTTCCACCCAACCGTAGGCGTAGCGACTCCCAACGGATTTACCACTAGCCACCCCCGAGCTGAGACGACGATGCTGTGAGACTGCGTCTCTCTGTCTGCCAGTGACCAGGAGTGAAGGTTGCAATCCTTCCTCTCTGCTATCACTCACTCTGTGTAATGCCAGAGTTCCCCTCGCCTCTGCCCTCTCCAATTGCTTCTTCCCCACGCCTTATCCTCTTGCGAGGTTGCGGGTGGCGCGATTACCCTCGCGCTGATCAGGCCTGACGGCTCTACGGATAGGCGGTTCACCTCCCCATCCCTCACTAAGCCATCAACCTGCCAGCCTGCAAGGCATTAAATTCAGGGCCAACGAGCCACTTTTGGTTCTCCAGGCCAGTGGAGTCCAAATACGGTATTAATTCTCGGTGGAAGTTAACGCCAGCTTTCCAGGTGCCCTCCACCGCCATCATGGTCTCTTTTTCTGCACATCTCCTCTTAGCAGTCCTGCAATAAATTCAAAATGTTATTCACATTCCTTGACCTCTTCCTCAAGGTCCATTTACATCACATATTCACATTTATGAGTTTGCCATAGTTCTTGGCTAGTCCAATTATATTTACAAGCTGGGGGAAACAGGGTGTTACACATCACAGTTATAACAAAGGCCTTTGAGTTGGCGTTCAACCATTTCAGCCCTGGTCAATTTTTTGATCTTTAGTGGAGCAGAGGGAGTAGTGGGATTTACTAGTTTAGGGCGAGGGATAAAGGAGGGTTTTCGGTTTTGAGAAGATACAACCTATTGTGCTTCTTTATCTCTTTTAGTAGCCTCCACCCAACTCTAAGGCCGAGCCATGAGGACATGGGCCCAAATCTCATCCTTGAGGCCGCTGATAAAACACTCTCGGAAAAAGGCATCAGACATGCCCTTTGTTCTAAAAGCCAGGCGCTCAAAGGAAACTATAAAGTCTTCCACTGTTCCTAATTGTTTCAACTTTGTCAAACGACCCAAATGGTTGGTGTAAGTGTCAAAGCGTTCATAAAGCTCTGCCACAAAGTGTGTCTAATCAATATACCCTTGACGAGAAGTTTTTCTCCATTGCCACCATTGCCAATGTTCTTGATCTAGATGGAGAAAACCATACTGAAGTTTGGCCAAGTCATTTGTAATGTCATATAAAGAGAAATAATGTTCCATTTGGGTTACCCAACCAGTGGGGTCCAAGCCATCAAATTTGGTCACATCCACCTGCGAAAGGCGTAGGTCACGTTGAAAGGGATGGTTATGAAAGTTATGGGAATAAGAGGAATGGTCACCTTCAGTATGTGGAGGTGAGGAAGAGGAAGGGTTATCTGTAGGGATATGCAGTTTGGTGCAGAGTGCCGAAAAGACAGATTCAAGCTGGGTGGTGAGGTCTTGTTTGATTTGCTCCATTGAGGACTGCATGGTTGTATTGATGGCGACAACATTGGCACTGAGTTGTTTCACTTCTTGTTGGGTCTCGATGAGACCAGATTGCAAGGTGTTGAAGTGAGCTTCCAAGTCTTGGCTATAGGTATGGGCCATGAGGATGGGGGAATTGAAAAGGGGCGGGCAGGGTAAAAAAATTTGCCGAAAAATGATATGGATGAATGTGATAAGGGTGAAGAGATGAATCCAATGGAATAGGTCTCAAATAATGGTGAAAAAATTTCCAGATTTTTTTTTTTTTACACTTGCGGAGTTATACTCCAGTCTGAAGAATACTGTAGTGATGAAATGCTCAAATGCTTAACCAAGAAGAAATGTGTAGTGATTTGGCAACCTGAACACAATTGCACGACAATAGATCTTGTCTGTTTTAATTTGTTTATGTTTCTATTCCTAAGGGTTAGGTATTCAAGGGTTCTACATACAAGGGTTTGCCCTGTGCTATAGCTCTTTGATATACGTGTGGGGTCCAACAGTAGTACTCGGCCCAATATCTCAGGGCACTAACTAAGGAGGATAAACTGTACCCTTATCCGTACTACCCAACTACCCAGGTACTAGAGAGTATCTTCTCGAGTGCTATTCTCGGTGACACTATAGCAGTCAGGCAGTTGATCAGTTTATCTAAAGAGGGCTTCATGTAATCTAGGCCGATCCATATACATGTGCTGTCTGATGCACTACCACTCGAAGGGGTACCAACAGGGGTTACAAGGGTGGCCAACATATGTGCGCTTAAGTACCACTTGTATTTCCTGCGTATATGAATCCCTCAACCGCAGGTTTATGCGCGCAACGACAGATCTCTATGGCTTAAAGACATCGGAATACGTCTCTACCCTGAAAAAATAAATTAACTCACACTTTCTACATAGGAAAGTGCTCTAATACCACTTGTAATATACCAGATATAAGAAGTATGCAGAACAAAAATAAAATGCTAGAAATGGTAGAATAACAACAATATAATCAGAACAATCACCACAATAGCACTGAAATGATATAAGAACAACAACAAAAATAACACTTTGATTCTGAAAGCAATGTTCACAGGCCTCTTCGAGGAGGAAACCTCCAGTTGAGAAACACTCTATTACAATATTATCCAAGCTAGGGTCTCATACCCTTGACTCCTATTTATACTAAATATGTCTATTAAAAAAAGCATCTAGAGGAAGATCCTTCTAGAAGCGGAAGCTTCTATTAGGTCTTCTTATATCCACCTTATTCTATTTTATTGAAAGGCCTTATTAATATTGACTTTTATTACATCCAAATATATTGTTCTACCTATGTGCGGGTTAAGACCCTAACACTTTTAAATGAATGACTTAAATGTTTATTATATATATATATATATATATATATATATATATATATATATATATAATTGCATTAACTTTTACTAAAAATGTTATATAAATGTTTGGTTTATAGATATATATTTTAATTGCATGAACTTTTAATTAAATGTCATATATGTTTGTTTATATATAAAAAACAAAATTAATAAATATTTTAATTGGATGAACTTTTAAATGAATGATTTAATTATAGTTAAATGCTTGGTTTAAATTAAATAATATGAATTATTTGATACATAAAAGCTGCATACTACTTTTGGCACTTCTCAATTATAAGAGAGTATCGTTCAAGCTTTCTACTTTTGGCACTTTTCAATTACAAGACAAGGTATCATTTACGCTTTCTTAACTTAAAAAACAAAATTACATGACAATATTAAAAAACAAAATTGAACTTACATAAGATTCTATGTTCTTATGATTTGCTAAATTCAAGGATGTAATCTAAGCCCCTTATTCTTTAATTTTTTTAAGGCACTTGTTTTTTAATATTTATTTTTAAATAATATATACCAAAACATTAATGTGATTGCCTTTGACTTCAATGCCCTTTAAAATTGAAGTGTGGGTATCCTTTTGTGGATGATATGAATGTGATTTGATTTTATAAACAAATTAATCTTATCATAAAAAAATTTAATTATTTATAATGTCTTTTAATCGAATAAATTAATAAATAAATAAATTTTATTTTTTATTTGATTTTATATTTTTTTGGGGTTAAACATTTTAAAATTTTTCAAAGTAGAACTTCATAATTATATTTAAATGGAATAATAATTTTTAATAAATTTGCAAAAATATATATATATATATATATATATATATATATATATATATATATATATATATATATATATATATTTTTAAATTTGAATTTTTTTTTTCTCTTATTAACTTATTTTTTTTTATCTATCTCAAAAATTTATTTGTAAACACTCAATTTACAATTGAGATTTAGAAACACAAAAATATTTTTTACTTCCTTGTTATTAAAGAGGTATTGTTGTTTCTCCCGAAAACCCATAAAAATTAATATTTCATGTGCAATTTTCATCACCACAATCAAAACACTGTAATTTTAAATATTTTAATTACCCAAGTTTTTGGTATATTGATAAGAAACTTTCCTTTTTATTCATAATAAAAATCATTTAAATGAAATTTTCAAAACCTCAATTACTCTAATAACCAAATAAAAACAAGTGAATAACAAAAGCTTATAATCAACTTTATCAACAAATATTTTGACAAAACTTTCTCTTCGAAAATCCACCTTCTCATTAAATCCCAAACCTCTAACACTAAACTCTATCTTCCCTTTAACAAAACTTTAAAATTCTTTATAAAAAGATAATCAAAATCATCTTTAAGTTTCTTATAGGTTTTTAAAACATTTTGAACTACTTAAAATACGAAATAGATTTGCAAGATTTTGTCAGTGTGGCGTTCCATGTATAGGGAAAAGAAGTTGGTCGATAAGTATAATGCTCAAAGAATAAATCAGACATAATCACTATAATCACACCACCAAATTGGTCCATGCTGAAAACTTTAATCTCATTACGCATGTTATGTTTTGTTGAGATATGTTTTTGTTTTGGGTTGTTACAATTTTGTATAAAATTGTTTGTGGTTATTGTTATATGAATTACTTATCATCTTGGGTGCCCTACAACATGTTTCGACAATAACAATAAAAAAGGGGCATAATTGTTAAATTGAACCAATTTCAACTATAATCACCATGCATGTCATTCCCATCACCCCTAGAAATAAAGAAGGGAGTCAATCCTCTACTTGGCCCATATACAAAACTCTAAACCTTTGTTTTGCATTCTCTATGCATAGGATCATGCCCTACCTTGACATGCTTAGATGTTTAGGGTAGTCTCTTCATCAAATTATCCCCCTAAAATCAAATCACCTCACCCCCCCAAAAAAAAAATCTCCATGGGTCTATTTGTTCTAAATAAACACTTAGAACAGTCCTTGTGGTTCTTGCACTCCTTTGAGGTTGATCATGTGATGTGGCGATGAAATTATTCCTAGTTACACCAAGGCGAGGTGCATCTATAGTCCAGAGTGTTAGTAGAGGTGTCATATTTATAACAACAATAAATTAAATTGAAAAAAAATGGAATCTATAAAACCAAAACATTTAAAAATAGCAGACTATAATAATAGAAAATCTAAAAAAGGTGTCATAACTAAGTTGGATACCCCTATCATCTATGCATCTTCAAATTGTTTCTATAACATAAATAACTTTTTATAATAAAATAAATCAGCATAGACCCCATCTTAACCTTGGATCTTTAAGCATATATAGAATTATGTATCTATTTATTTTGATTCCTTTAGGTGCTTATTAGATCTAGGGTTAAGATGGATTGATGCTTGCAAGTAGTATAGGTAGAATAGTCAATTTGGTTTTGCTTGAGTCGTTAGGTAGGAGAAATGTTATCCTCCCCACTGATATTCAAATCCCTCAGGTGACATATTTTCCTCTTCGTCAAACAATTTTTGTTGAAGGGTGGGATGCTTAACTGCATGTTAAAAAAAATTTAATATAGTCAAATTGGTTGCTTAGATACATTCAAAAAAACAGTATAGTCATTGACTAGTTTGCTAGTGAAAACTTCTAAGACTATACCTTCATCACATAAACATCTTCAACTTCTTCTTGATTTATATTTTTCTATCTCCTTGTTTCCACTGCTAGGTGATGAGAGTTTATACTGAATTGATAGATTTTGTGTCTTTCGTACATGGAGATTCTCTCTTGCAAGTATGTCGTTCTATGTAAGTGGTAATTGTGTTAATCTCATATTGATAAAATCTCTTGCAATTATTGTTACCTTTTCCATAAGTTCTCTTCTTTCCAACTTGAAGATTCTTAGGATTGTACCATAATGAACCTAGATTTTGTATAAATCTACTTCCACCCCGAGGGGTTTCATATGGATGTCATTAACCATTATATAATGTTTTGATTTCACATCCATTGAGCGTGATTTTTTCCTAAGTGGCTTTTGGACCTAATAAAGATTGTTTATTCCTCCAAGTTTTCGTTGTATTCTTTAGTGTCTTAAAGGAACTAATTTATATTTCATTAGCTGATATGAAGTTGGTCATTGGGTAAAAACATGAAGGTGGGTAACAATTTTTTGAGAATCAGGTCTCCAAAATTGCTAGTGACATTTTTTCAGCCGAACATTTAGACATCAAATCAAATGATACCATGACAACGACCTCGACTGTCGTGTACCATATTAGTCGAACGTTTTTTTTTTCAAATAACATCATTTCAACTGAAAGAAGACGAGCATATTTTTTCCTCGGTGACATAATTTCAGACGACATATGTTTCGACCGAAAGAATATTTCGACCGAAAACAGGTTTTTTCTGAAAACACCTTTTGGTCGAAAACCATTTTATATACCCCTGCACATCGTTCATTTTACACGTTTCTTCACTGGTGGTTTCTATTGGTTGGTGGTGGTGGTGGTTGTTGTTGATTGTTGTTGCTTGCTGCTATTGGTTTTCATTGGTTGATGTTGCTTCTTGTTGCTCATTGCTGCTGCTTCGGGTTCCAGGTAATTCTTAACCTATTTCTAAATTAATTTGAAATTTCATTTATTTAGATGTTTTGTGTTTTAGGAGGTGGACATGGCCAGATTCGACCCTGTCCATGTATAGGGATAGGCCCAAATCCAAATCAAATTCATTTAATATTCAATACTCTTAATTTCATGAGAAAAGGAATTAATTTATACGTTACCAACTAGTCATATAACTTCCACTTTTGAGGATGAGGATTGGATATTTAACATCATAGAGTAAGGGGTTTGTTATTAAAATGCCTAACTCCTTTAATAATACAAATCTATTTTTTGTATCAATGTTATATTTGTAAGAATAAACTACCTCCAATTAAATTGGGATATAAAGAAATGTTGCCACCTTTAAATTTGTACACAAAGATGATGTTAATGAAAGGCCAGATTAGGGAGAATTCAAATACAATATAGAAAAAATTCTAATAATTGTTTTCCATTTCTTGACTTTATTATTAGCTTGCCTTAGAGATGATATTTCTATTATCTATTCCATCTTCCCGAGCCTTCAACAATATACAACTATTTTATTATAACATTGTTATACTTGTAAGAAGGAATTACAATGAATGAGGTTAGGATTTAACAAAATGTTTCCACTTTCATCATTGTAGTTAAATGTGAGTGCCACTTTCAACACTGTAGTTAAATGTGAGTGAAGTTAATGAAAGGGCTTGTCCATGTACATGGACAGGGCCGAATTCGGTCCTGTCCATGTACAGGGACATGCACAAATCCATATCAAATTATTTTAATATTCAATACTCTTAATTTCATGAGAAAAGGGATTAATTTATACATTACCAACTAGTCAAATAGCTTCCACTTGTGAGGATGAGGATTGGATATTAATTAAATTTTCTTTTTAAATTAAAAATTACATATTTGATTTTAAATTATTAATAAAACATTAAATTTAAATTATATGTTCTATATTTAGTTTTTTAATTCGGCCATGTCCATGAACAGGGAATGACCCGTAAGAACTACCGATCATGCTATGTGGGCCTATAATATCACACTAAACTAATCATATATATTATAGAGGTGTCATGGTGTTGCTATTGATATTGTTCAGTTTGTATCTTCAAGTTGGAGAAAAAATATTTGATTTTCTGACTGTTGTTGTTGATGAGTGCTCTAAAACAATAGTGTCTCTTTAGTTGGGAAACATGAAACAATATATGTTTTTTTAAACAAATACAAACTAAAATGAAAAATAGGAAGCTGATATTCAGAGCTATTAAAAATAAACAGAAGGTCATATTTTGAATTTTCAATGGTGTAATTTTTACATCAAATAACATAATGGATCAATGATTCTTTATTCCATATTAAAAAATGGATTTGAGTAAAGTTGTGTATTTTTATATTATAAATTTGATCAAATAATTGTTCTCATTTTATGCAAGAAAGTATTGTGTGAGGCTTGGGCATATGTTTTAGGTTTGTTCCTTGGGTTATATAAAGGCTTAGGCCTATTCTTCAGGATTTAGACATATGGATAGGCCAATTCGGGCTTGTCCATGTACATGGACATGGTCAAATTAGGGCCTGTCCATGTACATGGACAGTGCCAATTCAGCCTTGTCCATGTACAGGGACATGCCCGTAAGAACTACCAATCCTGCCATGTGGGCCTATAATATCACATTAAGCTAATCATATATATTACAGAGGTGTCATGGTGTTGTTGATGATATTGTTCAGTTTGTATCTTCAAGTTGGAGAATAAATATTTGATGTTTTGACTATTGTTGTTGATGAGCGCTCTAAAACGATACTGTCTCTTTAATTGGGAAACAAGAAACAATAGATGTTTTTTTAAACAAATACAAACTAAAATAAAAAAAACAAGCAGCCAATATCGAGAGCTATTAAAAATAAGCATAAGGTCATATCGCCAATATTCAATGGTGTAATTTTTACTTCAAATAACATAATGAATCAATGATTATTTACTCCGTATTAAAAAATGGATTTGAGTAAAGTTGTGTATTTTTATATTACAAATTTGTTCAAAGAATTATTTTCATTTTATGCAAGGAAGTATTATGTGGGGCTTGGGCATATGATTTAGGTTTGTTCCTTGGGTTATACAAAGGATTAGGCTTATTCTTGAGGATTTAGACTTATTGTTTTGAGGGTAACCCATTGGATATTTATGTTTTCTTCTTTTATTTTGTTTCTTGGTTAAGTACCAAGCCGAGATAATGTGTGACCCTCTTCTCTCCCCGGATGGTCCATGAGACCTAGGAGCCGTTAAGAAGAAGGGCATGATCACATCATTGATCTTCCTCGTATGCTGGGATAATAAAATCTTATAAGTTATATCATGAGACTCATGTGGAAATTCTTCCATTAAAGAAGAACTTACCTTGTTGACTTTGTCTTGAAACCCCCCTTGCTTGAGTTACATCCCCCTTAATTGTTGTGTGGATTTTTGGTTTGGTTCTTTGCTCCTTCCTAAATAAATCTAGCTGCCTTGACTTTGGATCCCCTCTCCTTGACTTGTTTTTTCTTGTTGACTTTTATGATTTAATAATTATTATTTTATGTTATAAAATATTATTTGTTTAAATTATTTAATTATTAGGATTTAAACCTAACCCTAAATTTAGGACTAATATGCTATCCCTAACCTACCTACAAAAACTATAAAAGAGACCTATCCTCACTCTTTACACACACACACACACACACACACACTCTCTCTTCTAAGTCGAGTTATGATCTGAGGTTTTCTACTACTTCTTCTTGTTCAGATTGTTGAGTGGTTGTGACCCCTCTAGGACAATTCTTCTTGGTGTATTAAGCCACTGTGGGCTTACCTATCCAACCTATTGCTACCACTAACCCCTAAGGGTCTTTTCCATCTTTCCACATGTAACATTCCAGTTTTAACCTTTATGAACTAAGAATGCATTATGTAATTATGACTTAGGTCGGTGAGCCAATAAAGTCGAAAAGGGGGCAAAGTGCCTAGGAAATGTTAATAAAATACACCTTTGGCTACAAGATGAACAAGGAAAAAAGAGATAGGGGCTATGATTCCATGAGAGAGGGGGCTTGAGGGGATAAGTATTTTTATTATTATTTTATTTACCCATAATTGATTTTATGGAGAAAATGTGTTACATGAGCTTCTTAGGAGGGAGGCCATATGGCTCGTGTCTTCATGTAATTATTTAAACGTCCCTTGGGGGTTGCTTTAGGTCTTCTTCTTCTTCCTTTTTCCTCACTCATTGGGGCTACTTTTTCATGTGCTCTTGGGATGAACATGGAAATGAATGGATGGAAGAGGAGAGCCATTGCTAATTGGTTGTAATATAATTTATTGATCATTCCATGAGGGAATGGATGCCCATGTGCATGAGCTTGATGGCAGTTCAGATAGAATTGTCCATAGATGAGAATCCTTGGAGTTTTCAGTAAGGATATTTCATGACGAGTAGCACTAGAGCTCTGGTGATAAGTGGGACAACCCGAGGGACTGTAGGGAAGAGAAAGGTGTTCATTTATTTGGGTTGTGCATACTGAGGGGGAAAGAGAGATGGAAATTCGGATTTGCTGTGAGGTTGGGAAACTTGAGATCTAGTTATCCAACTATTGTGTGTTTTTAGATTTGGCCTAGGACCCGTCCTTGTGGATTCATAGCCCTGGATTGGGGGTGACTTGCTGTTGAGAGTAAAAGAACAACAATGTCTATGGTTGGGAGGAACGTCCTTGGTATGCAACTAGTCGGTGAATCCTTAATTGAAAAGATAAGTGTTCTCTGTCATGTGTTTTCTGTATAATGTATATTCCATTGTGTATTTAATTATCTCTGAGATATGTATTTATAATGTGCCTGTCTGCTGGTTATTGGTTGTGCATGGCACATTGCTTATTTCTTTTATGTTGTAAGATTGATCTTGTCCTATGCATGTGATTTTCATGCCTCTTAATTAACTTAGAAGTGATTCGAATTGAGATAAGTCACTATGAAGTGAGTCCCTGGACTGTAGCGTGCCTCTCCTGTGGGTGGTTGGGTGTGTTGTAGTCAGATTAAGTGGTGTAGCTTGGCCTATGGGTGGTTGGGTATGTTACAAAATGGTATCAAATATACTAGTTGAAACACCGAGCCGGTATGGGCCAGATTTGTTTGTCAAAGTATCATGGTTGAGATCGATTTATGACCTTGAAGTCGAAAAGATCAGGAGAAATGGCATTGCAGAGTCTGCGTAGAAGATAGAACATCAGATATCCTTTGTAAGGGATCGAAGGATCGCGACTGTCCCTTTCAAATTTGGGAGAGATCACCACCGTGGGATCAAGAGAGATTTGGATCATTGGATTGGAGGCCAAGTGAACAAGGGTCGTCTAATGAAGGAGAAACCATAGGTTGAGGTAAGGTTAAGTCCTAGCTGTCATATCTAGATTGTTGATCGTCAACTGTCGATTGAGGCCAAGCGAAAGATAATACTTTAGAACTTCGCTGCTTTGATGATCTTGGAAGGAAGGAAAAGCCTGGACTGTCGAAGGTCGGAGTCGTGAAGTCCCATCAGCTGTTCGATCTGGTAGGAGGCACAGGGGAATCTCCATCGTCAATCTTTGTCACACAACATTGACCACTTAGAGAGTTTTCACTCTGGGATTTTTCACTCTGGGAGTTTTAAACCTTGTTGAACTGCTACACCTCGGAGCCTCGGAGCATTGAAGTCCTGGAATTCCCTTTGACCGTTAGATTGAAGGAAGGGCTTTGGGAGTGTTGCGAGCCATTAGATCTAGCAGTGGTAGAAGGGTAGCGAAGTTCGGGCTTCAGAACGTTTCCACTCCGATGATTACTAAGTATGTTGTAGAGAGAAAAACGTCGATGTGCCAGAGCCCTGAAGTGCCGAATGCATAGAAGTGTAAAGCCATGATGTCACACAGACCATTGGATCTGGAGCAGTGATTGTAGATCATTTGTGTAGTTGATGACATGGCTTATGCCATGTTGGGACACGTGTCACCCAATTTTGGTACCTTTTGGACCCCGATCTTTTCGTTTTTGAGTAACACATGCCACAGATCCACATCACCTTAGGTGATGTCAGCATGCCATGTCAGCTCCAGGAGTATGTGACTTTATGGGTTTCCCAGTTTCTATCAGTGAAAAGTGTCGAAGTCCGAAGTTGCGAAGGCATGCAACTTGTTGATTTGAGATCCCTTCAGGACCTTTCTCAACCGTTGGATCAAGCATAGGGAGAAAAGGTAAGCACTTCAAGGGATTGTCACTTCGAGGAAGTAGAAGAATCGGGAATGAAAATATCTCGGAGCCCTAGAGCGACAAATTTCTAAAGTGTCTGAGAACCATCCATCTCAACACTGGATTAAGTCTTGACCATCCATTTAATTCATGGATGAACAAGGTAAGAACTTCAGAGGATTGTCACTACGGGGAAGTGGAAGAATCAGGATTGGAAATATCATGGAGCCCCAGAGCGCCAAATTTTCGAATTGGTTGAGATCCATCTGTCTCCATGCTTGATTAAGTCACAACCATCAATCTCGTTGAAGCTTCTATATGGGGGTAGGACCGTCCATTCGATGAGAGATTAAATATCGACCGTTCATTTTTTCTAGTGGAGTTATTAAAGTCTTCAATGAAGTGTAACTCTGGGGCAAAACATAATTTTACAGTGGAAAAAAACCGAAGGCCAAATTCCGGAGGACTTGGTCGCAGTGTTGGTCCCATGTTAAGGTAAAAAAGGCTTGGAAGTAAACCAACCCTCGAAATCGATGTTCACGCAAGCTCCTATGTAGAAAAACACATAGTGGGGTGCTAAAGGGTGATTAAGCTTGCGATTTTGAGCCTTGGTCACATGGAACTTGGTTTGAAGGAAGCACTTTTGTAGTTTTCAATTTGTTTGTATTAGCTAAGGGGGATGAAAATGGTTTTTCAGGGATACCTAACTTTCAGCTTCGATATCCGATTGGGGAAAGAGTACAGTCATTGGAAAGATGATTGAGATGATTTAGAGGAAAATAACACGAGACTATTGTAATATGAAGATTCATATAATTTAATTGAAAATTTTGTATAATATGTGTAAATCTAACTAGATGATTGCTTGCAGGTTTGTCAGGATTAGAGGTATAATCAGATCAATTCCTGTCTAGGATCAGATGTTACGGTCATGGAAGCATGGTGGATCTTACAGGAGTTGGATGAGGTAATCAAGAGCTACAAAGAAAGTAATGAAGGTGGACAAAGGAATCAAGAATAGTGGAACAAAAGTATTAGTCAATAATTACAGGATCTGAGTAAATTGCAGGTACTACAAAAGTAAGAACCCTCACATAGGATATGAAGCTAGTAGGTTAAATATGTCATGGATGGGCATAAAAGGAAAAGTGTGAAAGAGATCCACTCTTAATACCAAAGTTCACAGCAGAAAGCAGGATGCCAATGCAGAGAATTGGGAATGCCCTCTCACTTGAAAAGTGTCATTGAGTGAAAATGGACTTCCATTGAGAATGGTATTAAGTGTGAAAGGTATGGTTTCATAGGGAAAGGTTAATGAAGTAACCTAATGGACAACTAAGGAGTAATAGTATTTGATTCAATAACATTGTATTAGAGTGATGGAATGTTTGAGCTACTTCATTCTAGGGTGATGGAATGCTTCATAAAGGTAAAGTTGGATATGACTGCCTAGGAGAGGTTGCTGAAAATAGAACACATTGGTTGGATTGCATAATGGCCAAGTGGAACTTGGTTGGAAAGTGTTCAAACCAAGGAACCATAGTGAAGATGAGAAGAATGGGAGAACACAAGGCAACGAGGATCTAAAGGAGCTCAAGGACAACCAACTACAACATAAATAGATAAACAAATAAGTGAATTAAAACAAAAATGCATTAGAGTGCATGAGGAATACAATGAAGTTAAAATGCATATGCATTAGTAGGCATGCTGACAGTAAATGCTTGGTGCATATGGATGTGTAATTGCACATGTTTGGATATGCATATAACATGCTTGTGAACTTAGAATAGTCTATTATTATGAAATAATGTTTGAATATGACTAATGATGGATTATGAATTCGGGAAAAATGATATAGCAGGGTTAAGGATGTGGATGTTGTTGTTGCTTATGATTTCCATCTAGGTAGAGACCCATAAGGGTGGTAGGAATGGTGATTATAATGATGGAGGAAGTCTGTGAGCTTCTACAAACATCAGTTGATCAGATAGCAATAAGTAGGTTGATAACAACCAGGAAGGTATGCATTTAGTTTCTGTTGATGCATACATGCTGAAGGGGATTGAGGTAAGAATTCCGTCAGTTAATTTTCAATATTTAAATCGATATGTAATGGCCTAAGGCCTAGAGTATGTAAATGCTATTGATGCTAGAATGAATTTGGATGAATGTTGGTTGCATATTATGTTATGATTTTTTATGGGATCATAACCGGGTTAATTCAGGAGACGTACTCCTTCTATAACAATGACTATCCATAGAACTAGTCATGTGTGAGACCATAATATGGTTGGATATGGAAGGTTTATAGTACTATGTGAGTGCTAAATGATATCTACTGTATATCTGATGTTTGGACTGCAACCTCTTTGTCGACACTGAAGAGCACTTAAGGATTATATTCTTGGTGTTGTGTTTGGGTTGGAAAGGAAGGTATCCATGTTAGAAAAACAGGACCATAGAGCAATAAAATAAAACAAATGCAGAAACAAAACACAGAAGACACACAATACAAGAGAGACACAGATTTACATGGTTCACCCAGTGTGGGCTAC
>JZKD02S1723031.1:149077-167376 GCA_000966675.3 Picea glauca
GACCCCGCAGAGGGGGTACCCCCCCTCTGCACTCCCCCGCGTGGAAGAGGGTACATACTTCTGGGGTGTAAATACTTCATGGGGTATAAACACGGCTGAAAGCAAGGACCTCTGACTTAGGAAGATAATCAGGCTCCACAACCAACAATCCAAACAACTTGGCAAGCAGTAGGAAGTGTGTGGATGATGTGTTGAGTCATTGGTGAGACCTTCCAACTCATCATGGTGGAATGCATGACATAGTTATGTGGTATTATGTAGCCAATGCATGGATGCATTGTGTAGATGTGGCCATGGGTATTGACACATTGATTGCTATATTATTTAGTAAGTACTTGTTGCATTATGAAAATCCTGTGGTGATGAATATACATAATGATGGATAAATGCATTATATTTAATATGAATACTAGTTGAAGGTGATTGGATTATTGTTTGTTACAATTCCATGATCAGTTTTTGGAGTTATTAAAAATGTTACAAGGGATATTACAAGAATTGTTGAATGCAATGGGGTGAATGCATGTATATATTTTATAACATAGAAATGATTATGCTAACAACTGAATAATGTGAGTATTGCTAACTCATGAAGTTCAAAACCCTTCACGATCTGTTAGATATTACAACAAGAAAGTTGCAGGTTAAAAAAGCTACATAATGATAAATTACAATAAATCTCTGTTGAGGGGACATAGTGATAAAAATATTTTTGGATAGAAGAAATAAAATATTGGTTAATAATACATGCATATGTAATGATGAATTCATTCCAATTGATAGTTGGATTAATAGAAGTGATTGAATTGTAGTTGTAAACATTTATGATATCACTTTGTGATTTTGTTTTGAATTGTTACCGTGAATATATATATATATATATATATAGCTTGTACATGAGATATTGATAGTTTGTTTGGTTGAGGAATGTTGAAATTGTAGGAAGAAAGGGTATTGGATATGGTAGTGTTGTAATCCCATAAGACCAATTCCTATTGCTGCAAGAGCCAAATTATTATGAGCAGAAGTTCATGTCTGGAAATTTTATTTTTCCTATATAAAACAATTTGGGGAATTATAATTTAATAAATTACTGATGAATTGTTTTGGCTTAATGTAGTTCAAGAAAATTGCAAGTAGGATGGTATTGAATATGGAAGATATGTATGCCCATAAGGAAGACTGATATCTACAGCTACAGAGCCAAACATTATGAGCAGAAAGCTCATGCTTGGGAAAATTTTGTTTTCTTGTATACAACAGATTGATATTTGTGATTGAAAATGATTATAGTGATATCTTATGATGACTGCATACATATAATACATATGAGATGTTGGATATGAAGTCTGGAAAGCATGGAAAGATCTATTGTTGTGACACGAGAACCTTGTGTCCCTAGAAATATTCTTGTGCAAGAACACTTTGGCTAGGAAAGATGAATAGCCTGAGGGACTGTATAACAAAGAAGGGAATGCCTAAGCCCGGGACTGGAAGGTGAGTGACCGCAAGGAAGAGGAGACTTTGATAGCTATTGTAAACTATTTATTGGGATCATGCACACAATGGATATGTCAAGGGAAAAAAGTGAGCCAAGTTAACAAGACAACCATATAGATGCAACTCCATGAACCAGACAGATAAGTATTGTACTGGATTATGAAAAATTTACTTTTAAATTATGAACAAAAATAAAGACTTTAGGCACAAAATTGTGAATTGACATGCTCGATGATTGGAAATATTGTAGGAAAATGATGAATGTTGAGGACCTAGAAAAGTACCAGACTATAAGGAAGAGAAGAAGGTGATACTAGAGCAGTTGAATGACAAAGTCATGGAATGAAGAAAGTCCAATGGACTTGTTGCAGCTGGAGTTTTGGAAGAAACAACTTTGAAACTTCTTGGCCGAGTGCACTAGAGACTTGGAGAGAAGTGGAACAACCTGAGGGACTACATGGCAGAGAAAGGGGTTCATTTCTTTGGGTTGTGCAGGGATGAGAGGGAAAGAGATCTTGTTGGTTGGAATTGTTGCAAGAAATATAAATTCTGAAGAACATTATACATGTTTTGGGTTGAAATGCCCATGGATACATGTTTAATTTTAGACCAGAGTGCCTATGTATATAAGATTGGGCTCGATTTCCTATGTGTATTAAGGCCAGAGGGTATGGATTTGTAATGTTAATAACATTGGAATGGTGTTGTGCACTGAGGATAGTGCTAAAATAAGGGGAGGGGGATGTAACATCCCTGTTTTAACCCTTATGAACTAAGAATGTATTATGTAATTATGACTTAGGCTGGTGAGCTAGTAAAGTTGAAAAGGGGCCAAAGTGCTTAGGAAATGTAATAATTCATATACATTAATAAAATAGACCACTGGTTGCAAGACATACAAGGAAAAGAGAGAAAGGGGGATATTATTCCACGAGAGAGGGGGCTTGAGGGGCTAAGTCTTTTTATTATTATTTTATTTACCCATAATTGATTTTATGGAAAAAG
Organism: Picea glauca; assembly: GCA_000966675.3. NCBI lineage: Eukaryota > Viridiplantae > Streptophyta > Pinopsida > Pinales > Pinaceae > Picea > Picea glauca. The sequence continues at coordinate 151,583 of JZKD02S1723031.1, forward strand.
TGGTTACATGAGCTTCTTATGAGGGAGGCCATGTAGATCTTGTCTTCATGTAATTATTTAAACGTCCCTTGGGGGTTGTTTTGGGTCTTCTTCTTCTTCTCCCTAGTCCTTGTTCTTGTTCTTGTTCTTTTTTCCTCACTCATTAGGAATATTTTTTCGTGTGCTCTTAGGATGAGCATGGAAACAAATGGATGGAAGAGGATATCTATTGCTAAATGGCTGTAATATAATTTACTAATCATTCCAGGAGGGAATGGATGCCCATGTGCATGAGCTTGATAACAATTCAAATAGAATTGTCCACAGATGAAAATCCTTGGACTTTCCAGTAGGGATATTTATTGACTAGTAGCACTGGAGCCCTGGAGAGAAGTGAGACAACCTGAGGGACTATAGGGAAGAGAAAGGTGTTCATTTCTTTGGGTTGTGCAGGCTGAGGGGGAAAGAGAGATGGAAATTCAGATTTGCTGTGAGGTTGGGAAACCTAAGAGCTAGTTATCCAAATGTTGTGTGTTTTTAGATTTAGCCTAGAACCCGTCCTTGTGGATTCATATCCCTAGCTCGGGGGTGACCTTCTATTGAGATTAAAAGAACAACAATGTCTATGGTTGGGAGGAACATCCTTGGTCTGCAGCTAGTTGGTGAATACTTACTTGAAAAGATAAGTAATCTCTGTCATGTGTTTTTTGTATAATGTATATTTTGTGGTGTATCTTTGAGATATGTATTTATAATGTGCATGTCTCCTGGTTATTTGTTGTGCATGGCACATTTTTATTTATTTTGTGATGTAGCATGGATCTTTCCTTATGCATGTGATTTTCATGCCTCTTAATTAAATTAGAAGTGATTCGAATTGAGATAAGTCACTGTGAAGTGAGTCCCCAGACTGCAACGTGCCTCTCCTGTGGGTGGTTGGGTGTGTTGCAGTCGGACTAAGTGGCATAGCCCGACCTATGAGTGGCTGGGTACGTTACACCGCAAGTCTCTTCTTGGTTGCCGTTGGGGTTTCTGGTTCTCCTTGATGGTGTCATCCTCCTCTTCTCCTTACTGGTGCTGCTCTCCTCATCTCCTTGTTGATTCCAACCTGTGTATGTTTCCGCTGTCCTCTTATATTGTTGGTGCCGCCTGTGTATGTTGTTGGTTAGCCTTTTAATATTTTACCCTAAAACTTCTTCTTGGCAATTTGTTCTAAGGGTCATGATGAGATCTACCCTAATGGTTTGATCAATGATCCTTTAAATCTATTTATGTAACATCCCGCTCTTGTGCACACTGAGAAAAATTATTCTTTGCGGACACTTGTGTGCAAGTGATCCAGGTCATTACACTATTGGACGTTTTGATTATGATTATGAGATATTATGGATTTGATGATATGTTATTTGGTTGTATTTACATAGACAAGTGCTATTGACTGGGTTCTCCTAAGTGTGAAGGACTATGGACATTGAGGATGCAGAGGCATTGATGAAACCCCTTGGACTCCGGATCGAGTAAGGGAGTGGACTGTTAGGGTTTAAATGTTGTTGATGTGACATATGTACATATGATTAGATGTTATGATGATTGATTATTATTACTGACATGATTCGTTGATGGATGCAGGATGACGATAACTTACCGACCATACTCACATTTTGAGTAGAGGGTTCACGCACGACGACCAGAGAATTTGAGGGAGAGGTGTGGCAACAACCCTGCCACAACCTACTAGCACTCCCGCCGTGGATTGAACTGTAGGTTAATGATTACCTAGTTCGAGAAGACCCACAATGTCGTGAGGGAAGACTATGACAGTCACTCACGATGATTTTAAGGGACTCGCAATAAGGCAGGGGCCTTATTCTTTAGAGGCCCTTAGTCTCCCACAAGATCACTTGGCAGAGTATTGAGTCCACGGGTTTGACATCTACCAAATTCAATCAAGAGGCGAGTGGCACCCTTGGAGAACGTAGTGCGTCTTGAAGGGAACTTTGCACAAGGAAAACAAAAAGAGGTGAGTGGCACCCTTGGAGCACGTAGTGCATCTTGAAGGGCATGTCGCGCAAATAAAACGAAAAGAGGCGAGTGGCACCCTTGGAGCACATAGTGCGTCCTAAAGGGCATGTCACAATTTTAACTGGTAAGTGAATAAACCTAGTGCCTAGAAAACTATGCCTCCTTAGGACCTAGATGGCCTTAAAATGAATAATGTGTTAAGTAAGGTTTAAAAACAATTTTTTCTAATAAAAAAATTGTCGCCTAGCCTTGTGAAATTAAAACCCAGGTCTAAGTAGAACATGTGGTCAAAATAATAATAATAAATAAACATGTAACAAGAAGGGGTTAAGAAATTCAAACTTATTTATTAAAGTCAAAATTATAATGGAGGATTAAATTTTTAAAAAGGGGTAATGGTTGTTTTTATCTACATTTGCTAATTTAATTTTTAGTTAAAAAGAAAAGAGGGTAAATGGTTGTTTTATCTACACTTGCTAAATTAATTTTTAATTAAAAAGGAAAAAGGGTAAATGGTTGTTTTTATCTACATTTGCTAAATTAACTTTTAGTTAAAAAGAAAAGAGGGTAAATGGTTATTTTATCTACACTTGCTAAATTGATTTTTAGTTAAATAGGAAAAAGGGGGAAACTTAAAAGAAAAAGAAAACTTAAGGAAAAAGGGAAACTTAAAGAAAAGGGGAGACTTAAAGAAAAATCAGAATGTCTAACTTAGTAAGGAATCTAGCCTTTGGGACTTTCTATTTATGAACTCAACTAGTGATTAAGTAAGGCGTAAGTCATTTAAGAATTGTAATGGAATATTGGGACACCGAGGAGCGTTTTTAGGAATGCTCTTGGTGGGTGAGAGAAATAAGAATAATTAATTAATTAATAAAATTGATTTTTTTGTGCAACTAGGGGATCGGGTGACATGTGTACGAGGGAGGCTTTTTCGAAATTAATTAAATGAAAAATAAATTTAATGAGAATTTGGGAAACTAATTACTTGAAAAATCTATAAAAAGGATGGAGGAGGAGAAGTATGAATCTCATCTTTTTATCGTAACGTTACGCTGCTGAAATTTTATCTTGATTGAACTTTCTCTTATGGGAGTTGGGATACCCATCTCGGGTAACGAGTGGTAGCTCCACCTTGCGAGGCGAGCTGGGTGCTAGCATTCTCTGGTATTGTGTGCGTGTACCCTTTGTGGCTCGGGGGGCTCAGGGAGAAGAAGAGTACTCCTAGAGTTGGTTGGGAGGTACCGCTAAGGTCACATCGATCGACAAGCGAGAGCTGGATGGAGCACGCGTGAGACAACAACTTCAGAGCTTTGTCATTTGGCTACGGTACACATGTGTATATTTATATTGAATGGTAGTTTAAATATTTTTCTTGCACCTTCAGTAATGTACTTCTATTGTTTTAAAGTTTATGTCTAATAAGTGTAACATTATCCAGAGATTTCATTTTTATCTTTCTGCAAATTGTCTTGATGAGCCCAGCGTTTCATGATCAGAGAACTTAAAGTCATCCCAGCCATATGCTCGACGTATTTTGAATTGATTTCCCATGGTGAACCCAAACTCTGATTGCAATGACTTCTCTACATTTTTTTTTATTGATTTAATACAAAGAAAGACTGCGTTTTTATCTTCTGTCCCTTATCCTTAAGTTATTAGTATGTGCCTGAGCAGTCGACCAGGAGCCTAATCGACTGTCTTCACTCTAATGTTTAAGATTGAGATTTAAATGCCCTGCTTTCCTATGCATGGATAATAATTGAAGAATAAATTTTCACCCAACTATCTATCCCTTACTTATCTCTGCGTTTTTCTCTTATGATTGATCTCTAATCTTTGTACCTTCTTAGTGAATGAATATCTCTACGTTTTGATTGATTCATTGTTGAACGATTTATCTTCGCATTTCTGGGAATGAGTATCTTTGTGATTTGAATGATTAATCCTCAGGAATGTTTAGACTCTACAATTGAATGATTAATCCCTGAATTTAAACTCTGCATTTTGAATGTTTAATCCTTGAGTGTTTAAGCTTTGCGTTGAATGACTAAATTCATGAATGTTTAAACTCTATGTTTTTCTTTTTGATTGATTAATCTCCGATCACCTTGGCTCCTTGCAAAATATACATCGAATCTCTACTCAGCAAATATATACATAGAGAATACATATTGTTAGTTCTTTGTTAATTCCTTGTAATGGACAACTAGATCATAGACAACAATTCCTTTCTATTTAGACAACACTATCCAAGCTAGACAACCACGTATTGTTGGGTAGCGATGTCCCATAATTCATATATGTTAGACAACAAAATGTTGTTAGATAGTGTTTCCCATAAATATACAAATATGAAAGACAATGTTTGCATGTGAATGTCAACGTTTGCAGGTGAATGACAATGGTGTATTACGAGATTGACAACGTTGTGATTACTGCTGTGTTTGATTGCATTTTTATCCATTATATAATTCAACAACAATATATATTTATTTCCTGCTAAATTCTTTTATATTCGTTAACCCTTTTTAAAGACAACGATATCATGACAACGATATATAGTTTAATTTCTTGCTAAATTCCTTTTTATATTTGTTAATCCTGTTTAAAAGACAACGATACATTTGATTGTTTAAATTGATATATTTTTCAAAGGATATCAATTTATATGGTTTAAAAGACAACGATATATTTGATAAAACGATATTGTTTAAAAATGCAACGATATAATTGATTGATAATTCACAACGATTACCCCAAATCACAACATTACAATTGTATTCACAACATTTACCCCAAATCACAACGATATATTCGATTGATAAATCACAACAATTACAAAATATATTCGATATATTTGTTATGTGAATAATCTGTTTTGTTTCAATTTTAAAAGATAACGAATTCAGGTTGAAAAGACATGTTTCATAGATAGATTTTTTTTAAGTGAATGTTTTGACCAAATTGAGAAAAAATATTTATTGATTGAAACTGGAATTTCTTTATCAATTGGTATAAATCATAGATGCAAAAATAAACTCCCGACAATTGGCCCCCTCTTTGTATAGAAAAATCGAAGGGAAAATAATTCAGAAGCCATTATTTGCCTAACAATACAGTTCTTATAATAATCACCTTTTACTTTAAAACAACCAGCTAAATAGACGTACATGATTTGTCTGGTTATAATGGATTCATCCTTAGGAAAATACTTATATGATATTTGGAATTGGAAAATAGTTACAATGAACTATTTGTTTTGAATATAATTATTTTTAATGTATACAGATTGATGTAGTCAAGCGTCACCATGGAATATCTAGTACAAATAAGAGAATATACTTCTTACTATGCGAACCTAGTGTAATTCATCATTACATTCCCCATTACACTAGTATTAGTATTGATTATGTTAAGTGCATATATTAATTCCCTTTTTAATGCAATAAAAACAAGTAGTTATTCCATAATTGGTAAAGAATGATCAATTTAAGGAATATATGACTTATGTGGATTCGGGAAATTAATGTGAGGTATGATTGGTTAAATATTAGATTCCTTTGCTCCATTAACTAGGTTGATGTAGGATTTCTTTGGAATTTAAGGTAATGTATGATTTTTATAGTAGTCATATTTCCCTTGCGTCTTGTTGACTTGTCGATTGGATGCTTGGGTATAGTCTTCATGTTTTTGACAGTTAATTCGGTATCCTAGCGTGTTGGATTTTTCTTGGGTTATTGGTCTAGATATGTTATGTTGCACCATGGTTACTGTCACGCCTATCGCCTTGTGACGACGTGATTCCTGGTGAGGGGATCATTGTGCGCCCTGCTGGAAAGAAGCGAATGATAACCTAACTAGAGTCATGTGCTTCCGATGTGAGCATAATGTTCGTTGTAATTGATGTTGGTACTTGTGTTGTAACTCTTCATTGTGATTGTTCCTTGATCACCATGAAGGTTCAAGTTACTTGTGTCACTTGTTGTTGGTTGCCTATGGTTGATCTTGATTATTTTCCTTATCTTAGTCGTTTATTTGTCTACTTGGTTTTCACATGTTGCCCTTAGTCGCATGATGTGCTAGTATACTAGGTCATTATGTTGTCTGTTTCCTGACTTGCTTGTGTGGTATTCGTCGTCAAGTTGTGTTGTTTAATTGTTGTCGTTGTTGCCTTCCTTCTTAAAAAAAAAAAAAAATTGCACTTGCTTTGCGTCACATGTAGTCGTAACGGCAGGGGTCGTTACAATCCATAATATTTACATTTTAGAAGATGAGGAATGTGTTACTACTAATTCAAAGTAAAAGAAAAATGAAACATTGTTCATCAACGATACATTTTTTGTTTCAAAATGTTCCAATCTAATAACTACTTAGATTACCAACTTATGAAATGAACATTTTTAATATTAATGATATCATGGAGTTTGGAAACATCGATTCCAATATAACATTGTGCAATTAATATTGCAACCTTAATGATATTTACACAACCAATATCCTATCACCATTGAGAAACTTCCTATATACACTTGTAGTGTCAGTTCATCTTCCAATAATATTAAGACATTTCAACAAGAAAGTTCATGTAAACCATGTTCATTGCAATGAATGAGTCCTTGTTCAAGTGGATAAACTCATTGAAACTTGGCTTGAATTTTGTATACTTAACCCTAACATCGTTAGTAGGTATTAGACTTTATATACTTGGTCTATTTTGTGTGTATGATTACGATTTTGTAATAATGTTATATTTGTAAAAAATTCGCTTCTATATAATAAAGGTCCAATGAATCTTATTATTGAATTAAGCATTAAGTTAATATATTTTTTCACTCAATTGATATAAATAGGCATTACCCAGCCTTCTTATATGTCTTTCTTATTATTTTGTCCATACAAATCAACCAATGTATGTTGTTTATTGGAGATGTATTTCAAAATTACTCAGATTTGCAGATGTTATCCATCTCTGGGTGTGTAGTTGTCCCCACTATTTTTTTTCTTATTTCTTTTTATCATTTTTTCTTCTTTGGAGAATGATACTTGGGAAACTCCAAAAGAATTTCCTCCATTCCAAGGATGGTACATAGTATGAAGTGGGTGGTGTAGACTTAGAGTGCTTGACCCCATGGGAACCAAACTAGGGGCCTACATAGTGTGCTAGAACATTGGCGACATCCTGGTAATAATGCACCGATCAATCGAGTTAACCCTTGAGGTTTATTATTATTATTATTACTATCACTACTGCAAAAGGGTTATTGGTAATGGGCGAAGGTCCTAAAGATCATTGGTTGAGTAGAGGATATATTCATTCTTGTAGCCTCTAGGTCATTGACACAAGTATATAAGCTCAAATTGATCATTTGTTGTAGCCTATGTGCATGCATCCACGCCTCGTTCAACGTCCCCCTGGAAGTCTAGAGCAAGAACCGCCCCTAGAGATGAAGAGGTGTTGGTGCTCGAATCTAGAGAATGCAGGGAGAGGAGTAGTGTCGAGAGAAGAGATTCAATTTTCTCTTCGCGCTGGTCAAGGTGTTCCAGCCTAAATCGAAGTTCATTGACATCCTTACGGACTGTGAATACCAAGTCTTGGAGAATTGAGGTTGAATCCTGGAATCCCAGGCAAAAAGCACAATCTGGATGGAGCAGAGCTTGGCTTTGAGATGCCTCCAATTAGAGTTCCAAAATTTGATCGTTGAATTACTCTGTAACGACCCTAGTTGAATAAATGTTTAAAGATTATAAAGTAAAATTAATTAAAGAAAATAATTGTGGTTGGCTTAGTAATAATCTAACTACAGATCACATTCAATGACCTGAGCAATAAATTTAAGCAATCAATGAGAAATGTTATAAAATGGTTGCGTATGCAGAGAGGGATAGCCTATGGATCCCGAGAAGATAAAACATTAATGGAGGGAGAAGGGACGGGAGGAGGGCAGGTAAGGGAGTAATGAGGAGTCGGCGAAGGAGGGATAAGGGAGGAAGGAAGGTTTACGTGAGGGGGATTTGACATTGGACGAAGGATGGATTTTTCTGAGGAGTATGACATTTGCTGGGAGCAGAGAGTTTTGGACTATGGCTTTTGATCAGTTGAGGCATCGAGTTGCTGGAGGTTTTGGGCACAGGGGCCAGGATATCCATAGATATCCTGGAGCTAGGTAGTTTTCCTAGTTGGCAGGGAGGACAATAGATTTGGGCAGTTATTCTTTGTTTGTGGCTGGTTGATCTGTGTATCAGGTAGCAGGAAGGCAACAACTAGGGAGCAAGGCAACAAAGATTAGCATCAAAACCAGGTATTTGTTAAGTTATGTATTTATTTCATTCTGCTATGAATTCATTATTCAATGATAAATCTAAGTTACTGAAGTTGCAGTTATGAAAATCAATATTATGCTATGAAGTTATTGTCTCAGATTACGAAATAAATTGCTTATGAAACTTAATGATGTTTAGAAATATTTGGTTGTTACATATGGTATCAGAGCATCTTAGTTCGAAATCTGGGACTAAGGGCCAAAACCCCGAGTGTTAACTCCAACCACGCTTAAAACTACAAACAAAACACGTTCAGTTTGACCCAATATGACTGATACAGTATCCGAAAATATATAGGTAGTACCCCTACCTTACCCAAGTAAATAATCTCATATATCGCAAGCAACATCTATAGGTAATACCCTTTAACTGGATCATGTATGGTCACTACAGTTTTAGTCTGAATATTTCAAGGAACGCCCTTTAAAATAAGTGGCAACAAACTAGATAGTTTGAGGGATCACTTCCCACAAAATGGCTACCCTTAAAGTAGCCTGAATAAAGCTATTAAGCACGAAAAACAGAGATGATAACTTAATTTTATTTTGAGCAATACTTGTCAATGAAGTTTCGGGTGAAATGGACACCTGAAATCGATGAAAATGTCGAGGGAAGCTTCTATCAAAGGCTTGAAGTTGGCAAGATCCAATAACGACACGAACTATACTAAATAAAATGCAAAAGGACATTGCAGGTCCTTGAAAAGGCCTAATTCATCTCGAACTTAACTAGATGAGGAGCTGCCAATGCGCAGCAAGAAAAAAGGAAATTTAGAAGACTTGTGTCGCGCGGGAACAGTGTAAACTAGTTTCCTGTACTAGCCTCAGTGAAATTTTAAAATAATGAAGAATCTCAGGAACTATAGACCCGTACCAATTTTATTCTTGCCAAGAAAGAAATTTTAACACTACATAATGTTTTATGCAACTAATCGATTATCTCGAAGGAGAGCTGTCTATTACGCGGGAGAACGGATCTGAGCCGTCAGATCTCGGGCGAAATCCTGTCAGCCGTTAGATCTCGAGAAGTTGCGTAGGGTTTAAGTCCTAGTGTGCAGAGGAGGAGTCCTAGAATAGTCATCGGGATATCAGAGTCATCGGGGTTTTGTTAAGCCAGAGAATCGAGACCTTGTGGTTCTCGAAATCTCGAGAACGGATACCGACCGTTGATCTTGGCAGGGACATGCGTCAGCGTTCTGGGAGGAATCAAGATTTTACCCATCGGGAATTTAAGGGTTGTAGAACCGTTGTGCCGAGGAATCGTGATACGCGATTTCTCGATACAATCAGAGCTGTCCGTCTGTGGGATAGATGGAAACCATCAAGAACCATCGGCGTTTGGCCCCATCGGAAAATCGGGGATCCACGTATCGGGGATTTCGTGGACACAAAATTTCTGCATTTCGAAATCGCGAAGTCCGAAACCGCGATGAGTGGGGCCAAATGATCACACATCAGAGAGAGAGGATAGTGCCAGTGAGAGGGGCCAACTATTAGCCAACCAGAGTATTGGGAAATCGGGAATTCCGAAGACATAGGCACATTGGCATCGAAAACCCTGAAACAACGAGAAGCGATCAGGATCGTCCGTTCTTGGGACGGGTGGCAGTGATCAGAGCCATTAAGAAAAGTCCCGACAGGAGGTCGTCCTTCGGGCCATCGCAAATCGGGATGTTCCGGGTCTCGTGGACAGGGTGTCCATACATGACGAAATCGCGAACCCCGAAAGCTCGACGTAATTAACTTAACTCTTAACCCCTCATCAAAAGAATTAATTAATGAATGTTTAATTAGGACTTAATCACATCGTGAAATCGGGATATCGGGGTTTTCGAGGACATAGAACACTCGCATGTTGGAGTCGCGATTCGCGATATCCCGACGGGAGTTTTGAACTGTCCATCGGTGAGGACGCGTGGCGAGAGATCCCGAAAATTCGGAGTTCGGGATATCGGGGTTTCCAGAGTCGTGAAACTCTTGCACAATGGAATTGCGATCTACGATTTCCCAACATGGTCGGAGCCATCTGATTTGAGGGACGCGTGTCCAAGGATCTAAGAGAGTTTAGGTTCGAAATTTCGGGGTTTCTGCATACAAAGGAATTGTTGCATTGGAAGTCACGATTTCGCGATACCCGATAGAGCGACGAGGAAATGGTGACGTGGAGGAGAGAGCTCACACGTGCATTGGGGATCGACATTTTGGGATTCTGGGTGACGAGAAAATCACGCCAGGAGAAGTCATGAAATCCTGAATCCCAACACAGAGTATGATGGTGGTCACATGGGAAAGGGTCGTATGGGCCCAGAACATAGCCAGGAGGGGCTAAAGTTTGAAGAGGCGCATCGGGATATCGGGAATCCTGTAGGCACGGGATTCATGCAAATCGACAGTGCGATATCCGAAATCTCGATAAGGGATAAGACTGCGGTCACAAGGCGAGGTCGTGTGGATCACAAGCATAGCTTAAGGGGATAAGGCGCTAGGAGCATATCGGGGATCGGAGAATCGCGATCCCTAAGGACTTGTGTGGTTCGACATTTGGAACCCCGAAACTACGATGTAGGATAGGGCCGGGGTCACATGGAACGACGGTCATATGAGGGAGATGTCTAGCCTGGAGGGCTAGCACATAAAGTGCCATATCGGAGAATCGGTAATCGGGAGTCTGTGAGGACAGAGGTTTGTGACAGCGAAAGTCGCGAAACCCTGAATCTCGACAGGGAATAGGACTACGGACACATAGGACAGGGTCACATGGACCAAAGCATAGCCAAGGGAGGGCTAAAGCTAGAAGATAGCGCATCAGCATATCAGAGATTGGGATCCATGAGGATAGGAAACTCTCAGCATCAGGCATAAGGAAACCCCGAAACTTGAAATTTATGTGGGGAAATTCACAGTTAGGGGCAAAGGGCCATGAGCAATACATAAGACAACGTATATGCATCTAACTACATGCATATGCACAGACGAATAAATTTATAAATATAAATGAAATAAATTGAAAGCAAAGTACCAAAATCCGTATAGGGCTAGCATTACAAGCAATTCATTTTGTTTCAAAAGAGGAAATCACCATTCATTACACAACGTAAGGAAGGTTTATGCAATTTCTTAATTCGAATAACCCCTGGAACTGTGCACATCATGCGGATTGAATCATACCTCTTACCATAGCTGAGGGTGAGCTCCGCAAAGTGTACAGACAGGGGATTGGTTCCCAACATTTCAAGAAGACTGAACTCCAGGTCCTGGATCTTGTCAGTGGCCACATCAATATACTCTGTTTCTGCAAAACGAACTGGAGCATATACAACAATAACCAGCGCTAGTAAAGTTCTCAGAACAATGGTGAGGATGTGAGCCATGGCAAGGGAGATTTATGAAACCTCTGAACAGAGCAAGGGAAGACCTGTGGAGGAGAAAGAATGACGCGAGGAAGGTCCCAGTGGACAAAAAGGAGGAGGCTGAGGAAGGACGCGTAGGGATTCAAAAGAGCTGACAGGTGTAGAATGTTTGGGATTAGAATTGAGGAATCTAGAGGAAGTCATCCGGGCACGTGGAATCCATGCGCACCCGAATCCATGTGTGTCCGATTATTGAGTTTAAAAAAATAAAAAAAATATAAATAAATTAAAGTATATCGAATAATTTAGTATAAATAATTTATATATAAATAAAGGTCATGTTAGTTAAAAATTAATGAAAGGTTAATTGGGTTGAGAATAACTTAAAGTAATTAGGTATTTATTTAAGTGTAAGGTTAACCTACCTTAAAGTTCGATGTTAACCAAGCTTAGATGCTTAATCCTAACCCAACCCTAGCCAATTCCCCTGATTGAGTAACGTCTATTTACAGACAAGTAAAGAAAACTTACGCCTAACCCTGTTTCTAAGTTTAAGTAGCACCAATATGAAACGTCCTTGAACTCACCCTGACAACTTTGGGGTGATGTAGGTTAAAGTATACAATATGGTCAGGACTCGAAGGGGTCGAGGCAAGGGAGCATCGTCACGGGCATCGCCAACACCACCACCAGCACCACCACCATTGCCCAAACTATCCCTCATACTACGCTCGTTGGAAGCCATTAACGAGACTTTAAAGGGGCGCCAACCGACAGGGACTGAAGTGGAACCTCCACCATATGGAACTGGTAATCCATAAGCGTCAAGGGATTCAAGGGGAGAATTTCCACCTGAAGACATCACGCGAGAATTGTAAAAGATCAAACTTCCGGAGTTTGCCGGAGGTTGCGCCAGTGAACGCGCGAAAGCATGGTTGGAAGGCATGACAAGGTGTTTTTCCTTAAGGGACTATGCATCCAATTCAAAGGCCAAGATCGCAATTTTCCAGTTAAGAGACATCGCCTTGAACTGGTGGGGCAACTTGGAACGAAAACTACACCTTACCCCAGACATAGTATCTTGGAAACTTTTCGAGGAGAGGTTCCGAAGGAAATATCTACCAGCATACTACGAGGAGCAACAAGTAGGGGCATTTCATGCCTTAGTACAAGGAAATAGAATTGTATAATAATATGAGATCAGGTTTATGGAACTAGTCAAGTATGTTTCGTATATGGACAATGACCAATGATAGGCAGAGCACTTCGTTTATGGATTGAACCCGAAGATAAGAGCTATGGTGCGGATGTGGAAACCGTCTTCAGTAGAGGAGGTGGTAGAAAATGCGCGTTACGCAGAAGAACACATGAACTTAACAGGGGGTACAGGATCGACATTTCCGTATCACCCTGGATTCGTAGGAAAGACCCCGAGGACATTTCCTAGGGGAGGGGGCTCAAGGCCACCACCTTATGGTAACAGAGTCGTGCCAAGGACAGTAGCTGCATGGATTTCAATGGCAGCTAGTGCAACATCTCGTTCATCGCCAACGGTGTAGACAGGTCCACAACCATCTTGGGGAACAACTAGTAGGGGCAGGGGTTCCAGGGGAAGGAACTCATTTCAAAGACAGACACATAACAATGCCCAGGTTCAATCTGGTGTTACCTGTTGGGGGTGCGGGGGACCCCATTACCAGCGTGACTGCCCGGAGTTACAATCTGGGTTCATGCATAGAGAAGGAAAGGCACCGATGGGGAGAGCAAGTAACAACCACCAGATTTACGCAGCGATTAATAACCGCCAGGCCGAACATCAATCCACAGTAGTGGAGTCATCATGTACGCTAAATCGTATCAATGTTAAGATTTTTTTTTATTCTAGTTTGACATATAGTTTCATTTCACCATTTGCATTAGAAAAGAGTGGGTTGGCAGCCTACGAGCACGATGACTTTAAACAAGTCGAGATGGCTTCGGGGGAAAAACAAGCTGTAGGACCTAGTGTCGATAATTGTATAGTAGACCTTGGAGTGTGAACTACCAGGTTGAAGGTATACGCCACTGCTCTTGGGGCATATGACCTAATCATCGGAATGGATTGGTTAGCAGCTCATCGAGCTTTGGTAGATTGTTTCGCAAAGAGGGTGCTTTGTATTGATGATGAAGGAAGACCAATAGAGATCCAAGGTGTACAAAGAAAAGTGTCATTACGCTTTATATCAACTATGAAGGTCAAGTGATGCTTGAGACAAGGGTGTCGACTTTATGTAGTAGAGGCAGTGAAAGAAAGGAAGGGACACTCATTGGATCAGTACCTGGTTTTGTCAGAATTTCAGGATGTTTTTTTGAACGAGTTACCAGGGTTACCTCTGGAGAGGGAGCTTGATTTTACTATTGAGATAAAACATGGTGCAAAACCAATATCCAAGACTCTGTATCGGATGACGGCGCCAGAACTTTGTGAATTGCAAATGCAGTTGAAGGAGTTACTAGACTTAGGGCTAGTAAGGCCCAGTGTTTCACCTTGGGGCGCACCGGTAATTTTTGTAAAGAAGAAGGATGGATCCTTACGACTGTGTATATATTACAGAGACTTGAACCATGCTACAGTGAAAAATAGGTACCCAATTCCACGAATAGATGACCTCTTCGATCAGATGAAAGGAGCAGCGGTATTCTCAAAGATCGATTTGCGATCTGGATATCATCAGTTAAGGATTAAGGAAGGTGATATCCCAAAAACTTCCTTTCGGACTTGGTTTGGACATTACGAGTTCGTTGTGGTACCTTTCAGGTTGACCAATGTGCCAGCAGTATTCATGAGCCTCATGAACGGCGTATTCTGAAAGTAATTAAATCGATTTGTACAAGTTTTTCTAGATGACATTCTCATCTATTCTAGGAATGAAAGAGAACATGAGGAACACTTGCAAATAGTGTTGTCTTGCCTTAGGGAGAAAAAAGAATTGTATGGGAAGCTGTCGAAGTGTTCCTTCTTCCAAGAAGAGGTCCACTATTTAGGTCATATCATTTCCGGCGAAGGAATCTTGGTGGACCCAGAAAAGGTAAAGGCCATTATGGAATGGCCAGTGCCGAAAAATGCCCATGAGGTGAGAAGCTTCATGGGGCTAGTGGGTTATTACCGGAGATTTGTGGAAGGATTCTCAAAAAAGGTGAAACCCATCACCACTTTGCAACGCAAGGGGGTCAGGTATGAATGGACAGAAGAATGTGATAGTGCATTCATTGAGCTTAAGAGGTTACTAACTAGTGCGCCAATTCTACGAGTGCCAGATATGGAAAAGGACTTCATGGTCTGCACGGATGCCTCGAAACAAGGGTTGGGGGCCGTGCTAATGCAATATGGAGGAGTGATAGCTTATGTGTCAAGAAAGTTGAAGAAGAACGAAGAGTTATACACGACTCATGATTTAGAGTTGGCAACTGTAATGCTAGCTCTGAAACTTTGGAGACACTATCTTGTGGGGAGAAACTTTGAACTCAAAACAGACCATCAAAGTTTAAAACATCTCTTCACTCAAAGAGATCTGAATGCTAGGCAAAGGCGATGGAGTGAGTTTATGAGTGAGTACGATTTCAGTATTTCGTACATCAAGGGAAAGGAAAATGTGATCGCAGATGCCTTAAGTAGGAGACCACGTATCTTCTCCTTGGTACCCTTGAAGGTCAATCTGAGGGAATAGGTGTTGACACAACTACTAGGAGACAGTTGGTATTTAAAGGTTACTTCAAACCTCTAGAGCAGGAGGCAGTTAGACCCAAAGTATGAAGGATATAGTCTGGAAATAGATGGACTGTTAAGATATCGAGGAAGAATGTACATTCTAGAGAATGGGGACATTCGAAGCATCATACTTAAGGAAGCCCATAGATCACTTTATTGTGCGCATCCGGGAGTGAAGAAGATGTACGCAGATATGAAGAAACTCTTCTTTTGGGTAGGCATGAAGCGCGATGTAGTCCATTTCGTCGCCAGATGCTTAGAGTGTCAACAGGTGAAAGCCGACCACCATCACCCAGCAGGCCTCCTACAACCACATGATGTTCCTATGTCCAAATGGGAAGTCATCTCTATGGATTTTGTTGTAGGGTTGCC
>JZKD02S1723031.1:167826-187388 GCA_000966675.3 Picea glauca
AGAAAATTGGACCCATTGCCTATCGTCTCGTACTGCCACCCCACTTGCATAAAACTCATAATGTATTTCATGTATTTGTTTTACATCATTATGTTGCTGATGAATCACATAAACTAAATTGGAAATAATTGTAGGTATCGAACGTGGGAACCCTCATGGTAGAACCGTTACGCATATTGGACCGTAGAGTCCGACAGCTCAGAAACCATCTAGTAGACCAAGTTAAGGTCCAGTGGGACAAGTATAGTCTAGGATCTGCTACTTGGGAGGACGCTGAGACACTATGGTGAGACTATCCCTCACTATTTTGACCACCTCAAGAACATGTTTCTCGAAGGTAGGGTGTATGTAACACCACCTGTTGACTTAGACAACTAGGATTACTTGAGGCCTATACACTTTATTTCCTAGTCACAGTGAAACTATTAAGTGATACACATAAACTTTAAACTTATGAACTGTAATGAATGTTTAAGTGTTATTAATGATGATGCAGGTAATGTGATCTATTATGTGAATGCAAATTTTATGAATGTTTCAATGATATTGATGATGATGTATATAATGTGACATATTGTGAGAAAGTGAAATTATTGAATGTTCAAATACTATTAGAATGATGTTGGATACGATGAAATCCATTTTGGTCAAATGATAATCTTGTGAATGGGTGACGAGTTGAATTATGGGATATTATGAAATCTAAATTCTAATTGGAAAACTTTGATGTTAATGTATCGGTACGGGGATACCAAATTGAAATGATGATAATATGTAATTATATGATGATAATGCATAGAAAGGTATGAGTTTGTGTTGCAGACTAATCTGCAGGTTATGGGCTATGAAATAGCCAAGTGATAATGATGATGAAAGTGGATAACAGGACCACTAACTGAGAAACATTATGGTATGAATAATGTATGTGGAATTATATTGATTTGGATGCATTGCTATGATATGTGGACTAGTGCATGATTTTGGTACTAACACTGCCCAAAACTGAATAAACGATGACAAAACCTCTAGCAACACGGTGCCCCTATATGTTCCATTGTAGGGTGTTGAACCTGGTTCTGTTAGGAGGGGTGGAGGCATTTCCCACCGAGCATCCTCCATTGTAGGGTGTTGACCCTGGTTCTGTTAGGAGGGGTGGAGGTGTTTCCCACCGTGTATCCTCCATTGTAGGGTGTTGACCCTAGATATGATTAGGAGGGGTGGAAGCATTTCCCACCATGTATCTTCCAAAACTTGAAGTCTTGGGAGAACGGTGCTAGTTCACGCTCCCCAAGATGTGTGATGATGACTGTCAGTTTCCTGCTAGGGAAGCTTGGTCGAGATAGCGACTCTTCCACTTACGATTTCTATTTGGAGTTAGGTCAATATAGTTGACGCTCCAAGATAGTATAGCAGAGGAAGGATAGGAATGGAGATGGAAGTAGGTTAGGGAGGAAGGATGAGTAGTAATAGTTGAGACAATATGGAGATCTGTCATGTGGTGGAATTTGATGAAGAGAAATGTGTATATATGAATATTCATTATTATAAACCACAGTTGTTTAAAATAAATCATTAAACCGGATAATTGTAATTAAAGGATTTCTCATACAATTGATCGATTGTTGTCTTTTATAAAAGACTAGTCTTGCTGACTGGATTGAATGCATATATAAATTACTAAAGGATGACAGTCTTGATTATTAGTACATGCACGAGATTTGCATGTACTAGCTACACATGCATTTCTTGTACATATGCACTAGTATGTATGAGCTTTCTTGAATTTCTTACTGATAATGTCAGTTACTTGTTGTGAATGTGTGAACCATGCTCTTTTCCTTTGTACCATCAGATACCTTAAACTTCGGGATGAAGTTTCTTGAAGGGTGGGTGTATGTAACGACCCTAGTTGAATAAATGTTTAAAGATTATAAAGTAAAATTAATTAAAGAAAATAATTGTGGTTGACTAAGTAATAATCTAACTACAGATCACATTTAATGACCTGAGCAATAAATTTAAGAAATCAATGAGAAATGTTATAAAATGTTTGCGTATGCAGAGAGAGATAGCCTATGGATCCCAAGAAGATAAAACATTAATGGAGGGATAAGGGATGGGAGGAGGGCAGGTAAGGGAGTAATGAGGAGTCGGTGAAGGAGGGGTAAGGGAGGAAGGAAGGTTTACGTGAGGGGGATTCAACATTGGACGGAGGATGGATTTTTCTGAGGAGTATGACATTTGCTGGGAGTAGAGAGTTTTGGACTGTGGCTTTTGATCAGTTGAGGCACCGAGTTGCTGGAGGTTTTGGGCACGGGGGCCAGGATATCCATAGATATCCCGGAGCTAGGTAGTTTTCCTAGTTGGCATGGAGGACAGTAGGTTTGGGTAGTTATTCTTTGTTTGTGGCTGGTTGATCTGTGTATCAGGTAGCAGGAAGGCAACAACTAGGCATCAAGGCAACAAAGATTAGCATCAAAACCAGGTATTTGTTAATTTATGTATTTATTTCATTCTTCTATGAATTCATTATTCAATGATAAATCTAAGTTACTGAAGTTGCGGTTATGAAAATCAATATTATGCTATGAAGTTATTGTCTCATATTATGAAATAAATTGCTTATCAAACTTAATGATGTTTTTGTGAAAATCAATATTATGCTATGAAGTTTTTGTGCCAACGAAGGCACAAAAGCTAACGAAGGGGGTGGAGAAGAAGT
Organism: Picea glauca; assembly: GCA_000966675.3. Lineage (NCBI taxonomy): Eukaryota > Viridiplantae > Streptophyta > Pinopsida > Pinales > Pinaceae > Picea > Picea glauca. The sequence continues at coordinate 170,549 of JZKD02S1723031.1, forward strand.
GAGGGGTGGTGGATTGGAGGGGCGTACCAATGCTGGCTATGAGGTCGAGGAGAGGTCGAGGAGTGTAGCCGAGAGAATTCAACTCGGCAAGCCCATGGCAAGGACATAGGTGGAAGGCCGCCTTGTTCTGGTGAGGACTGAGTGGAGGACGAAGGTGAGGAGATAAGCACAGGAGCGAAGGAGGGAGGGTTCCTGTTAGCCATGACTGCTCTGTTTTGGTACCAGATGGAACCTCTCTTCAACTTCCCTCGAAGGTGAGGCATAGACTGAAGAATGAGAGGGAGAGGTGGAGAATCAAACAGGGAGAACCAAGTAGGCACTAGGGAGAATGACATAGTGCAAAAGTTTTTGGAAGGGGAGGGTGATAAATGCCAACTGGGGGGATGGGTGTCGCCATAAGAGGGACGATGGAGAGTAAAGGCACATGAGCGCAGGAGGATCAAACAGTGTACCAATGCCATAGCCATGACGGGAAGCAAAATATGAGTGCACTAGAGCATTTAGTTGAGAGCTCGGTGAAATGGATGGTTGCAACAACCATAAAGTGGTAATAAAGGCCGAAGGGAGAAGTAGGTGTCGTCACGTGGGTCGAGACGAGGTGGCGGGCGATGAGTTTGTTTTTGGATTTTTGGAGCACTCTGACACCCCATCCGAGGGGTTGGTATTGCATTTATTTCTACTTGTGGGATTTTGTGATAAATTTGAAGATGAAAGATCCACTAGTAAACACTCTTGATTTTTTATTTTTTTTCCTCACATGCTAACAATAAATATTTTTCTTCTTCAATGGAAAGAACATGTAAGTACCATTCACACATCTCTTCCTTATAAGGCCTATTTTTTTCATGAAAATGATGATATATTTATAGAAGACTCATACTAAATTTTTTAATAGAGTCATGTTTCTCTTTATAAATCTCATCCCATTCATGATACAATGCTTCCAATTGATAATTAACATCAACAACTTTGAAAAATTTATTGAATTGTTTCTAGCCATGAATTGATTTGATTGGTAATAATTTATACCACACTTGAATTCATCATTCGAAAGTGAAGGAAAATAACTTGCACCCAACATCTTCTTCTAGATTTTTTAGTAAGAAAAACCTAAGCTCACATAACTAAATATGTTCAAATGCAATAGTTTACGTCATATTAACTTCCCTTTTCTAGATATCATGCAATTGTCCTAGTAGACACAAAGAATCATTATCTTCCCATGTAGAAACTTGGAATGAATCCATGGATAGTTAATGCATTCATGAAAAGAATTGTGCATTACATTGACTTTGCTTATGCATTACATTCTGGGTTCGAGACTTGAGAATTGTGCTCCATTCTTTCTTTTCCATGATCTAGCTTGACAAGGGATGGGATGCTCGATTTTTTACCTTTGTCACTTGATTGCATAACCTTCCTTCAAGTGTTACCTTCCTTTTTCCATGTAATATAATAAGTATTCATAATATTATAGATATTAATTGATATTAGATTATGGTTATATTACATTTTTTATATTATTATAATCTATTTTCATAATATATATTATTAATAATTATTTATTGTATGATATTTATTATTTATGTACAAAAATTTAAACTTTTCATTATTGTTTTTAATTTTCATCTTGTAATTCTAAATTAGTTTAGCTTACACAGTAGTGTGGTGTGGCATATGTAGCTTTGAAGTGACACAAATGGCTTATTATTTTATAATTTTTTTAGGAGACCCATTTTTGGAGCAAATTTGCTCTAATGGGGGATGGATATCAGCATGGGAAATGTAGAGATAAAGTCTAATGGGCATAGAGAAGAAAAAAAAAAGAAAATATAGAGCTAATAGAGACGATGATAATCTTGAAGAGATAAGTGTTGAGCTACATAGTAGACAATGAGAGGATTATAAGAGCTTAGGAGGAGCATAATCACATTAACACTTAAATGCTAATAAATATAAATAATTTGTAGAAGCAAATCCATAAAGAGTTTGGAATACGACATGTAACTATTGTAGGACATGTAGTATACCAAAAGTCTCTTGAAAGGAGGGATAATTACAGAGGGTCTAGGCACTCACGAAGTTCCTATAAGCATTATCATTCATCAAGACATTCAACTAGAATATCCCATGCATTCTTAGAGTCAGAGAGTAGTCCAAGTTTGTCCCCTATCAAGCATAAAGAAAAGAAGTTCTAAGTTTGATTGTTTGCAAGGAGATATCAGGAATCTCAAACCACCTACATTTAATGGAGAGCATAGGAATGGTGAATATGTTGAAGCATGGTTTTTGGGCATGAGAAAGAGTTTCTAGTTGCACAACTACTCATCAAATCTTGAAGAAAGAATTGACATTTATCATGTTTAGGGGAAGGCTTCCATGTGGTGGGACTAGCTAAAGAAGGTCAAGTATTTGGATGAGAAGAAAATTTCTTGAAATAAATTCAAGAATTACTTCCAACAACAGTACTTGTTAGATCATTATTATGACAAGAAAATGAAATAATTCTTTGAGCTTAAGCTTTGAGGAAGAATATGAAATATATTTTTAGAGATTTTGAGGTATGTGAGATTCATCAAGGACAAGAAGGTGAATATTCATAGGTTTCTAAGTGGAATTCCCTCATTTTATAGTGATACAATTCAATTTGATGAGCCCGAGACCCTAGAAGAGTCCATAAGAAAAGCTAAGTATTTGTATGAGTAGAAAAAGGGAAGGTAAACTTTACAAAATGATTAGGATGATAAGAAGAAAGGAAAGATGGAACAAAGGAGGAAGGGATTAAAGCCAACAATCTTTAGGAACAACCTTCAAGCATACCAATAAGGGAATCCAACACAAAGTGAGCCAAATATGCCATATTCTTTTGGGAAAAGACCAAGACAACAACCCATTAAGTATTGGGGCTATGAAAGAGATCATGTGTACAAGGATTGTCCTCACAAGGGAGAGAAATAGAGGATTATTCACAAGATTTATGAGGATGATATAGTGGAACACGTGGGCATAAACATGCTAAGGATCTATGCAACCCTTGGGAAATAAACAAGAAGAATATCAATCTCACATGATTGAAGTAGAAGGTAAGATTGATAATCAACCCATAGCCATTTTAATTGATTATGGAACTAGCCATATTTATCTAGATCCTAAATTGGTTAAGACATTCAAATTGAAGAGATGTAAACATGAGAATTCTTGGTTGGCTCAACTAGCCATTGGAGCCAAGAGAAAAATCAATGAACTAGTCAAGGATTTTCCATTGATCATGAATACATTATATCTCTTGGATATTATGACTGCTTAATTGGTATGGATTGGTTGGAAAAACATCATGTTGTCCGAGATTTCTATAATGAGGCTTTTATGCATTGATGAGGAAGGGAACTTGAGAACAATTCATGCTGTTCCAAGATCCATATCCATTAGAGAAGTTTTGGTCATGTAGGTGAAAAAGAGCTACATGAAAGGGTGCCAAATTTATGCAGCACATATGGAAGACACATACAAGGATAAAGTACCAAGTATTGAACACTATGCAGTCATAAACGAGTATGAAGATGTGTTTGGGGAGATACCAAGTTTACCACCAAAGAGAGGCATTGATTTCTCTATTGAATTGATTCCCGGGGTTTCCCCAGTGTCCAAGACTCCCTAAAGAATGAGCACACCATATATGAAAGAGTTACAAATGTAGCTAGAAGAAATATTGAAGAAGGTGTACATACGTCCAAGTGTCTCACCTTCGAGTGCCCTGGTACTTTTTTTCAAGAAGAAGGATGGAACCTTAAGGTTATGCATTGATTTTAGGAAGTTAAATAAAGTCAATATAAAGAATAAGTATCATTTTCCAAGGATTGACTATCTCTTTGACTAGCTGGAAGGGGAAGGGGTATTTTCCAAGATTGACTTGAGGTACGAATACCATCAGGTGAGAATGAGAGAAGACGATATCATCAAGACATCATTTAGGACAATATATGGCCATTATGAATTAGTAGTGGTGCCTTTTGAGTCGTCAAATGTACCAATTGTCTTCATGTGTCTGATGAATGGAGTGTTCAGAAAATATTTAGACAAGTATGTGGTTGTCTTCTTGTATGACATTCTTTTTTACTCAAATTCAAAAAAAGAGCATGAGAAACACTTGAGATTGGTGCTACAGGTATTGAGAGAACATCAGTTGTATTCCAAGATCATCAAGTGCTCATTTTGTTAGGGGAAAATCCATTATTTCTTCCATATCATTTTAGAAGGAACAACAACAGACCTATAAAAGATTAAGGAAATCAGAGAATGGCTAGCACCAAAGAAAATTTTAGAGGTCTGATATTTTATGGGGTTGGTTGGTTATTATAGAAGATTCAATGTTGATTTCTCCAAGATTGCACACTCCAACACTTCTTTGCAAAACAAGGGTGTGAAATTTGATTGGAATTTTAAATGTGAAGAAAAATTTCAACATTTGAAGGATTTATTGACAAGTGCACCAATTTTGAAGATTGTTGACCTAGAGGAGGATTTCATAGTGTGCTTTGATGCATGCAAGGAAGGGCTTGGTGGAATCCTTACAAAAAATGGGCATGTGGTATGTTATGAGTTGAGAAAGACGAAAGAACATGAGAGGAACTATGCCACACATGAATTAGAGTTGGAATTCATAATTCATGAATTAAATATGTGGAGGCATTATCTCATGGGCAAAATGTTTTAGATGAGGATAGACCAAAGTGGTTTGAAGTATTTGTTTGAGTATCCAACATTGAATGCTAGTAAAATTAGATGGTTGGAATTTCTCTGTGAGTATCACTTCGATATCAAACACATCAAAGGGAAAGAGAATAAAATGTCTAACACAATCAATAAGAGGGTGCATGTGATGCATGCTACAACCATAAGTATGTACAAGTATGATTTAAAAGATAGAATTATGGGAGTTGCAAATTTAGACCAACATTATTTTCATGGCAAAGAAATCATACAACAAGGTAATTTATGACCAAAATTTAATAATTATAGATTGGAAGAGGATGGAATCCTCTTGTACATGAACAAATTTTGTGTTCTTAATTCTTAGAAATTGAGAAAGCTAGTGTTGAAGGAAATGCATAATGTATTATATATTGGACATCCATGGTACCAAAAGACAAGTGTAGTGATAATAGGACAATACTTTTTGGATGGGTATGAAGAAAGATGTAGTTGTTTACATAACCAGATGTCCAAAGTTTCAAAACATAAAGGATGAGCACATACATACAATAGGATTGTTGCAACCATTTCCCATTCCTAAGTGGAAATGGGAGATTGCCATAATAGATTTTATTACTAAACTTCCTAGGATTGTAAGGTAGCATGATTCCAACATGGTAGTGGTGGATAAATTAACAAAGGATACACATAAGGCAACCAACATTGCATAGATCTACATGAAGAAGATTGTTGGGCTACATGGTGTGCCTAAGACAATAGTATCCAAAAAGGATCCCAAATTCACTTCAAATTCTTGGGAAGGATTATTCAAGGTATTTGGGACAAATTTAAACTTTGGTACAACATATCACCTAGATTCAGATTGGAAAACTAAAAGGATTAATTAGGTGATTAAAGATATGTTGAGGATGTATGTTATGGACAAGCCTTCCAGGTGGGAAGAATACCTTCATTTGGTTGAGTTTGCATACAATAATATGTATCAAGCATATTTAAAGATGATCCCATTTGAAGCGTTGTATGGAATAAAATGTAACATGTCGGTGAGTTAGGACAACCTAGCTGATAGAGTGATTGTTGGGCCATAGTTGCTCAAGGAAATGGAAGAGAATATGGTCAAAATAAAACATAATTTAAAGGATGCATAGGACAGGAAGAAAATTTATGTTGACAGAGGTAGAAAGCATAGAGAATTTTGAGTAGGTGAGCATGTGTTTCTAAAGGCCAAAGCTAAAAAAAGTTCCTTGAAGTTGGTGTAATGTTCCAATTAATTTTTTTTGTGTTTTTGCTTAGTTATGTGGTTTCCAAAATTTAAGAAAACAATTTGGATACAATGTTGAACAAAATTATACAAGAATTCTAACTCTCCATAACATACTAATGAGATACCACACAAGGATAAAATACTTTATTTATTTATTTATTCTAGATGGCGGTAATATATGGTAAAAATACTTATAAATAACACACAACAATAAATAAGAACTTGGGATGTCCTTGATATAAGTTATTCTTCATATAACATAAGAAATATGATCCATAAGTGACAATGCTTATGTAACAACTCTCTGGAGAGAACAAAGATCTGAACTGTATGTGAGATATTGTAGAAGCACAAGCATGTAGGAAGAGGAAAACACCCCCAATATTAGATATACAATAGACAAGCAACTAATCTCTACCCATATGATGAGGATAGGCTGCCAACAGTCTGGGAAAGAACACTAATTGAAGGAATTCAACCCACCTATGATATTTTCTTCCAGCATACAATTCTTCCCCTTCTTTATCACAAATAGGCCTCTAAATAGAGATTAAAGCGATTCCTTTGGTATATATGACCCCCTTCTCATATGGTGCACCCTTCCCCAACACAAACCACCCTTGGATTCAAGGAAAATTACAATCACAATAGCCACACTAAGTTCTCAAGAGAATACTCACCCTCCAATGGGTATTTCTCCCTCCCAAACCAATAAAATCGACCTCCAATAAGAAACTCACCCTCCTAAGCAATGGACTTAGCCTCAAACAATATAGATAACCCATATCACAAAGAACTTGAGCCTCTTCAAGCAAATTGACCCCATGTAGTTATAACTCAGCTGCCACTCCTAGGTACTCAATCAAACATGAAGGAAAACACAGTCACAAATGAATATCTTTGCTAGCAAATGAAACACAGTGAAGAAATATCTAATGATCCCCTCCCAATGGACTAGCTAGGGTGGATAGTCTCACCACCAAAACCAATATAAGAAAATGTCCCTTAGGGTTTTCGTCCCAAGAGTTCACAAAACTACAAGAGATATATCAAGCAATTTTAGAAATCATCAAGTCAATTATGAGAGAGGGTGCCCTCATTTTCTATTTTTATTCTTTAGTTGACTTTTTAAATTCCAACTTACCTTTTAATAAGTTAAAGTGACTTTTCATATTCTCAATAGTCACTTAGGTGCCTTTTTTACCACTTACTCAATGTCACCTTTTAAAATTAATTATTTCCTTCTTCGATGACATTAAATAAATAATTAATTCCCTTTTTCCCCACTGACTATAGTCTACGATAAGTACTTGGGATATTTTTCCAATCTTCTAGAAGACTCATTTGGAAAGGGACATTATAGTCCTCCCTTCTCGAGATTATTTTTTCTCAAGTAATTGCAAATTTGGATGCTGCAAGATATGATGAATTTCCCACTTGGAATCCTCTATTGGTAAATCTCCCCATCTTATGAAGTATTCCTGGATCACCCTGTTATGCAGTCTCCTTTCTCGAACCTCCAATACCTCCTCAGGAACTAGTACTAGTTGTCCCTCCTCATCCAATGGAGGTAACTCTATTGAATTAGTAACCTGCTGCCCCAAAGCCTTTTTGAGGCATGAAACATGAAACACATTATGAATTTTTCTCCCCTCTGACAACTCAAATTCATAAGCCACTTCAAAAACCCTCTAAACCACCCTGTAGGGTCCATAAATACATGGATTAAGATTCTCTGCACCGCTCTTCTTCAATGAATACTGTCTATATGGTTGTAGTCTGAAGAAAACCAAGTATCCCACTTTGAAAGTGTGCTCAAACATGTGCATGTTTGCATATATATTCTGATGATTCTGGGCCATTTGTAGATTGTCCTTGAGATCCTTGAGTATGTATTGACTCTCCTGGATCCAGTCATTTTCTTTGGGAGCCCTGCTATCCCTAAACACCAAATCAACAAAAGAAGGAGCATCATAACCATATAATGCTCGGAATGGAGTCATATTGATGGACATGCGATAGGTGGTGTTATATAAATGTTTTCCCAAATGAAACCACTTCATCGATGCCTATTTTTTCCCGAACACGTATTTACGTAGATACCCTTTTATCCACTTATTCACAATATCCATTTGTCCGTCTATCAAATGGTGGTAACTAGTGTTGGGATTCAAATTTTTCCAACCAACCTGAACAACTCCTGCTAGAATGCACTAAGGACCCTGTCATCCCTGTCATTGACAATATATCTCGACAACCCATGAAGTCTGAATATCTCCCTAAAGAATAACTTTGCTACCTGTGTTGCCTTATACTTGTAGGATATGGAAAATAAATGTGAAAATTTATTCAATCGGTCGAACAATACATATATATAATCTTTGCCTTGGACCTTTGGTAACCCTATGATAAAGTCCATAGATATGCTTTCCCATTTATGCTCTAGGATGGGTAATGGTTGTAGTAATCTTGCGGGATGGGTCTACTCTGACATGTTTAGATGACAAGTCACACACTCTCTCACATGATTCGGTGCAACATCTTTGAGGCCCTTTCAAGTGAACCTCTCCCTTATCTGCTTATAAGTTTTGATATATCTCGGATGCTTTGCCAATGGAATATCGTGCATAGCCACCATGATTTTCCCCTTTAGTGTAGATTATGAGACTAAGTATATACGGTCTTTGTAGTAGATGATATCATCCACCACTTTGTACCTATAATCCTGTACTCTGCATGCCGTCACCTCATAATAATTTTTTTTATTGGAATATTCCACCAAGAGATGAGATTTCCAATCAGTCAAAACCTATTCAAGTGAAAACATCTCTAGTTTTCTGGAGAGAGCATCCACAACTCCATTATTCTTTCCCTTTACATAATCAATGTTGAAATCATAGGCCTGCAATTTTATAACCCATTTTTGTTTCCTTTCATTCAATTCCTTCTGCCCCAGAAAGTGCCTCAAGTTGTTGTGGTCTGTCTTAACCATAAATTTTCCACCTACCAAGTATTGTCTAAACTTCGCCAAGGAATGCATGATGGAGAGCATATCTTTGTTATAGATGTAGTAGAGTTCTCTGACTCTATGATATTTCTTCTCTCGTACGCTATCATATGCCTCTGTTGCATCAACACTACTCCTATCCCCTCACTCGATGCATCACACTCAAGCAAAAAAGGCTAAGTGAAATCAAGAAGTGCTAGAACTCGACAAGTGCTCATCACCTCCTTCATATTTTCAAACGTCCTATGGGCCTCATATGTCTAGCTAAACTCCCCTTTATTTGTTATATTTGTGAGTGGTGCATCCAACTGTGAGAACCCCTTAACAAAACACCTAAAGTAGTTTCAGATCCCAAAGAAACCGCGCAAGTGTGAAATATTTTTGGGTGGTGGCCAATCTAGTATGGCATGAATCTTTTCTTTGTGCACCTGTACCCCCTGAACATTAACTACATGATCTTTGTCATTCCAAACTCACATTTTGACTCCTTGGCATATATTGATTTCTCCTCCATGATACTTATAATCTCCTCTATATGTCTCAAGTGCTCCTCCCATGTCTTGCTATAAATCAAAATATCATTGAAGAAAACCAATAGATATCTCCTCAATTTCTTTTTGAAGACATGGTTCATGCAAGATTGGAAAGTGGCTGGTGTGTTGGTCAAACCAAATGGCATGACCAAAAACTAGTAACTCCCATAATGGAATCTTAAAGTATTTTTAGGAATGGCCTGCTCTCTGACTCTAATATGGTGGTACCCCATTCGAAGACCAATCTTCAAAAAATACATTGCCCCGTGCAATTCAACTAGCAACTCATCGATCCTGGGAATTGGGTACCAATTTTTTATCATTTTCTTGTTCAATTCCCTATAGCCAATGCACATCCTCATTGCGCTATCCTTCTTCTTCACCAACACTATAGAAGAAACGAATGGACTAGAACTCAACCTGATGTGTCCAATTTTGGAAGATCCTTAATGGAATTCTGAATCTCATCCTTGAATTTCTTTGGATTAATATAGGGAGTGGTGATCATAGGTTTGGATCCCTCTTGCAATTCAATAGTGTGCTCAAACCTTCTATCAGGTGGTTTCTCTGGAAGTATCTCCCAAAAACTCGATCATGTATGCTCAATAGTGTTTGTATGTTTGTATGTTATTGATGGTTGTTTTCTAAAGGTTTCTTAGCAATGCTCAAGCACTCTGTTGCACAAGTGACATCCCCATGTCTAAAAATACCCCCCATCCGTTTAGATGAGATGATCCTGGGAACATCATTTGACATTCCCATCAAAACTACCTTCTTACCATCTGTTGCTTTGAACTACAACTCCATAGATTGGTATTCCACCAAGTGTTTTCCTATGGATACAAGCCATTGGACCCCTAATATGACATTAATGTCTGACAGTTCCATTACATAGAAGTCATCAGTGACTCTATAGTTTCCCAATATAGCTCGTAACTGTGGGATCTTTTGTGTGCAAGGAATAATTATCCCAACAACTATTGCTACATCAAACCCCTCAAAATACACTATAGGGATGCCTCTCTTATACACCTAGGATGAGGTGATAAAGTTGTGGGTTTCCCCACCATAAATCAGTATTGTGCACACTGACCCTGTACTACACCACAAATCCTGAAGGTGTGAAATCTGTGAACACTAGATAGAGTGGCAATGGATCCACTGTTGACCTCCACATGTGACTGGTCATCTGTTGATTTGTCCTGCTCATTGACTTGGACCTACTCTGCTTCCTCCTCTTCCTAACTATTTGAGAGCACCTCTATGTATTGTGCCTTTCCCTTTCCCATACACTTGTTCCCAGGTTCCTAAGGGTACTTGCAGTTAAAGCAAAGCTTCTTTCTCCGCAACTGATTATGAGTTGCCTCATCCATCTTCTCCTTACCCATTCCCTCTTTCTGAAAGGGATTCTTGTCTTTTCTCTTATGGGGAATGAACGATTTGGAGAATTTTTTTATATTTGGGATCACATATTCCATGTCTGGTGTCCTTGTAATAACAACATGTAGCATCTCAGGTTTAAAGGATTTTAACCACCAGCGTAGTGGTTCAGATAAACATTATGTGAAAAACATTACCAATCTATGGTCATATATGTTTTTCATTATGAATGTGAGTCTCTAACAGTAAGTGATGTAAGAATATGATGTCCCAACCTATTTGAGTTGTGTTAGCTCCCTTAAATGTGTCTGCAAATCCTTTTTTTCAAACCTCTCCATCAACTTTTGTGTGAATTCTAGGTAAGAGGTTATACTGGCATGTCCTAGAGTGACCAATCCACAGTACCACCACTCATAGTCCTTCCCGTCCAAATGCAAGGCAACGGATTTAATTTCTTCTGTCTCTGACATGGTGTTAAGTTGGAAGCAGGTGTCCAACTTTTGAACACATGCTCTAGATTTGGATTTTCTCAAACCATCAAAAGAGGGAATGGTGAGATTCCCAATATTCCTCATGATATCAATGTTCTATTGACACCTGTTGACCTCCCTTGTCCCTTTCATGTACTTGATATTGTAGTAGTATTGTAGTGACATGGCCACCTAGAAATCCTCACCCATATCCTCATACTCCCTCCAATAATCATCAAAGATCTCACCCATAGCTTACTTCCCTTGATCCCCTACTTGTTGGTTCCCCAAGTATTGAGGCATAAGAGGCCTAGGAATTATTCCACCCATGGTCGTGGTGCCAACTTGTGTGGAAATATGATTGTTATTTCCCTTTGCAGGGTTTCCATTATTTCCATTGGGACCCCTTGCACCATTGTTTCCACCATGGTGTCCATTAGTGCCTCCATTACCAGTGTTACCCCCACAATTTTTTTTTTCTTGGTTAGTAGTAATCAACGGTGTCAATATTTGTGCCAACTGTTGCTTCCCAATAGCTAAACCCTCTAGAATTTGTAAGGCTATGTCTTCATTATTATCCCCCATGACTTCTTCTTCTTCTACATTTGGTTGGTTTTCTTCTACTATTTCTTCTTGGTGAAATATGTTTTATTCCCCTTGTTATCACTCCAGGAAACTCTCCTAGGCTGTATGTCAAAGATGCCTGGTAACTTAATCTTTTTGGTAACTATTTTCTCAATAATGGGTGTGGGTTTGGATCAAGATGAATAACTATCTTAATGGATTGTCTAACAAGACTGTCTAAGCTTATTCAATAGTGCAAGGCCTTCAAGAGCTATTATCATATAGGAGCATATCAAATAGATGAGAAACTAATCAATTAACCAGAACACACATATATAAAACAATACATATGATGGGTCAAGAAACTAGTAAGGTTACTTATGATCCTTTGTTCACTAATCAAATGGTGAGATGACAGTCACCTATGGACTATGTAAACACAGATAAAGAACATAGTTCAACTCATAAGCATAAAACTGAAAAGGAAAAGAAGATTTGACAATATCAATGAAAGAAGCTCGCAGGCTGAATATATTATAGAAAGAGTCTTTTCAAAATATACAATAAGTGTAGTACTCAAAGTAAAACCACTTTCTCATCAAATGTTCTTGTCTTTATATACTTTACAAACAGTTTCAAGATCCTCAAAAGATGGATTTGATAACCTCTTCTCCTATCTCAAATTCGAATTTGTGAGGTGGCTGGAAAAGACAGAAATTTATGGAAATATGCTGCTCAAATATTTACCCATATATCTCAAACCAAAAACACTGTGTAAAAATTGGAAGAGGATTTTGTATATTGGTTTGTTGTGAGAAAAAACCTCTCTCAGTTTTTTGAGATTTGTTTTCAGTTGCATGGGATCTGTATTTCAAAAACATGTGTTAAACAGGGAAATTCTGAGATCCGAAAATTAGGGCTCAGAGATGAATTCGAATCTCCCAATCCATGACACCTGTAAGAAAAATGAGAGATTTTATCGTTATTTGAGGTGTTAGAAACAAAAACCTCCTCCTGTTTCTCAAAAATATTATTCAGTCACTCAGAATCATCATTTGAAAATGATGACTCAGCGCAATAAAAACACAGAATTTCTGCACTTTTGGTGGCTTAGAAGCTCTTTTGGAAAGGCGCTTAACTACTGAAACCTGAGTTTTGAATTTTTTGAAGGGAAAACCAAATCAAATGTTTTTAAAACTTTATTACAACCCTAAGGCTCTAAAAAATGAACCTTAAAAAATTTAGAAATTAATTTTTCAATGACTTCCTATCACCTAAAATAAACAAATTTGACTGTGTTATTTGAGGAGATAACCTTTGGCTCCTTTTGGGGTGAAAGCCTCCCTACGAGGTTTCAATAACCTCAGCTCCAATTACTTTCCTGTCGGGCTATGGAGTCATTTGGTCTGTGAAAATCATCTTATGCAAACCTATAACTTGCCTGTAGCCTTTACCATTGGCTTATGGAGTCATTTGCCCTTTAGAATTGATCCCCTGCAAATTTATAGCATTTATCTGGATACTCTTCATGTCTTCGATAGCTGCAAAAGATCTCCCTAGACTATGAGATAAGTCAATAATGCCACCTTGGCAAACAAGTCATTCTTCTGTCATTAATATGCAACAAACTTTATATCTTTTACCTTGTTGGCACCTCCAAAACTGAAACAGAGCAATAAAACTGATGCTCTAAATTATGATCATCACTTTGGAACCTTTCTCATGCCAACTGGAACAACAACACTTAGATTTGTGCAAAAAGAGTAGCATTATGCCCTGTTTTATGCTTTCAGTGGCTAGGAGAGCCAAAATTATAACTTGTAAGCCACCGAAAGCTCTGCTTTCGGTGGCTAAGGGAGATTGTGAAAGCTCGATTAAGCCACCGAAAGATCTGTTTTGAAAACTCAAGCTCATCTGTATGTATTCTCTGATAAAAAAATGATCAGAGAGCCAATGTGTTCTTCCAAATCTGTAATAGTAAGTACTACTTTGACAATAATCTTGATTTGCATGTGTTTTCATTGATTCACAATATTTTAGAATAGAGAGTGGTCATGCATTTTGTTGTTTGTAATGCACACATCCAGATGGCATCAGTTCATACAATCCCTAGATTTGAGCTCTGTAAGATAGAGGCTTGGATCGTCCATTTCAACTTTCTCTGGCTTTGGAAATTCCATGTCAATTATTATAGAAATAGTACACTCATCAAGTGAATGACAAAGTACTCTTAAAGCATGTAATAGCTTCATGTTATTCCCGAGATTTATCTTTTCAATCAGCTCCAGCAGATTATTTGTGCCCTGTAGCTTGCCTTGAACCAATGATGATATATTGGTGAAGAGATCATGCAGAGTATGCCCAAGTGGTTTCTCCTTCTTTATTTCTTTCCTACCCATTAAATGTTAAAAAACAAATGGAAAATAAGGAACACATATTTGAAACTCTGAAACATAAAGAGATCAAATTTAAATGAAATGTGATATAGAGAGGTTGATGGGATCATTTAGTTTTTGTTGCTGCATCAACCTTCTGAAAAAATCTTACAGAAGTAGAGTGTACAGGTTGTGATAAAATCTTAGGAGCTGGAATAACTGATATTGAAAAACTCCTTGATGCTCGATGTGATTACCCATGCTCGTGGCACCATCCTCTTAAGGATTTCAAGAGTGTGATCTGCAACCTGTTGTGTGGTTTCTTTCTCCTTGTGCTCAGCATCAGGAGTCAACATACTGGGTTTCAACAAAATTCCCTCGAACAACAAATTGTTCTCTTCCAAGTAGAAGAAAACCTCAGTCCAGACTTTTTTTGCCACTTCAAGGCTTTTATCAATGGAATGGTGTCCATCCAGTAGAATCTCTGGCTCCACAATGGGCACAAGGCCATTGTCTTGAGAAAGGGAAGCATAACGTGCAAGTCCCCAGGAAGCTTTTCTTATTTAAGAAATAACAACTAAATATAATTTATCTGTTCATATGAAGAGCTAATTCTCCTACCTACTCCTACAGTAACCAATTGTACTGCCTCTTATCAAGTGAAATCATGCTTCCAATGAAGCCATGTCATAAACTGATTTACTAAACTTGTTCTTGATTTTGACCCCCAAAATAATAGAGAGTGTAACATGTAGAAATATAGTTGATGACAGAAACAATCTTCGTTTGAAAAAAATGTTTTGACATTCATACTACTCATATATTCGAAATAGTCAGCAACAAGGTCATAAAAACCATAAAAGAATACCTCTTTGAGTTGCTGATCCAACTGCAGATTGAAGTGATGCTGTTGGTTGCCTTCACTGATCTCAGTGTTGAATATAGAATGCTGGACCTCTGCTGATCATGCTTTGGATTTTTGAATGAAAAGATATGATATTCATGACAACCCAAGACAGTGAATGCATTTGGTATAATGTCAAAAGGCTCTATATAATGGTTAACATCCTAAAGATCATCAATATCTCGATCATAATGAGAGATATCTTCTACTGCAGTAAAATATTCATGAATGTTTTGTTCTTCATTCAATAAATTGAATTCATGACAACATTTGGGATATAGAAGATCAACTGGAAAATTTTCTTTACAAAACACATTTAAAGAAGCATGGAAATTTGCCAAAGAGCTGATACTAGCAATAGGGAGTGACCGGTACCAATCACGAGCAATCCCCTCTAATGAAAACCTGAAGAGCTTGATCTGAACATCCTCATGTACAATTTCAAGTCGATGAATAAACTCATGAAAATCGAGCAAGTGTTCAGCTTGAACTTCCCACTCTTCTCCTCAAAATCTGGGAATGCTTCTTTCCCATTCATCTCTACTAGGTACTGGATTAGGGAAACCAACAATCTTTGAAAAATCACAGAAGGCATACCTCTTAGCTAAGATCTTGTTCATTTCATACCAGTGGGGTCGCCAACAGATTTCATAACAATGGAGTCGGCACTGAATCCATCCTTCATGGAGTCGCCAAATAGATGATTACAACTAAATGATGTCCAGGCTTTGTCTATCATCAAAATTGGATCTTGTCGTTTCCCAAGGAAGCTGAGATTTGATCTCCTCTTCCCGACAACGACGCCAATTTGTTATCACTCCAAGAAACTCTCCTAGGTTGTATGTCAGAGATGCTTGGTAACTTAATCTTTTTGGTAACTATTTTCTCAATAATGGGTGTGGGTTTGGATCAAGATGAATAACTATCTTAATGGATTGTCTCACAATACTATCTAAGCTTATTCAATAGTGCAAGGCCTTCGAGAGATATTATCAGATAGGAGTGTATCAAATAGATGAGAAACTAATCAATTAACCAGAACATACATATATAAAACAATACATATGATGGGTCAAGAAACTAGTAAGGTTTCTTATGATCCTTTTTTCACTAATCAAATGGTGAGATGACAGTCACCTATGGACTATGTAAATGGAGATAAAGAACATAGTTCAACTCATAAGCATAAAACTGAAAAGGAAAAGAAGATCTGACAATATCAATGAAAGAAGCTCGCAGGCTGAATATATTATAGAAAGAGTCTTTTCACAATATACAATAAGTGTAGTACTCAAAGTAAAACCACTTTCTCATCAAATGTTCTGGTCTTTATATCCTTTAAAACAATTTCAATATCCTCAAAAGATGGATCTGATGTTGGAAGATTGATTGTTGTCATTGATGTTAACCCTAGTCATGGGTTTTGGATCGCAAGATTGATAAAGGTATTTGGACATGAAGGAAAATGCACATGCATATACAACACCCATGAATGGATATTATACATCATTTTGATTTCGGTGGTATGTGTCACGTCACATGGATCCTCATGGTTGAGGAGAAATGAATTTTTGAAGATGACAAAGTGAATTGAAAAAGGAAGTACATGTAGGCCCTGAAAATAATTAAA
>JZKD02S1723031.1:193039-212889 GCA_000966675.3 Picea glauca
GGATTTCAAGGGAGGATGAAGTCTTTTGGTGATGTGTTCTAAGGTATGTTATTTTCAGGTCATCTTACCATTTTTGCTATAATTGTTTTTCTAGAACGATTCAGATGGTGAAATCTCTATGGTATTGAGAAGACATATCAAGGTTCCTCTGGTAAAAATTTCATCTCTTGATTCGCTATAATTATGGAGATACAATCTGTGGAATATAGGGTTTGTGACTAGTCCTGAAACTAGTCAATAAAAAGGTGTTCTGGGTAAAACAATCATAACGTTTTCATACAGACTCCAAATGTAGTGGGACCACTTCAATTGGAAAGAGTACAGACTGTAGTTTCTTGTGTGTGAGCTTCAGAATCAGATGTTAAATATTTTGCATGGGGCATGCTGTACAAGTTGGGTCTTCTGAACAGACCAAAATTGAATAAAGTCTACCATTCTTTCTATAACCTCTTTTTGGGGAGGATTCAAGGAGTGAAAATTATAAGAGTTTCAGAGAATACATTGAGTAACATTATCTATAGGATCAGAGTACTGCAAGAATTGAATAATTGTAGAATTTGAAGAAGTCTTAGAAAGCATTATCAGGTTCTATGGTGATGATTTAATGTAAAGTTTTATTATCTCTCATATATTCTTGGGTGGAAGGAAGGGGCAAGGATAGAGAGTTCAAATATCTCTTGATATTGGAGGATTGTATCTTCCTCTTGGAGGTTTATCCATTCCTTTACATTTGGAAGTTGTAGCTACCTATGGAAGTCATTACTTCCCTTGAACAAAAACTATTGATTATTTCTCATATAATGTGCATGGTGTATTGTGGTGTATTGGTGTAACTCTTATACTATTGTTCATTGCTCATTGGATATAATTGAATGGTTTAAGTATAATTTGTTTTTTTTTTTTTAATTGTACTTAATACTGATTCACCCCCCTCTCAGTATCAACATCTGATAACGTCTTCTCCTATCTCAAATTCGAATTTGTGAGGTGGTTGGAAAAGACATAAATTTCTAGAAATATGCTGCTCAAATATTTACCCATATCTCTCAAACCAAAACCGTTGTGTAAAAACTGGAAGAGGATTTTGTATATTGGTTTTTTGTGAGAAAAAAACCCTCTCAGTTTTTTGAGATTCATTTTTAGTTGCCTGGGATCTGTATTTCAAAAACATGTGTTAAACAGGGAAATTCTGAGATCCAAAAATTAGGGCTCAGAGATGAATTCGAATATCCCAATCTATAATACCTGTAGGAAAAATGAGAGAGGTAATTGTTATTTTATGTGTTAGCAACAAAAACCTCGTCCTGTTTCTCAAAAAGATTCTTCAGTCGCTCAGAATCATCATTTGAAAATGATGACTCAACATAGTAAAAACGTAGAATTTCTGCATTTTCGGTGGCTTAGAAGCTCTTTTGGAAAGGCGCTTAACTACTGAAACCTGAGTTTTGATTTTTTTGAAGGGAAAAACAAATAAAATGTTTTTCAAACTTTATTACAACCCTAAGGCTCTAAAAAATGAACCTTAAAAAATTTAGAAATGAATTTTTCAATGACTTCCTATCACCTAAAATAAACAAATTTGGCTGTGTTATTTGAGGAGATAACACCCCTCACCACCTCCTACTTCTATAGGTGATAAATATATATTCTTCTCCTTGATTCATTAATTACTATACCACCTCAAGCTAACAGGACCGGGGCTCTGATACCACTGTAATGTTTCAGTTAATTGTTTTTGTGTTTTTGCTTAGTTATGTGGTTTCCATAATTTAATAAAACAATTTGGATACAATGTTGAACATCAATATACCATAATTCTAACTCTCTATAACATACTAATGAATCACTGCATAGATATCAAATACTCGTTTTTATTTATTTATTCTAGATGGCAACAATACATAGTAAAAATACTCATAAATAACAAACAACAATAAGAAAGAATCCAGGATGTCCTTGTTGTAGGTTCTTCTTCATATACCATAAAAAATATGATCCATAAGTGATAGTGATGGTGTAACAAATCTCTATAGTGAACACAGATCTAAACTATATGTAAATATTGTAGAAGCACAATCATGTGGGAAGAGTAAAATGCCCCCAATATTGGATATGCAATATACCAACAACTAATCTCTACCCAGATGATGAGGATAGGCTGCTAGCATTCTAGGAATGAACACTAATTGAAGGAATTTGAGCCACCTCTGATATTTTCTCCCAGCATACAGTTTTGCCCCTTATTTATCACAAATAGGCCTCTAAACATAGATTAAATCGATTCCTTTGTTGTAGATGATCCCATGTTCATATGGTGCACCCTTCCCCAACAAAAAGTGCCCTTTCCTTTAAGAAAAATTATAATCACAACCACACTAAGTTCTCAAGAGAATACATTCCCTCCAATGGATATTTCTCCCTCCCAAAACAATAAAATCGACCTCCAATAAGCATCTCTCCCTCCTAAGAACTGAACTCATCCTCAAGAAATAGATATAACCTAGATCTTAAAGAACTTGACCCTCTTCAAGCAAATTGACCCCATTATAACTCAGCTGCCACTCCTAGGTACTCAACCAAACATGAAGGGAATCAAAGCCAAAAATGAATATCTCTGCTAGCAAATGAAGAACAATGAAGAAATATATAATGATCTCATCCCAATGGACTAGTTAGGGTGGGTAGTCTCACCACTGAAACCAATCTTAGAAAATGTCCCTTAGGGTTTTCCTACCAAGAGTTCACAAAGATATAAGAGCTATCTCAAGCAATTTTAGAAATTATCAAGTCAAGAATTAGAGAGGGCACCCTCATTTTCCCTTTTTATTCTTTAGCTGACTCTTTTGCAACCATTTTACCTTTTAATAAGTTTAACCTACTTTTTAATTAAATAAATAATTAAATCCATTTCCCCCCACTAACTATATCCTTCGAAAATTACTTAGGTTGTTTCACCAATATTCTAGAAGACTCATTTGGAGAGAGACATTACAATTGGGAGATTATAGTCAGGGTATTATAGATTTATATTCAAATATTTTGAAGAACCTAGAGATCTACCTCCTCTTCACACCATCCAAAACAACATTGATTTGATTCCAGGTTCTTCGATTTCAAATTCTTTTGAATATTGCACCACAACAATCAAGAATGAAGAGATCAATTAGTTAAAAAAACTTCTTGTAGATGGCAAGATCCATCCTAGCACTTCTTATGGTTCTCTAGTTTTAATTGCACCCAAGAAAGAACATGAGGAATGGAGATTATGCACAAATCACAAGCACTGAAATAGATCACTTTCAAGACTCGGTAACTATCACTCATAACTGATGAGCTCCAAGACCATTTGAAGGGAGACAAACATTTAAGCAAATTTGTTTTTAGCTTTGGCTATAATTATGAATCCTTTAGATGTATGGAAAACTACTTTCAAAATCAAATGAGCTCTATGCGTGGCCAGTCATGGCTCTTGGTCTTGTATGTAATGCCACATTTAGACTTAGACAACTAAAGTTACTTATTTCCTAATCATATTTTCATTTTCTTATTATCCATGGAACACTATTAACTTTGACACTTTGAAATTTGGACATGTGGACCTATGTGTATGAAAGTATTATGAATGCTTATCATTATGTTATTAATGATGGATGTTACATGAACTACTTCTAACATGAAAATTTGAATTGAAAGTTATCGGTACATGGATACCAAGTTAATGATATGTTTAAATCAAATTACATGTTAAAAATGTATGGATCTGCATGATTTTGTGTTATAAACTAACCTACAAATTTAATGGGCTATGCAATAGTCAAAGAAAGATGACAATAAGTGGTTGATGTTGTGGACATTGACCTATAAATAGTATGATATGAATCATTTGTATATTGAATTATAATGGTTCAACTGCATTGTTATAATATGTGGGCAAGTGTAGTTTTTTCAGCTAGCACACCTACCTGAACTGAATATTCGATGAAAAAGTTCCCAGAACACATTGCTACAATATGGTCCATGATAGTGTGTTGACCCTAGTTCTTTTAAGAGAGGTGGAGGCATTTCCCACTGTGTATCCTCCAAAACATGGATTTGTGGGAGGACGGTGTTAAGTCACGCTCCCCTAGACGTGTCATGATGACTACCAATTTCTTGTTGGGGAAGCTTGGTCAAGGTAGTTGAAACTTCCACTTATGGGTTCTATATGGAGTTAGTTCAATATAGTTGATTTTCCCGTATCGTCTAGAAGAGGAGGGATATGATCAGGAAGATGGAAGTAGGTTAGGGAGGCATGGTTTTAGAAGAAATTGAGAGTGTTGTGGGGTTTTAATATTATAGAAGAAGTGTCTTACTTAATATTTGTTATTTTATAGCAAATTCTTAACCGAATTACAATTATATAGGTAAATGTTGTGTTTATGCTAAACTGTTGTAATTGATGGATTTTGCTAATATTGTAAACGATTGATTTATTCATTATGAAGTTGATCGCATTGGTGATTGTAATGGAAGCATATAGAGAATTGCATTATATGTGTTGATTATTTTCATTATTACACACATGATCTATGAATGTGCTAGCTATGCATACATACCTTGTACATGTACATTAGTATTTATGAATGTATTAAATTACTAATGTTTGATTATCTTATCTACATGTATAAATTATATTATAAATATTGATTTAGTGAATGATTTGATCTAGATGGATGTCGATGGCCTCCCACCTATTCCAATTGATTCATTTTGGTAGTTTTCCAGTTTGACATTATTTTCCTAGTTTTCAGGTCCCTAACTTTTGGGGTTGTTTTGAGGCCCTAAACAACGTTTTTAAGGCTCGACACAATTATATTATAAACCAAGTCAAAGTCTGACGACAAAATGTGTATTCCTCGGATAGACCTTTCCAATGGGATATCATGCGCCTAAAATGGAGATCATATGCAAAAGTTACGACCTCGAGAAGTTGATGTACTAGATTACCCCAATGGGGCCCACATGACTTTTGGCGCTTCATCTCCTAGGGTTAGGTTTTTGGATGTCTATTGTTTTTTCATTCATGTTTATTTTAAAATGGCCTTCAAAGCCTCATTGTAATCATATTCTTGTGTATGAGCACAACCGTCACATATCTTCTCAAAGATAAGCCACCACCATTCCAACAAGCTTGTTTTCTACTGCATTTTATAGTTTCAACTTATTTCCTAATTGAATAAAAACCAATTTTACTCTATCTTTGTTATTCTGTGTTAAACATATTTTAATAATCTGTATTCATTTCATTTTTCTCATAAAATCTGGATTAGTGGTATCAGAGAGGCATGCTCCTTGTCATTCTTAATGCATATCCCCAACGAGGTCAGGGTACAAAGAATTGGGTCTCGAGCTTGTTTCTCTTGAGGACGAAATCTCTTGCACACCCAAGAAACCTCTAATGGCTGGATAAAATAAAGAAGATAGGATAGGTGATCCTTTCAAAATGTTGCTTGAGGAATCCCTCATGCAACAGAGAAATGAGATGATGGATAGTTTCGCGCAAATCCTTCGACGACTACCAACAGACGATGCATCTTCCTCGAGCGGAGGCACCGCCCCATTCAAGGTACAATTTTTTATCACTAGAAGTCACCTCTAGATTGCAACAGAGGTAATCCAAGTACCCATCAGTTTGTATTTCACAATGATTAAATTTAAGGGTGGTCTAATGGACACAGTCTCAGGATTATAACGCTTTAACATAGAAAATTGGGCTGGCATGCATAAGTAGATGAGTTCTTGATCTAAATTCAGTCAGTAAGTTGTATTAAAGGGTGAGTATAGGGAAGAACTGGTAAGGAAATGTAGAGGTCTTCTATGGACAATGTGTCTTCCAACATCCTAAGGAGGAAAAGCTTCGAATACAAGATCTTCTTGAACCCAAAACTTCAGGAAACTTAAAACGTCATAACAATATTGCAATCAAACATACATTACAATACAGTCACAACAACTCGACTGGATCACCCATGCCCAAGTATTCAATATCAGGAAAAAAAAGAGATGATAAGAAAGATGATTGTCATTAAACAAGAAGTCTCAAATGGAAACACATAACCAGAGAACCAGAGGCTTCATTAAAACTTTACAATATGAGAGCTTAGCTCAACCATGGACCCTAACAAAATATCAAAACTGAGTATTTATACTCAGAAAAATTGCCACCACCAGGAGTGTGACCTGGCCACTACAATCAAAGCCTTGCGTCTGCATCTTCTTCTGTCAATCTGCACTTGCATTATTCTATCAGATGCGATCTCAAATAAGTATGGGCTTTGCAAGAGAATCCGGTGACAGGAGAACTTTCAGCTGACAGTCTGCCTACATGACCATCTTTCCATGATTTCCATTTATGGGGTGAGACGAGGTTTCAAAAACCTCCCCCATTTCCATTAACTACTTTCATTGGGATCAGGATGGAGCATGACACCCATGAATGTTCCAAGAGATGTTCACGACTCCTCTAAGAGAAGTCTGGCACCTCAAAACCACGCAGATCTTATGACGAGACCAAAATGAGTGCTTTCGGCCCTTGGCGAAGCTCCTATCCATCACTCCTCATGACCTCGGGTCATAAAATTACGCATATCCTACATGAAATTTCAGGATCTCGCATTTCGAGAGTCTTCACTCCCCTTGATTTCAATTATTCTGATGCTCGATCCCACGAAACGACCCGTCTAGATCGGTGGTTGGACTTACTTTGGATTTGACGACCATGATCATTTCCTTAAAAAATCTTAGCTACATGTTGCTCGACAGGTGCTTTCCCTTTCTTTATGACCCTGCTTCCATATGATCGCGGGCTATGATCGTGGGCCCAACTCCCAGGCACGTCAAGATTCTGCGTTTCGCGAGTTCGCGTTGTATTCCATGCTGAAATATTCGAGTCGCAAAATCATGATCACTCAGATCGGGTGACACACATCTCTTTGCATCAGACGACCCATATCATTTTGTCATTTCGGGACCTCGGACCATCGACACTTCTCACCTCAGCCTTCTCGAAAAGAATTTCTCTACGGCGCGAATCCTGTGCCACGTGTCTTTCTGAAACGACAACCTAGATCATTTTGTGACTTCACATTTCACGAGTCCTCATGACTCTTCCCTTTGACTGCTCCATTCTGCGATTCAGTGAAATTCTAACCTTGCGCTACGTGTCCTTCCTAGGATCGATGACTAGGATGGCCCTGCGATTTCAGAACTCTGTCTAATGCTAAACTTCATGTAACTCTATGATCCCGATCGCCCGATGGTCTTCGATCCGATCTACCTGGTGGAACTCCGCCATTGAAATATGATCTTGCTCGCTCGCTTGATTTGAGTCTATATCAGATCGCTCTAAGTGTTGCACTTTGTTCTCATAATTGTGGCCTATGTAAATAAATAGTTGGGTGGCTGGTTGAAGGCTCAGGAAAGAAAAGGATCAGTGACAGAGGTAAGCAGGGAATCAGTCGCCCTTAGAGAAAACATAAAAGCTAGGGCTGATATTTCTTAGGCGGCCAATCAGTAAAAAATAGGTCTATCAGACGGGTGAAGACAAAAAGGCAGAAAACTACAAGCTAAGAGGAAAAACCTATGATTGGGTCTGCAAAAGGAGAAAAAACGGGCAAAATTACACACTTAGGTAGAAACCACAACTCACAAGACTTTAACAAGTTTGTGTGATAACACAAATCAACTTGGATATTCCTATATTTGAAGGTCAGATAGACGCAGATGATGTAGACAAGTGGTTGAATCTACTAGAAGGGTATTTTTTCTGTCCATAACTTTTCAAAAAAAGAAAAAAATACTTTTGCGCTCCTCAAAGTCGTTTCCCATGTCAAAGATTGGTGGGAAAATTTCTGTGAGAAAAAGGAAACGGAGGAACCCTCATTATTTATAGTCGCAGTCACCTGGGAATCCTTCAGGGATGCTATTAAGGAACAACACTACCCTTTTTGAAGTTATGACAACCTGTATACAAAATGGACCACACTATGGAAAGAAAGAGGCCAAGTAGTGCCCTAGTTCACAAATATCTTCCATACCATGCATACCAAGCTGGGTATCAAAGATTCTGAGTGACATCTAGTGCTCACATATCATGGCTCTTTGCATCAATACATCTAGACTAAAATGTAATTTCTAGACATCTCATCCTTGGGCGTGGCCTATCGATATGTCATCAAAATCGAGCAGTGTCTCAAACAAAATATGTGACAATTTGAGCTTGGGAACCCCACATAGAAAAAGAAAGGAAAGGGTGGCCCCAACCTACAGAAAAAAGGACAGAGCAAAGATGGAAAACATTAGGACAACCAATCCAAGCTGCAGGAAAATAAGGACACTGGAAAGACAAAGAAATATACCGAGAAGTGGTGAGACTTCCATAAGAGCCCCTGGCATAACACTGTTGATTGCCGCTCAAAGAAGTCGTTGGTGGCTGAAGTGAAAGCCTCTGAATCATATGCGGGTTTCGACTCTGAGTTAGAACCCAGTGCCACCATTTCTACCACCAAGCTCCATCTCAGTGAACGAGACGAGCCAGAGGAAGACAAGCACCTTTTCCATTCATAGATGTGGGTGAAAGACACCTTGTTTCACTTCATTGTTGATAGCAGATCCATAAGAACCTCATCTCAGCAAAGGTCGTCAAGCAACTATCCATGTTGATAGTGTCGCACCCACATACCTACACCATTGGATGGCTCTTCCAAGGAAGCGATATTCGGGTCAACCAACAATGTTGAATGTCATACGACATCAAGCCCTTCAAAGATGAAGTATTGTGCGACGTTGCTCCTCTCGAATTTTGTAATGTTCTTTTGGGAAAAAATTATTTATAGAAACATCATGATGTATATGAGTCTAGGCCTTAAAGTGTTATTATTACTTTGAAGAGGAAAATGTATAGGATACCGAGGCAGTCCCACCTAGTTCTATTTCCTTGATCTCTGCCAAGCAATGCAGGAGGGTCATCTCTCAAACCAAGAAGTTTGTTTCTTCGTGATTCGTTCCCAAAGTGAGCGAAAGATCACAGCCACATCCAAGGACTTCATTGCTGATCTCTCCACACAACATAATCAAGTGGATAAGGTCATGGAATAATACTCAGATATATTCTCCTCACCTATGGAGGTACCTCTGCACTGTCAGGTCAAGCATCCCATCGATTTGACCCCCGACACATGGCTACCCAATGGACAAATTTACCGTCACTCTCTGTTGGAAAACGAGGAGATCAAGAGGCAGATCCAAGAATTGATCCACAAGGGGCACATCCATCCTAACACATCTCCTTTTGAAAGCCCAATCATGCTATTTCATAAGAAAGATGGGACCTGGCGACTTTGCATTTATTATTGGGCCCTGAATAAAATAACAGTTCGGAACCGGTACTTGATTCCTTGAATTGATGAACTCCTTGATCAACTCACGAGACCAAATACTTCAGTAAGTATGATATAAAGTATGGATACCACCAAGTCCCAATGGAATAGACATATGTGTTAGGGCTGATATTCACCCTCATATTACAGGAGGATAATCCCAGCACCCATCAAAATGTTTGTGGAGGTAGGTTTATGATTGGAGGTCAAATGGACAAAGCTCAGTGTAAGAATGTTTAAACACAAAAAACTGGGCTAGCAATGCATAAGAAAATAAGGTTCTCACTAACTTTAGTCAGTGGTGTAAGGCTAAAGGTGAGAAGGAGGAAGACTTAGTGAGGAAAGTTGACAAGTCTTCCATGAGCATCCGACCTTCAAGCAGCTTGGTGCAGAGAAACTCAGGCACAAGAGCACTCTTCAACTTAAGTTTAAGATACTGAAATATATCACAATAGAATTATAATCAAACCTCCATTACAATACAACTACAACATCTCATCTATATCATCCATGCATGAGCATTTCAGCATAAGAGGAAACATGTTAGTGAAATAAAATATTGAAACAGATCATAGCAACATTATAATGAAACCTCCATTACAATACAATTACAACATCTCGTCTGGATCATCCATGCATGAGTGTTTCAGCACAAGAGGAAACAAGATGATGAAAGAAATTGACTTCTATTAATGAGAAAGTCTCAGGTCTCATACATAACCAGAGAACAACTCTGCTATCAAACTATCACAAATAGGGAGATCTTCTCAACCATCGACATAACATATTCTTCAACTGATGTATTTATACCCAAAACAATGGACAACCACTATGAGTGTGAGTTGGCCATCATGTCCAAGTATTTTCCATCTGTGCATCCTTCTGTCAGACTATGTGTGTATCTTTCTGTTAGATGAAAACTCAAATCATCATGGGCCTACATGAAAAAATGTCCATCGTGGTACCTCGGGCTGATAGTTATGTCTCCATGGCCAAACCCTCCATGCCTTCTAGTTATGGAGTGAACCGAGGTTTCAACTACCAGTCCTTGTTCATTAACTGATTTCTTCTCAGGATCAGGGTGGGGCTTGAAGATTAGGGGGTGACCACGTGCTACTATTGGATTCAACGCTCAATGAGCACGTGATTTCGGGGTCGTCAAAAGAGGTTTGGACCCACACCGCTTTTGGGCTCGAAACTCACTACCTCCCCCTACATAGCTCTCCTGTAATACCATGGTTTATATTTTGGCCCGCTCAAGGATTTTAACACCCGAGCATGTTACGACCCCGAAATGAAGCATGGTTGTTGACCTAGTCGCGATCTGGGCACACCTGCTATTTTAGCACCCCTGCTAAAGTTTATCCGCCTACCAAGTATAAAGTCCTTCAAACTGTGCCTAGATATGGTGCTAAATTGAACTGCATAGGGGATCTCTACTGTTTAAAACTGCATCCACATTTTTTCCTGTGCTCATGGCTATCACCTATGACCCTTGACAACTTCATGTGATAAAAATATGTATGTAAGACCTCCTTCAAGTCAAAAGAAGGTCTTTTCGAATGGTCGGTCATGCCTTTTGGTTCGAAAAATGCTCCAACAACTTTCATGAGGATGATGGAAGATATCCTACAACCTTTCACCAATACTTTTGTAGTGGCATATCTTGATGACATCCTCATCTACAAGAAGACTTGGCAGGAACACTTGCAACATATACAACAGGTTTTGTACACCCTGCAACAACACAAGCTATATTCCAACTTGGAAAAATGCTCCTTTGGGATGGATAGGATCCATTACCTAGGATACATAGTTGAACAACATGGTGTGGATGTGGATCCAGTCAAGATCCAGGTCATCCATGACTGGTCAGCCCCAGCCACACTCACTGAGCTTTAGAGCTTCTTGGGCCTTTCCAATTATATCACAGGTTTGTGTTGGGATTATCCCATATTGCATGGGCCCTTAGTCAAGTAACTAGAGGTGGTGGTAAGGAAAAATGTGCGTGGGGCCTGTCCCAACAAAACGATTTCGATGATTTGAAGCACCACTTGTGCTCAAACCTAGTACTTTCATTAACATACCTGCAACAACCCTTTGAGATCGAGATAAATGCTTCAGACTATGTTGTGGGCACTATTCTTACTCAGAACGACCACCCTGTGGCCTATCATAGTGAGACCCTATCTGATGTTGTCTGTAAGTACCCTACTTACGAAAAATAAATGTACTCCATTGTGAAAGCCTGCTGTCAGTGGAGACATTACATTCTTGGTAAGGAGACGGTCATTGACACTGATCATAAGCCACTGTAGTTCATGCAGACACAAGGAAAATTACAGAATGAACGCCATCCGAAGTGGTCCACTTACTTGCAACAGTTCCACCTCAACATAAAGTATTAAAAAGGAAGAACCAACCGAGTCGCTCACTGTGATCCAGATGGATTTCGGTGGCCTCCCACCTATTCCGACTAGCTCACTTTGGCAATTTTTTTCCTAGTTTTCAGGTCCATGACTTGAGGGGCCATTTTGAGGCCCTAAACAAATTTTTTTAGGGCTCACCACAATTAGACTAAAAAAAAATTCATTGTCTGATGGCAACATGTGTAGCCCTCGGATAGACCTTTCTAATCGGCCATCGTGCGCCTAAAACAAAGATCATATGCAAAACTTACGAACCCAAGAAGTTGATGTACTAACTTACCCAAACGGGGTCCACATGACTTTTGGCGCTTCATCTCGTAGGGTTAGGTTTTTTTGGATGTCTAGGGTTTTTGACATTCCTATTTATTTTAAAAAGGCCTTCAGAGCCTCACTATAATGATATTCTTGCAAATGAGCGCAACCATCACATCTCTTCTTAGAGATAAGCTGCCACCATTATAGCAAGCTTGTTTCCACTGCATTTTACAGTTTCAGCTTATTTCCTTATTGAATAGAAACCAATTTTACTGTATATGTGTTATTCTGTGTTAAGAATCTTTTGATAATAATATGTATTCATTTTGTTCTACAAATATATTCTGGATCAGTGGTATCAGATTGTTCTGCTCCTTGTCATTCTTAATGCATGTGCCCAATGAGGTCAGGGTACAAAGACTTGGGTCTCAAGCTTGTTTCTCTTGAGGACAAAATCTCTCGCATGCCCAAACAACCTCTCATGGAAAAACAAAAGAAGGACGAAGGGACATGAGATCCCTTCAAAATGTTGTTCGAGGAATTCCTCACGCAACAGAGGAACGAGATGATGGATAGTTTTGCGCAAATCCTTCGGCGACTACTGACAGGCGACACATCTTCCTCAAACAGAGACGTTGCCCCCTTCAAGGTAAAATTCAACTTTGATATTCCTATATTTGAAGGTCAGATAGATGCAGATGCGGTAGAATAATGGTTGAATCTACTAGAAAGGTATTTCTCTGTCCATAACTTCTTGAATAGAGGAAAGATTACTTTTGCGCTCCTCAAAGCCGTCCCTCATGTCAAAGATTGGTGGGAAAATTTATGTGAGAAAAAGGAAACAGAGGAACCCTCATTATTTACAGTTGCAGTCACCTGGAATTCCTTCAGGGATGTTATTAAGGAAAAGTACTACCCTATTGGAAGTTATGATGACCTGTACACAAAATGGACCACGCTGCGACATGAAAGAGACCAAGCGGTGCCCGATTTCAAAAATATATTCAATACCTTGCACACCAAGCTAGGTATAAAATATTCTAAGCAACATCTGGTGCTCAAGTATCATGAAAAGTTTCATAGATACATCCAGACTGAAA
Source organism: Picea glauca (assembly GCA_000966675.3). Lineage (NCBI taxonomy): Eukaryota > Viridiplantae > Streptophyta > Pinopsida > Pinales > Pinaceae > Picea > Picea glauca. Next base: position 206,240 of record JZKD02S1723031.1, read on the forward strand.
TGGAGTTTCTAGACATCTCATCCTTGGGCGCGACCTACCAATATGTCATCAAAATGAAGCACAAGTTCAAACAAAAGACACGATAATTTGGGATTGGGAACCCCTCACAACAAAAGTGAGGAAAGGGTGGCCCCGACCCATAGAACAAAGGATATATAAAATATGGACAACCTCAGGACAACTAGTTTGGGCTACAAGTAAATAAGGACACTGGAAAGACAAAGAAAGATATCGGGAAGTGGTGCGACTTCCATAAGAGCCCCTGACATAAAATTGTTGATTTTTGCTCGAAGTAGTCGCTAGTGGTCGAGGTGAAAGCCTTTGAATTAGATCCAGGTTTTGACTCTGAGTTAGAACTAGAAAGGGGGAGATGGATCATAGACACAGAACCCAGTGCTACCGTTGCTACGACCAAGCTCCATCCCGGTGAACCAGATGAGACAGAGGAAGGCGAACACCTTTTTCATTCACAGATGTGGGTGAAGGGTACCCTGTTGGAATTCATCGTTGATAGCAGTAGCCAAAAGAACCTCATCTCAAAAGAGGTTTTCAAGTGACTCACCCTGTCGACAATGCCACACCCGCAACCCTACACCATCAGATGGCTCTGCAAAGAAAGTGACATCTATGCCAGCCAACAATGCTGCATGTCATACGACATCAAACTCTTCAAGGACGAGGTATTGTGTGTATGTTTCCCCTCTCGAAGTTTGTAATGTTCTTTTGGGCCAACCATATTTATGGAAACGTCATGTTGTATATGAGTCTAGGCCTTGCACTGTTTTTATTACTTTGAACAAGAAATTGTACAAGATACCCGAGGCATTCCCACCTAGCATTATTTCCTTGATCTCTGCCAAGAAATGCATAAAGGTCATATCTCAAACAAGGAATTTTTTATTCTTCGTGATTCGCTCTCAAAATGAGCAAAAGATCGCAGCCACATCCAGGGTCTCCATGGACGACTTCTCCACACAGCAGAAGAAAGTGGATAAGGTTGGAAGGATACTCATATATCTTCTCCTCACCTACTGGGGTACGTCTTCTCTATCAGGTCAAGCACTCCATCGATATGACCCTCGAAGCACCACTGCGCAATGGGTCAGTCTACCGTTGCTCTCTGTTATAGAATGAGGAAATCAAGCGATAGATCTAAGAATTGGTCCATAAGGGGCACATCCATCCAAGCTCATCACCTTGTGGGATCTCAATCGTGTTGGTATAGAAGAAAGATGGAACTTGGTGACTCTTCATTGATTACCGGGCCCTGAATACAATCACCGTCAGAAACTAGTACCCGATTCCCTAAATTGACAACCTCCTTTATCAACTCACAGGGGCCAAATACTTCAGTAATATTGATCTAAAGTCTGGCTACCACCAGGTCTGATAGAACAAACAGATGTATGGAAGACCTCCTTCAAGTCAAAGGAAGGTCTTTTTGAATGGTTGGTCATGCTCTTTGGTTTGAAAAATGCTCCAGCCACTTTCATGAGGATGATGGACGATATCCTGTGACCATTCACCAATACTTTTGTAGTGGTGTATCTAGATGACATCCTCATTTACATCAAGACTTGGGTAGAACACTTGCAACATATTCAACGGGTTTTACACACCCTACGGAAGCACCATCTCTACTCCAACTTGGAAAAATACTCCTTTGGAATGGATAGGGTTCATTACCTGGGCTACATCATTGATTATCATGGCGTACATGTGGATCCATCCAAAATCCAAGTCATTCGTAAGTGGCCAGCCCCAACCACACTCACTGAGCTTCAGATCTTATTGGGCCTTGCCAATTTTTACCACAGGTTCATGTTGGGATTCTCCCATATTGCATGGGTACTCATCCAAGTAACCAGGGGTGGTGGTAAGGATAAATTTGTGTGGGGTCAGTCCCAACAACAAGCATTTGATTATTTGAAGTAACACTTGTGCTCAACCCTAATACTTTCACTACCGAAGCTGCAACAACCCTTTGAGATTGAGACATATGCTTCAGAATATGTTGTGGGCGTCGTTCTCACTCAGCACGACCACCCCGTGGCCTATCATAGTGAGACACTATCAGATGTTGTCTATAATTTCCCTACTTATGACAAATAAATGTACTCCATTGTGAAAGCCTGCTGCAAGTGGAGACATTACATTCTTGGGAAGGAGACAGTCATCCAAACTGATCATAAGCCACTGCAGTTTATGCATACATAAGGAAAATTGTAGAATGATTGCCATCAGAAGTGGTCCATGTACTTGCAACAATTCCACCTCAACATCAAGTATAAAATGGGAAGCATCAACCACCTCGCTAATTTCCTCAGTAGACCGCCAGTCGTGACACTCTCCACAATACTAGACTCTTGCGGCCATGAGACGTCTGGATGGCCCCAACTCTATGAGACAGACCCAGACTTTGCCACCACCTACCAAATGTTGGGCGCAAACACAGTTGTTGCTAACTTCCATCTCCAGGATGGGTTGTTGTGTCGTCTGGGCCATATTTGCGTTCCATTGAGCGAGCGAGCAAAGCTGATCTGGGAAGCCCACTACAGTCGGGTGGCAGGATACTTCAGAATTGAAAAGACAGTGACAATGTTGCAGAAACATTTCTATTTGATGAAACTTCGACAGGAGGTCATGAAGTATATCAGGTCCTGCACTCTCTGCACAATTGCCAAACCGGCCACTAAGAAATAGGGCCTGCACACCCCTTTTACTACTCTTGATAGGCCATGAGAATCCATCTCAATGGACTACATGTCGGGCCTCCTGTCCACAAAGCGAGGCAATGACTATGTTTTTTTTGTTGTGGATCACTTTTCTAAGATGTCGATTCTGGTTGCCTGTAAGAAGAACATCACAACAGAGGCCATTGCCAAGATCTTCTTTGAACGAGTCTGGGTACATTTTGGAATCCCACAAACCATTGTCTCATATTAGGACAATCTATTTCTCAACGCATTTTGTTCAAGCCTCTAGTCATTGCTGGACACTAAGGTCACCAAATCCACAACCTTCCACCCCCAGACAAATGGCCAAACCAAGGTCGTAAATTGAATGATCGTGCATATCTTGTGCATATATAATTCCAAGCACCCTCACACATGGGATGAGAGTCTCCCCTATGTTCAACATAGCTACAACCGAGCCTTGCATAGCTCAACCAACCACAACCCCTTTCAGGTGGGGTTGGGATTCCAGCCATTGGGTCCCATAGATGTTGCACTACCCCTTGCAGTGACCTTGAACGACTCATCTCCTGCTCTGACTGAAGTTGAAAAAGCCACTCGATTCATTGAGAGGATCCAACACATCCACCAATAGGTTCAGGATATCCTACATAAGTCCAATGGCAAGTACAAGCAACACCATGATCAACATCGGGTGCCACATAAGCTTTAGGTGGGAGACAAAGTTTTGATGGACTTGCAGAAAGAGTGCCTTACATGACCCCATCGAAAGCTTCTCCCACTCCATTATGGGTCGTACACCATCACCAAGGTTGTGGTTGATAATGCTTTTGAGCTCAACATTCCTCCTTTCCTTGGCTTGCACCCAGTGTTCAACGTGGATATCCTTCGACCATATTTCCCACCATTATTGGACATCTCAGAGATATAAGAACAACTGACACCAACATAGCTCAACCTCGACTGCATACAACATGCATCCAATGATCATATTGTGGAAAAACAGATCAAGAGCACTTGCTAGAAAAGGATCTATCTTTATCGAGTTGTCAAAGCAGAGCAGCTCCTACACCAAGGCAAGTGGCTCACCCAGGGCCAAATTCAACATAAATTTTCTCATATGATGGGGGAACTCAATGCAATGGAGACCATTTCTTCCTAAGGGGGGAAGATTGATCCGGATGGATGTTGGTGGCCTCCCACCTATTCCAACTGGCTCATTTTGACATTTTTCCAGTTTGGCAATCTTTTTCCTAGTTGTTGGGTCCTTGACTTGTGGGGCCGTTTTGAGGCCCTAAACAATGTTTTCTAGGGCTCACCATAGTCAAAATGGCCTTTGATAGATAGCAGAAAAATGTGTAGTCCTCAGATAGACCTTTTGAATGGGCTATCGTGCGCCTAAAACGAAGATAGTATGCAAAAGCTACGACCCTGGGAAATTGATGTACTAACTTACCCAAACGGGGCCCACATGATTTTTCGTGCTTTGTCTCCTAGGGTTAGGTTTTTTGGATGTCTAGGGTTTTCGACATTCCTATTTATTGTAAAAAGGCCTTTAGAGAATCATTGTAATGATGTTCTTGCGAATGAACGCAACCGTCACATCTCTTCTCAGAGATAAGTTGCCACCATTCTAGCAAGCCTATTTCCGTTGCAATTTACAGTTTCAAATTATTTCCTTATTGAATAGAAACCAGGTTTACTGTATATATGTTATTCCGTGTTAAACATATTTTGATAATAATCTGTATTCATTTCGTTTTACAAATATATTCTCAATCAAACTGCCTCAACCGACCTTCAGTCACGACACTCACCAGGGTGCTAGACTCTTGTGGCCACGAGACCTTCGGATGGCCCCACCTCTATGAGACAGACTCTAACTTTTCCACCACCTATCAATTGTTAGGTGCCAACTCAGTTGTCGCTAATTTCCATATTCAAGATGGGTTATTGTTCCATCTGGTCCATCTCTGTGTTCCATCAAGAGAGTGAGCAAATTTGATTTGGGAAGCCCACTACAGTCATTTGGTAGGACACTTCAGCGTCGAAAAGACAATGGCAGTGTTGCAAAAACATTTCTACTAACCAAAACTTTGACAAGATTTCAGCAAGTATATTTGGTCCTGCACCGCCTACGCCATTGCCAAATCGACCAATATGACACAGGGCCTATACACCCCTTTGCCTACTCTTGAAAGGCCATGGGAATCCATCTCAATGGACTACATGTCGAACCTTCCATCCACCAAGAAGGGAAATGACTGTGTTTTTGTGGTTGTTGATCACTTTCCCAAGATGACGATTATGGACGCCTGGAAGAAGAGCATCACAACAAAGGCCACTGCTAAGCTCGTCTTTGAATGAGTATGGGTACATTTTGGAATCCCACAAACCATTGTCTTAGATCAGGACATTCGCTTCCTCAACACATTCTAGTCGATCCTCTGGTCACTGCTGGACACCAAGCTCACCAAATCCACTGTCTTCCACCCCCAAGCAGATGGCCAAACTGAGGTCGTCAATCGAATGATTGTACATATCATGTGCATGTAAAATTACAAGAACCCACACACATGGGATGAGAGCCTTCCCTATGTTCAACATAGCTACAACCAAGACCTACATAGCTCAACCGACCACAGCCCCTTTCAAGTGGGGTTGGGATTCCAACCATTGGGACCCATGGATGTTGCACTTTCCCTTGTAGCCAATTCGACCGACTTGTCCCCTACTCCAACTGAAGTTGACAAAGTCATCCGGTTCATTGAGAATATCCAACACATCTGCCAACATGTTCAGGATATTTTACATAATTCCAATGACGAGTATAAGCAACACCATGATCAACATTGGGTGCCACATAAGTTTCAGGTGGGAGACAAACTTTGGTTGCACTTGCAGAAAGAACGCCTCACAAGGACCCATCGGAAGCTTCGTCCACTCCATTATGGAAATTACACCATCACCAAGGCCGTGGGTGACAATTCTTTTGAGCTCAACATTCCCCCATTCCTTGGATTTCACCCAGTATTCAATGTGGCTCTCCTTCAACCATACTTCCCACCATTATTGGACACCTCAGAGATAGCAGAACAATTGACACCAACAGAGCTCAACCATGACTGCATGCAACATGAATCCAATGATGTAACATCCCGCTCTGGCACACTTACAAAACTTATTCTTTGAGGACACTTGCTCGCAATTGATCTGGACTTTTCTGATATTAATACATTTGTGTTTGATTATGATGCGTTCTGATAGATGACATGATGTTTTACTACTTGATGTAGATAGGTGCTGCTGACTCAGTTTCATTGAGTGTGCAGGGTTTCGGACCTTGAGGATGCAGAGGCATCGGTGGAACCCCCTTGGAATCTGGACTGAGTCAGGGAGTGTGCTATTTGGGTTGATTCATTTACAGTGATATTGCTTTGTTTTGATGATATGATATTGATTTTATGATATGTTGTTGACGTTCTGACACGATGGTTGATGATGCAGGCTGACGATAGCTTACCGACCAGACTCACATATGGATTAAAGGGGCTACACATGATTTCCAGAGAGGTTGAGGGAGAGGTGTGGACAACAGCCCTGCCACAACCTACTAGCACTCCCGTCGTGGCTCGAACTGTAGGTTAACGATTACCTAGTTTGAGAGGATCCACAATGCCGTGAGAGCAGACTGCGACAGTCGCTCGCGATGATTCTAAGGGGCGCACAATAAGGCGAGGGTCTTATTCCTTAGAGCCCTTAGTCTCCCACAAGTTCACCTGGCGGAGTGTTGACTCCAGGGTTATAGATGTCTACCAAACAGTCAAGTCGGCGAGTGACACCCTTGGAGCACGTGGTGCATCCTGAAGGGCACGTCGCGCAAAAGAAACACAAGTGGGCGAGTGGCACCCTTGGAGCACGTGGTGCATCCTGAAGGGCACGTCGTGCCACAGA
>JZKD02S1723031.1:232060-242423 GCA_000966675.3 Picea glauca
ACTTTCATTTAAAAATTAAAAAAAAAACCCTAAAAAATTTATATATAATATAACTATATAAACCATATAGTTATATAATTATATATAATATAACTATATAATTATATAGTTATATATAATATAACTATATAGTTGCATATAAAATTTAATTTAAAAAAAAAAAACTAAAATTTATATATATAATATAACTATATAAATCATATAGTTATATATAATATAATTATATCATTTTTATAGTTATATTATATGTAACTATATATATTATATAGTTGCATATAAAATTTAATTTGTTTTTGTAATTTTAAGGTTTTTAAAGTTTTTTTGGTTAATTTAAAAAAAAAAATTATTTAAGGTTTTTAATTTAAGATTTTTTATATATGTTTTTTTGGGGGTTTAAGTTTTTTTAAAGGTTTTAATTTTTTTTGTCATAATTTTTTTTTTCTCATTGTTTACTAAATATTTAAAAATAGTGTTATTTAGGTACAATTTTTTTTTTATGTATTGAAGTATAGGTAAAAAAAAATGTGTTAAAAATGATATTTTCCACTATATTTAAAAAGTATGGAACCATAAATTAATTAAGAACACATAATTATATGAAAAGTATTAATTTAAAAAAAAAATGGTGTACAACATTTTTAACATTGAATGAAGCATTGAAGATGATTAAAAACACCATTAAACAAAAAAAAAATAGAAAAAATAGAAAATAGATGAAAAAACACTATTGAGAAAAAAAAATTGAACAATTTGAAAATAGATGAAAAAACCAAACATTTAAAAAAAAGTGGAAACATTATGTATCAAAAAATTTTAAATATCAAAAAACCACCTAAAAAGGGAGGGAGGTGCTACCAGTAGCACCATTTTTAAAAACATGATAAAAAACTTGACCCCCCAAAATCTTAAACATACCAACTCAACGGTCATGAAAATTTATCTAAACATAAGATAGTATATTCCAATCAATAACAACATAACTTATAGTGGAAAAATCCTCCTACCAAGATAAAAAAATCCACTTTCACTTATAGTAATACTTATCTCAACCATTCTATTGCGATTTCACCAAAAAAACCCTTACATTTCCACAACAATCATCATTGTGATCACTTTAGATAGACAACCACTTTTGATAGCTATAAACTAACTTATTGTCCAATTACAACCAATATACCATCAACTACAATAATAATTTTGATATCATTCTTCTCCCACATATATATAAAATCTATTGGCTTTCTTGGTTATCTCAATAACCAAGTAAACCCCTCCTCTGCGCTTCCTTTACCCCATACATGGTTAGTTGGTGATGGTTTGAGGTATCTACTCCCAATACTATACTCACCTTGACATATCCTTTATTGTTGGTATCATTCTTTGGTACATGTAAGCACCCCATGGAATCTAATGGAATGTCGCAACAAGGAATCAAGATACTACGATATATCGGGGGTATAGTTTAGTTTATAGTATAATTTAGGGGACCTCCTTTTTAGGTTGGATTTACCTAGATCGATGATCCTAATGATTCAAAGTCTACTAGAGGATATGGTTTCACCTTGGTTCTACACCTTTTACTAGGGCTTGCAAGAAATACAAATCTTTGTCTCTTTCTTCAATAGAAGGAGAGTTTTGAGCAACAATTTCCAACAAGTCAAGAATATTTTTGGATTAGAGAGATTGTTTTAGAGTTTGGATTGAAACAAAATCATTTAACCACTCTCTAACGAGACAACTAGAGTGTCATTGAACTGGACAAGGATCCTATTTAGCATCAACACAACAAACACATTGATTTGCACATGCACTTCATTAGGAAGCTTCTTTAGGAATTCACACTTGAAGTGCTATATTTCCATACAAATGATCCAATTCCTAACATTTTCACAAATCCCCTCACATAAGCCAAGTTCTTAAATCTTTGGTTTATGTTAAGATTTCAAGAAGTATTCATTAAAGGTGATAGGTTGTGATTCCTCCTTCCTTTTCCTTTTATCACTTTGTAAATCCTTCAATCCTATCCCAAGTTGTTCTTAAGGGGGGTATTATCATATTTTGACATTAGGAACTAGGTTAAGTTTGACTTGGTCTAATGTGACAATTAAGATTTCAGTAGTGAGGGTTTTGATATTAGAATTTTTGTTGGGGATGTAATCATATTTTTACATTAAGAGCTAAATTAAATTTGAAAACCAGTCTAATGTATTGATAGATTAAAATGTGCTTTAACAATTTAACGATGATCACAATCATGACTAACACATGAGTGATATAACATTTCATACATCTTCTCATTATTAATAACACTTGAAATGTGATTTAACTTATGATTGTTCCATAATCACCATTTAAAAAGCACAATGAGTCATTTGTTGATGATTGAACTAATAGACGTTCTAGTAAAATATTTTATGCATTAATTAAATGCATAAATGTCATGGATTGTTTCCATCTATGAGGATTAAAACATGTAAATCCTAGCGTCTCAATATTTTATTTGTATGTTAGTGTTAGCCTTAAGGTTTTCGATATATCTGAATGTGCCTTATTTTTTAACAAAAGTTTCACTTATACATGGACCACTAAGGCCAACAATGCATTTTTAACAAGCCACTTTTAGCAAGTTTCTTAAATAGACATGTGTTGTTATTATAAGAGTATGAACCTTTTTTTTCTTTTAAGTTTAGGAAGAGATATATCACTGCCAATATATATTTTCTAGGATTACTTTAAGAAAAATGGAGGAATTCATTGATATTTTTCCAAACATTATCCATTCCTCCAAGAAGTTTGGGTCTTTCTCATACATGGACACCCATCATTTGTCTATTTATTTGATCATAAATGTAAACTAGCACAATATTCCAAATCATAAACTATTATAAAATTTATAATGGAAAATTTGAGCACGTTGGAGACATTGAAGTACAAATAGTGTGCAAGTTACTTTAGCACAATAGAGTGAAGTGCAAAAGCATGCATTTAGGAGTGATTTAGCATAGATAACATTGAATACAGATACCTTAGAGTGCACAACCTTTTTTCTTAGCATCGATGTTTTGATATACAATGCTTAACTAGAACATATTGTTAACATGGACATGGTTAAGCAAATTTGAGTATTTAAAAATTGAATAACATCTTAATTTCATGGATAATGAAACATAGTCACACATGCTATGTTTTTTTTTTATTGTACATTCTTATGTATTGTGTATATCTCTATGTACTTTCTTAGAAGCATCATTGTATATGTATCTTTTCTTTGAAGCTTTTTTTATTGTATCTTATTGGAGACTTGGTCAATTTGATCACTATCATTATATATATATGTGTGTGTGTGTGTGTGTGTGTGTGTGTGTGTGTGTGTTTGTGTGTTTGTGTGTGTATTATGATAATCTCTTCTTTTTTCATACTTTCATACTTGTCCCCTTTTTTCCTCTTTTGCGTGAGTATTTACATTGTTGCTTGTGCTCATTGCAAAATTAGTAATAGAGTCTATTGACGTGACATTTAGATCTAGTAACCTTAGGGGTTTCTATCTCTTACCCTTACTAGATTTCACGGGATTTGAATTGGTGAAATCAAGGGCCTATATGTAGTATTCTCCTTGAGGGTTTCCACCCTTTATCCCCTACTAAATATACACTCTTTAGCAATATTAATATTTTTGGAGTTACGATTTTGGAGCAATCAACACACTTGCTTGGTTGGTATGAGAATCACTTATATATTAGTGTTCTTCATTAACTTAGCCCACATCCACTCACTAGGTAATGACATGTCCTCTTTTACTAACCCCTTAAATATTACATATCATCCATATACAATTACTTACACTACTAAGAATCACACATTTGACAACCTTTGACTACTACAACAAGGGTCAAGGGGGTGACAAACCCTTTGGCACCCTTGTGACATTGTATGGTTGGTCAAGGTTAGTGCTTTCATAGGGTTGAAGGGTAGAGTCTAGAGATGCCAATGATGACTAGATTGTGTTATGCCTAATTATCTACTTCATCCAAAGGAATTTCCTCTATGATTTGAAGAAATGTAGATATATCATAGAAAATTCATTGGTATCTCCCACATCTAATCTAGTGACTAGTATTGTTGATTTCTTTCTAGGTACAATCTAAGGTCCAAATACCTAACTTTGCTCAGTTTGGAGGAATACTTTAGGACTCAACCTAATATTATGATGCACAAACCATCCTAATTTTCAAGGTCCATATGGAAGAAATTTCCCTAGGTTGATGGAAGAATCGGTAGAATTTGTTCTTTACAAAGAAAGCTAGGTCACTAATTAGTATATTTCAAATTTGTCATGCAAATGAGGTTCTATCCTCTTGGGTAGGAAAATTTATTGGCATAGTTGATTCAACTTAGAAAATTCCAAGCTAATGAGTTCAATATTATATCAAATTGTTCAACAAGATTAAGGTGGAGTTGGGAGTTTTAGATCCAAAAGAGATATTCCTAGAGACATGTTTCTTTATGAATTACTTCCTAGTATGAGAATTGATGTTCGAAGTAGATTCTTTGAATAAATATTATACAATAGCCATAGTTGTTCAAACCAAGATTATATATAACTTTGTCAAAATGATATCTAGCAATACTAGCACTTTTTATTCAAACCCTTCAACCTCTAAGTTTTTTTCCAATGATAATGAACAGTTGAATGGTTCATGTCAACCCTCTTCATATTTTGGTAAAGGAAAGAATTATAACTATCATACGAGATTTAGTCATTACAATAGTGTAGAGCTCTTCAGGCTGAGAGATAGAGAGTCTAAGGATCTCCTCACAAAACAACATCATGAAGATACTAATATCCTCATAGAGCAATTTTAGCTTGAAGATGCAAAGACTATAGATAATAGTCTAGTTTCTCTGAACCCAAACCTTATTATGATGACTAGAAACTATGCATCTAGTCCAAAGGAATCCCCCTTCACACAAAATTGCTTGGAAAAATATTGCTTGATTTCTCACATCATTGATAAGGTACTCAAAATGACCTAATACCTCAAAAGCTAGTTTTAGACTTACAATGTCCTAGTAAAATGCATTCTACTCCTTATCACCTCGGCTGCATGGAAGAAGTTGGGAATCTCAAATTCGTAACAAGGAAATATGTAATGACTTTTTCCAGTGAACCCTTCAAGGATATTGCATTATTGTGAATTAATCCATGGGTGTCTCTAAAAGTATGATTGACATGCCATTCATGACAAGAAACATAACACCTATAGACTTTATAAATATGGTAAAGTATACAAACCACCTCTACTTCTTATTTTCCCAACAATCCTTTACTTTTTAGCAAGCAAATAATAAAACAAGCCAATCTCAATATGTTCTTAACATTTAATGCAACTGTTCATCAAGCCAAAGAAGACAACCCATGGAAAATTCCTACCTCAAAGATTGAAAGTATTATAGATTTATAGGTGGTTCTTCACTTTCAAATTCTTGTGAATATTGTACCACACCAATCAAGAATGAAGAAATCAAGAAGTAGTTGAAAAATCCAAAGAAGACAACCCATGGAAGATTCCTACCTCAAAGATTCAAAGTATTATAGATTTATAGGTGGTTCTTCACTTTCAAATTCTTGTGAATATTGTACCACACCAATCAAGAATGAAGAGATCAAGGAGTAGTTGAAAAACTTCATGAAGATGGAAAGATCCAACCTAACACTTCTCCTTATGGTTTTGAGAGATCACTTGAAGAGAATCAAAGGTTTCAGTAAAGTTGTTTTCAAACTAGAACTTCTCCTTGTGGTTTTGAGAGATCACTTGAAGAGAATCAAAGGTTTCAGTAAAGCTGCTTTCAAAATCAAATGAGCTTTATGAGTGGCTACTCGTGGCTCTTGGTCTTATATACTAATGCTTCAACCATATTCATAAGAATCATCAATGACATATTTTGCCCACATTTGGGTAAATATATAATGGTATATTTGATTAACATGTTGGTCTATAACAACAATGGGGAAGACCATATTTTCAACAAGTTTAGATCACTATTGATCTTCTTTGGCAACATAAACTATAAGAGAAAACAAAAAAGATCCTTCTTTGACAACATAAACTATAAGAGAAAACTAAAAAGATCCTTCTTTAAGTAAACATCAAATCATTATTTGTGTTTTGTTATTAACCACACTAGTAGGTATGCAGATTCAAAATGGTCAATGTTGTTTAAAATCGGCTTTTTCCATCTAATACAACATGTATAAAGAGTTTCCTTAGAAATATGATTTTTAATAAGAAATTCAATTTACATTTCTCTCACATTACCTAATTATTAGCTTTCCAATTAGAAGCATTTTTCATGTGATACAACTAATTTATTTCAACAACTCAAAGATACATTTTTCTCAGCTCTAATGCTTTCTCTTCCTAATTTGCATCAGCCCTTTGACATAAATATGGATGCCTTGCAGTATGCCATATGCATTGTTCTCAAACGTGGAGGAGGCTACCTATTTGCATATCACTTGCAAACACTTTTATGCATTGGCTCAAGCACTCAAGGAACGGAAACACTATTTCCTTGGTAAGAAGACAATCCATCAGATTGGTCATCATTACCTTATGTTTTTAACAACTTGATCTAAGATTTAAGAACAAATAAACCTTAAATGAGATCTCCTTCCAAGATTACACATAGATACCATATTTTATGCAAGTCACTTTATTTTTCTGATCCATACTTTGGGTCAACTCGCACATCTTTACAACAACTTATATGTTAAATAAAACTCATTTTTCTTGATTATACCTTAAGGAATGGCTTTCTTTACAAAATAAATTAGCCTTGTGTTCCATTTGGGAGACACATTCCTTTTTTTATGGTGGTTATTTTGGTACATTAAAGACTTTAGGGTATTTACATAGATATTCATCTTCTTTTTTCCACTACACTGCTAAATGATTAGAGCTTAGCTTGAACTTACAGATTGTATGTTTTTTATGTATGAAGATTTTTTTTAAAGTATTGATTAGAATTTTAACTTGAACTTACAGATTGTATGTCTTTTATGCATGAAGATTTTCTTATGAAGATTTTTTTTAAAGTATTGTTGTCTTACAGATTATATGTCTTTTATGCATGAAGATTTTCTTTTAAAATATTGTTGTCTTATGTAAGGGAGAGATCAGATATTGATATGTTCCTTCTTTTCAACCTGAAGAATATTAATATGAAGAATCTTATGATTGTATCATAGAAAACTTATTGATAGGTTCCTTCTTGTCAACCTAAAGAATTTTTGTATTGCTGTCTTATGGAAGGGAAGGATCATATATTGATATGTTCCTTCTTATCAATCTGAAGAATATTAACATGAAGAATCTTAAGATTGTATCATAGAAAACCTATTGATAGGTTCCTTCTTGTCAACCTGAAGAATGTTAAGATTGTATCATACAAAACCTAGCTTTTATACTAGTTTGCTTCATCCCTGATATGGGTTTTATATAGGTGTAGTAAACAATTACGTATTGTTTTCACACTCCAAGTCTTGCTTTTTTTTTTTTTTCTTCTTTGTGGTTTTTGGAGCCAATGAAGATTGTTTAACCCATACTTACCAAGTTTTCAATGTCTTATTGTTTTCACACTTAAGTCTTGCCTTTTTTTTGTGGTTAATGAAGATTGTTTAACTCATACTTATCAAGTTTTCAATGTCTTAAGAAAACTAATTTATATTTCATTAGCTGATATGTAACTGGTTTTTATTTGTTCATATGAAAAAGTGTCTTTCATCATTTCAAAAGCACTGAAAAACAACTCTATCAAGAAAACAACCCAAGCATTAAGAGATTTGACAGCAGCTATGGGTGTCGTAAACATATCTTGGTTGTGGCTACTCTGCTTTATATGTATATGATTAATATCTTTGGCGAGTCACTGAATATAAAGGACTTCAAAATGTCCTCTATTTTGATTCTAAATGTTTACTTAATTTTTTTGGCTAGTAGTATGTGAAAGCAGTTCATTTAAGAAATCCAGTGGTAACTGGAAACAAGATTCTATGTCATTTTTTTATTCAACTAGGAGAAGTGGTTTGAACTGTTCTCAGAAGCAGTGTTCAAGAAGCATCTGACATTAATTTTTGAGAAGGAAGCAATATATGGATTCCATTAAACTGGAGCCCTTATTCTTAGTTTCGACCTGGAAAAGTAAATATGTAAATATATTATAAGCTGATATGGCTTCTTTTGCACTTCTCTCTCGGGACACCTTTTGCCACATATGTGCTACCAGCAGGAAAGATCGACATTGCTTATATATGTCTACACAATTCTTTCATATATATATATTTCTTAAATGCCCATGAAAGAAAACTCTTTCAACAAAATTTACTTACTACAAGATATGTACGTCTGCATGTTAATTTTCAACATTGACAGGGAAATTGTACTGTTTGACGGGCCCATGAAAGCTGCAAGTTGCAAAGCATGTGAGAGCTGATCAAAGATAATAAATATGAGGCATGTGAGGTAAACTGCATCTGTTTGACAGGACTATGGCAGTTGCAAAGTATGTAAGATCTTAGTTAAGATGATATATGTGGAGTAAGGAGTTGCAAGTGTCAATGCATCTGAGATCTATTAAACACTTATTTATATTAATATTACATACAAACACCCAGGAATTTTATTTATATAATATTATATACAAACACATATGCCCTACCCCATGCAACACCCTAGGCTGTAATATGGTTACAGTTATACACACTTGTCAGAAAAGTTTTTTTTTTATTAGTCACTGGAAGATTGCCAGCTAGCTGCAAAGCACTCTAAAAGGGACAACTATCTTCCAGCTAGCTGCAAAGTATTATAAAATGGATAACTATGACATGTTATGATAGGTTGTTGTTTAAATCACATTTTTGAATGTATAAATGGATTCAACATTTTGGAAAACCTTCGGGCACTAGAATTACACAAACTCAATCACTCAAATCTAGAGTTCCAACAATTTTTAACCAAATTTCGGAAAAAAATGATTAAAAAATGTCCTAAAAACTCCAAAAAATAAAAAATTTAAATTACCCAATAAATTATAATTTTTTTCTATTCTACAATTAATATCTTTATTTATGAACTTAATAATCTAAGAAGTAATAACTGTATGTTAGATTTTATACAGTAAAATCTAAACTATTTTAAATTCAACAATGTAATATAGAACATTTAATTCTCTATAACCAAATACTTATTTATTACCATTTTCAATATGAAAAACAACTATCATCTTAAATTTTTATTTCATTTACATCATGTATAATCATGTTTTCTTTGCTGCATCCATTATATTGTAGCAATGAACAAAATTTTGGCATCTACTGTTGTACATGTAAAGTGAAGTGTCAGCAACCTAATTTAATTCAGTGAAAGCAGAATGAGTGGGCCTACATTGTCTGCAGGACTACATGATCATAGAACAAAAACTGTCATCATACAACAAAAAACTGTCAGTTTATGATCCATTAAATTCATAGAAATGGTTTATTGGCAATGTCTGCTTTAAAAAATAAACAAAAATATAGATGATATGATAGGATGGTAGGGCCATTCATGATTGGTTGTCAAGACAGAGGCATTTAAATATAAAATAAATTAAACAAAAATTCATTGCCTTAAAAAAAAACATTATATTACAACGTTTGAATGATAAAGTAGCAGTTTGTGTTCTATGAAAAAAAGGTTATTATGAGTGACAAATACAAAGGTATGGACATGATGCATAAACAAATACAAAAGCACAGGCTATGCCAATAACAATATAGATCAAGTAACAAATACAAAAGCACAGGCTATGCCAATAACAATATAGATCAAGTCAAAGATTCCCAAGTAACAAAGCAAATATAAAGTTGTCATATAAAATATATATTTGAAGAATATTTAAAAATGGAAAATCAGCAATTTTGGAGATATGTGATAAATTATATGATAATAAATATTTTAAAATTTATAAATTCAAATATATATTTGAATAATATTTTTAAAGGAAGAACCAACTATTTTGAAGTTATGTGATTAATTATATTACATAAGAAATAGTTTAAAATGTAGGACCAACAATTTTGGAGATATCTTGATTAATTATATCATAAGAATGAGGGGATGTTGTATAATTTACTTGTAAATAAATGACAAGTAATTGGTAGGATGAATTGCATGATCCATAAAAGCAGTATGATCATGATCTATGATTCAATTTGTTGAAAAACTCTAGAGGCATTAGGATTACAGAAAATGATATCAAAAGAACTACGAGACGTTGTATATTTTACTTGTAAATAAATGATAAGTAATTAGTAAGATGAATT
>JZKD02S1723031.1:276049-294652 GCA_000966675.3 Picea glauca
TATATATATATATATATATATATATATATTTTCAAAAGTATCGACTCGACAAATTGATTAAGTTTGGTTCTTTTCCACCCAACCATAGGCTTGGTTACACGTAGACTTTTTATAATAGGCCACCCCTATGCTAGACCATGATATCATTAGGGAAAACTCAAGTTTCTCTCAAGAAATATAGGTTAAATATGAAGGTCACTTTCCTTCACTTATAGACTACAGCAAGAATCCCTTTACCTACCGAGACTAGGGCATCCACAAATTACTCAAATGATTTCCTAGCTATCTATAATTGCACAAGGGATTCCCTTCATTGCCTTTGTAGTCCCTCAGTTCCCTTCCCTCTATATGCCAAATCCTAGCCCAACAATCATCAAATTCATGACCCTTTATGGTCAATTCAGGTATTGGTTCCTGTCTCCCCAATTCCAACCACAAGATCAATTCCTGACTCTCCTCCTTTCTCTCCCTCATGCACAACTCAAGCACTTTCTTCTCTCTCCCTATTTTTCTTCTATTTATTATGTCATAAGCCTCCAAAGGTTATCCCAAAAATGGAGGTGGTACTTTTCTATACTTCTGGATGGAATTATTCATTCGATGCAACCATCTCCCCATACCATCATGAATATGTGTATTACTACTCAACCACCCAACCTCTCCGCATTAGCTGTCTTCTTGGGATATGGAAGAAAAAATGGGGATAATATACTTTAAATGGATTAAGGTGCCAAGGATCTCTTGGTGAAGGTTAATTGTTTGGGGTGAGGAAAGTAATCCCCAATCCCCTCACCAGTTTCCTCTTTTGGTATCATGGTCCATATTAGCGCTCCACACCTCAGTCGGTTGTTTGACCTTTCTTTATTAAAAAATCATATTTACATTGCATGTACAGTTTTAAAATCCATGTTGTGACTCACAACAATATTAAGTCACAATTATAATTACAAAACTAGGGGAAGACAAGGTGTTACAAGGATCCCATATTCAAAATATTGATTTAAGGATGATGATGGTAGATACCATGTGCAACATTTATCAAAATAAAAATCATCCGCATGCCTTCATTTGATGAGAGATTATGGAAATAGCCTCTATAATGGATAACCCTCTCTCATATCTTTTTATTGTCAAAGTCAGTGTTGTAGGGGCTATTCGGCCTCATCAACTAGCCAATTCAATTGCAGTAGTTGGTTAGGAAGTCGGTCGAACATAAAATTATCATCAACCAGCCAGTTAAGGAATGTAACTAACTAGTAATTGTATGCCACACACACACACACACTTATATATGATATCATGTAATGGAAAAAAGAGAGACGTTGATCTAGATTGGTATATAATAAAGTTTGTTCATGGTTCTCCCCCATTTGTGTATGTTCTTCTATATTTTTGTGTTCTCTTGTATATAATGATGTAGTGTATAATGCTTTGTGTAAGGATTTGTTGGCAACCTTCTCGTATTTTCCCTTAGACTACAACACTGGTTCCATTTTCGGTAGTTTTGAACTCGAGCATGCACATCAAAAATGCACATAGATGCTAACTTTGGAAGACACACGCCAATGGTGGGAGCGTAAGATTATCAATTATATAAAAAATTATGTAAGGAGAAATTGACGGGCCCTCACTGAAGCACATGCTCAATTCTTCTCTGAAACTCACGAAATATTTTTGGAAGCTAGTCTAGAAGCATTATTCACATACTTCAATCAACCTAATGCACAAACCCACTTTCGATGAGAAGTCGATGCACAAGATCATAAATGGAGGAAGAAAAAACTCAAATGAGTGGGTCAAGAGGATTGTTGAAGATTATATCTAAAACCAAGAAATTGAAGATAGAGAGTCATTTCAGACCATCAAGAACAAATTTTACTTGGAATTGCATGATGGATTCCTTTGCACCGTCCCCTCCTTACTACAAAAATTCATCTTAGACAAGGGATTCAATGACATTGTTGAGTACAAACCACCCTTGAAATATCCCCCCCCCCAAAAAAACTCTAACTAGAGGAAGAGACAAGAAGCGTGGGAAGCATTCTTGGAACCTAACTGTAAAGATTCCAAAGAAGCTTGGGAGTACTTTTTAAAGCAACGAGCATATAAAAAATGATAATGGACACTGTCGACCACGAATAAGTTAGGTTGGCGTCGGGGGGCTGAATGATCCATGTGATGAGATAAGTTGAAACTGAAGATAAAGACAAAAATTGAATCAAAGTCGAACCACACCCAAGTCGAAAATGTCAGAAGGTGAGAGAAATATAAATAATTCAAATGATAAATCTTCATGTCAAACACAGATTCATAAACCATCAACGGATATTCAAAAAATAGAGTGAGATAAAAGGAAAAATAAATGAGAAGAGTTGCGAAATGAGAGGGATCTCTGAAAATCTCATAGAAAACCTACCTAGGTGCGACAGATCATTGGAGCAACCCTTGAGATCACCCTGATGACTCATGGGAGGAGTGGAAGCTTGCAATTGAGTATGGCAGTCGATGGATCCCAACAAGCCAATGACCAAGTTGACATGTATATCGACGATTCGATACCCACAATTCAACTCTCTCCTATCGGAATTCCTTGCCCACACATTACATATTTCCTCTGACAAAGGATTCACATAGATGCATAGTCATAGAGGGTGTGCTATTGAGCTGATGGAACTGGTCAAGTAAGATATACATGTCTAATCAAAGAACAAGAGAATGGCGAAAATCGACCAGAAGATATACTCCTTCACGTAAGAGATCTCACAGATGCCACCCCTTTGCCAAATCTACTTTTAGAGGATTATAATTCAATAGGTAGTGAAAAAAAACCATCACAACCTTGCAAAGGATTATTCGTCGAATATTTAGATAAATCTTGTCAAATAGACACTCAAATCCCAAGCGAGGAATGCACACAGTTAATAATTGAAGTAGTTGAGTCAGAAAGCCATAAACCGACTCAAGAAATTAGTCCAACCTCTCATAGACCTCGACACAAACTCTTACAATAGTTCAATTTTCGAAGAAGTCTCAGAAAGCAAACATGGGTTTAAATCATATCCCAATTTATGAAGGCGACGAAGACCCTAAGCAACATTGATTCATTTGGGAGAAATTTTGGGACATAACTGACATAACTGATAAGGTAAAACAAATGGCACAGTTCAGAGCCACCCTTTGATCCAGATCACTTACATGATTTATGAATTATACAAACAATCAACAACACTTGAAGGATGATATAAAGAAAAAACTTCCTCGAGTTCTTCAAAACTCAAGACAATAGTCACTTGGCAGCACAAAAACTCAAATAAATCAAACAAAATTCGAGAGAAACAATCCAAGAATATGATAAGAGGTTTAAATATTTATTAAGTCAAATCCCTTACGCAATCAATGAAAATATGTTGGTTCAATGGTATGTAGTAGTATTACTACAAAAGATCATAATTCCCCTCGAAATGTACTAAAAAATCACAACGAATTGAAATACACGATGAAGGCACCCTATCCTCGACAATCATAGAAAAAATACTAGAAGACAAGCTCACATAGCTACAACAATAAATTAAAAACATGTCGATTGCACGCAATGAATTTTGGTGTACCATTTTCTCAAGTGAGGGTCACACAAAATATTATTGTATGTTCAGTGATGCGCTGGACCCAATAGTCAGACGCATCCAGATCAAAACATATTGTAATATTTGCGAAGCCTCGACAAATCACGCAACAAGAGACTCTCAACACAATCTAAGGAATGCACATCCCAAGTGGTGTCATATATGCAAAGAAAATAATCATTCCATTCATGAATGTCGGCTCAATGGAAAGGACAAACTAAATATTCACTCAATATATCATACACAGGTGACCGACCAACATGTCGACCTAGCAAATAAAAATGGATACAGAGGACGATGTCAAGGTGGTTCTCAAGGTTGAGGCAGAGGATGAAGAAATTTTGTTAGAGGATGTGGAAGAGGACATTATTATTGCTTCAATTGTTGGAAAAATGATCATGTAAGCTCAGATTGTCCCATCAAATATAGAATTGATCTCAAGTTTTGTAATACTTTTGGAGTAGGAGATCACTCCCTCAAGGATTGTCCGATTGTTCTAGAAAACGTTATGAAAAAAAGAAATGTAAATATTTTGCGCAAAGTGCCAAAACAAGAGATTCCGAACTCAAAGAACCTTCATGTAGTAACACGTTCAAGAGATGGTGAAGATATTTATCTAGAACCAACAAGTCGACAAAGTAGATATCGACAAATACACCCCGATCTAGATGAACAAGACAAACTTATGCGGAAAGAAATGAGATCTTTCAAACAAATCGACCAAGATAAATCACACAAGGGAGAATGTGCAAACACTTTTGATATAGTGTTAGATGAATTTCTACAACTGCTAAAAGAAAAGAAGTCGGTCGATCGCTTGATTGACCTACTAGTATTCTACGAGAATATAAAGAAGTCCAAAGATATGTTAAAAATCCACGCCAACTATATCAAGAATGAAATACCAACGGATTCAACCCACAAGTCGACCTTGAAATTGATGGACACATGATCAAGGAAGTCATAGTCAATTTTGGATCTCAAGTAAACATTCTCCCAAGGGAAACATGGATTCAACTTGGAAAACCACTACCACAACCAGCCATGAATTTCTTGAATCTAGCAGATCAAAGGTTCATTGAACTAATCAATACCCTTAAAATTAATAAACTCCATAATGGGAATACCTACACGAGTGGATTTTGAGGTAATCAACTTGGTCGAAGGAATCCCTACCTATCTCACATTAGTCAACAGACCTTGGGGAAGAAACATGCGAGCCACAATCTCCCTCGAATGAGATAGAATCAAACTGAAAGGGAATGGAAGAAAAAATATAATCTCGTTGGATCCAAAGGAAGCTAAACCTTGGGTCGAAACATTAGATGAATTTTAGGAAGTCTGACAACTAAATCAAATAAATAATGAACAAAGAGACAATGTCGAGCGAAACTATGAAGGAGAAATCCTAGTCAGATCTCCCTTATCAATAGGACAAAATTCAGATACAAAATTGTACAAATGAAAAATAGAAAATTATGAGGCTCAAGCAAAAGAATCTTGGTCGATAGAAGCCATACCGATAACAAGATCCAGATCATTCTTCTCAGTACAAGATGTACCAATTGTGGAAGAAAGAAAGTTAAAGCAAACACCGACATTCATTCCGACTCATATAAATGCAAGACAACCCATATGGTTCATTGAAAGGAACTCTCCATTGGTGCATGCCGACAAAGTGTCCAAGTCGGTCAGAGATCAAATAAGAATTCAAAGTCTAGTCAATTCGTTCATGGGTCAAGCCTCCTGATGGTGGAAAACACATGCACCTCGACTAAAAACATGGAGCAATGCCACATTATACTTTTTCAAAAGATTTAGGGAAAAAGAATTATTGAAAAGTATCAACATCCATACTTTCAAATATGGGTTCAACCTAGTATCTCACATCCAAAAATGTGAGAAGGAATGGAAAAAACCAAGATACCGCGATGAGAGAGTATGGCCACACATGTTTCTAAACACATTATCTAACATACCACCTAAATAGTATAATATTGAAGAAGCATTTGGACATACATTCGACTGGAACGTAATCAAAAGTAACTTTGTTAAAGACTTCGAGTTTAGATCAGAAGAGGCATTTCTGCAAGTAGCAAGAAAATAAATCAAAATATTTTTAGAAAAACAAAGTCCCAAGAAGATGAAGGAAACAGGGAAAACCAAAGTCGATGAAGACTCAAACTCGACTTGTAATTTTGTCTCAAATCAGAACACAACTATTATCATAGCTTGTTCGATAGATATGAAAAATATACATTTTCCAGGGCAGAGCTTTCGTTAGAAGAAAAGTCACCCAAGTATACAAAATTGTTAGAAATAAATGGATGTGCTCATTTTTCCATAAACAATATAGCAATATTGTCACCCAACTATAGGCACAAAGACCACCCCTGAGCACCTTAACCTTGATAGAAATAATAATTTTGGTGGAATACCAATATCCAACCAAGGCTAACACACTTGTCTCCAAGGGTAGCGCACCAAGAAAGAATAACCAAAAACTAAGAAGAAAGTCCAAACCATAACCAATATGCCATTTGCAGCCGTTGCAGCTGCACTCCCTCTACAAACTTGCACACCACTATTCCTTATGCAGTTGTGAGAGTGAGAGTGACAAAATGAGCTCTAGCACCCTCTTGTTTATAGTCCTCCAAGTGACCTAACTTGGCCAACTTCTCTTCCCGGAGACTAATAAATCAATATTAATTATTCTCTTGAGCCAAATTGTCTTCTAGGGTTATTATCCAACATTTTAGGGTTTCTCTTTCTTCTCGGAATATTCTAGTCTCGTCAAAGGTTACACATAGAGGTTAATACCTTCTGCATCTACCATAATATCAACACTCCCTCCTAGATAGGTAGGTATTAAAGGTAATTTTACTGAGCACAAACATACCATTCAACCAGTAGCATCGTCATAGCCACACATGCTATTTCATTATTACGTAGATCAACTCACGATCAACATCATCATTATCAATATCATCTGATAGCATCAATTGCATAATCTCTCGAATCCATACTCCATCTGAGTAATCAGGCATGATGATGAATAAGTCACTCAGTACAAAGATTGATACAAGAACCATTCGTCTAATCCAGACATATGTCCTAGAAGAATAATTGTTCCAACATATTTTGGAGGCCACACCATGGGCTACAAGGACTATTCCTCTAATATGGACATATGTTCTAGAATAATGATTGTCCTGAATTGTTTTCCCTCCATCCACTACTGTTAAATTAGGGAAAATGTATGTCATGTACCAATATCTCCACTCTGGTCACTAATGTGAACTCAAGGAGACATGCCATTCTTCTAATCCAGACATGTGTCCTAAAATAAAGGTTTTCCATGGTACATCAACTATATTTCAACCTGGACCATTCTCCACGGGGAGAATGTCTATCCACTAGTAATCAGTCTTGCCTAGACCATTCTTCGTCTGGAGAATGTATGTCCATAAACATACTGACTATCCATCTAGATGCCAATCATCTCCAACACTAGTGATAGTATCCATGGAAATTAGAAAAAATCCATCCAATAGAACACACTTGTGTCTATCCATAGTAGTACACAACTACTATCCAGTGGTACACAAACACACCTAGTAGCACACAACTACTAACCAACGAGACATAGTCACAACTAGTGTAACATATCCACCACAGTAGCATACATCTACTGTCCAGATACATACAGTCTCCACAACAAACATATCATCTGATATCAACCCGCATAACAATATCATGATACAAATTGAGTCATCTAGGCCATTCTTCCACTCACATATGTGAGATATGGAATACCATCTTCCCTCAAAAAGTAAAACATCATCCATGGGATATCTAGACTATTCTTCCCAAGAATAGAAGAATAATTGTCCTTGATTTATGATCCTGGACCATTCACCTTATTGGTTGATTCCTTTGGCACTAATCATAGTACAACTTGGAGAGAATGAGTCTACCCTAGGGAATTCCTGTCCCTGATTGTTGAACCTGGACCATTCCTCCGACACTAAACATAGTGAAACCAAGAGAGAATGAATCTTCCCTAGGGAATGACTATCTGGACCATTTCCTATGGAAATGATTGTCTCGCACCAACCTCCAAAATGGACCATTCTTCGAAACTGCTCACAAATGTGAACTTCGAAAGAATGATTGCTCAGCGAGGAATACCATTCTAATTGACCACTACTCAGAGTGACTGCCAAAATTAATGATTTTCCTAGACCATTCCCCCACATTGGTCACAAGGGGAATCATTGTCTATGGTACATTAGCAATCTATAGGACCATTTTCATTATGAAAATGACTGTCTGATCTGGACCATTTTTCGAACTGGAAAATGCCTTTCCGTCAGAAATCTTGGGCCACTTTCCAGACTGGAAGGTGACTTCCCATATTTGACCATTTTCTGAACTAGAAAATGAATGCCCATAAATTAATAACATATCAGTGCTCCCTCCCAATCTGGGAGTAATCTCTTCCTTTTTCAATAAGGAAGTCATCTCCACAAGCCCCAACTTGTCCCTTAAGTATGAAATCTTTTCAAATTGGATAGAGGCTTTACCAAAATATTTTCTATCTGCTCATCTGTGGAGATATACTAGAGAACTACTTCTCCCCTCTGGAATTTATCTTGAAGAATATAATTCTTTATCTCAATTTTCTTCGACCTGTCATGGAAGATTGGGTTCTCTGAAAGATTCACATAACTCTTATCATCACAATATATCAAATTATAATTCAACACTTGATAAGACAGTCTAGAAACCAACTTACAAAGTCACACTGCTTCTGTACAAGCATCACAAACTGTAATATACTTTGCTTCTGCAGTGATGAGTGCAACAGACTTATGTTTCCTGCTAGCCCATAACATCGTGGAAAATATCAAACTGAAACATATCCAAGTATCACTTCTTCTGTCATCTGCACTCCCTGCCCAACCTGAATCGATAAATCCATGTAGTTGTACATCATAACTCAAACGTCCCACAAAAAAAACATCTGGTTGATTATTCACCAAATACATTAACAAGCCAATCAATTGTGGATAGAGACGGGTCTACTGGATCAGAGCCTCCTAACTTCTTTAGATCTTTCATCATGTGATTTTTCCATGGATTTGCAATCCATCATCCCATACTTTTGAAGAACCATTTCAATATATTTCCTTTGTCATAGGAAGTTTTCACCACGCTTCTATTGTACATGAGAGGCTCTGCACTATGTTTTCTTGAATCCATACAAGGTCTTGTTCCATCTGCATAAAAAGGGTCTCTTTTTGGTATACATAAAAACCTTGAGGTTTCTCTACATACGCTTCTTCTTCAATTACTTTGTTGAGAAGAACAATCTTTACATTCATCTGATGTAAACTCCAACCCATGGATACTGCGAGAGATATAATGGCTTAGGTAGAGGTATATCTGGTTACTAGAACAATTTGACATCGTAGTCTTCTCCCTCCTACTGGGATAACCCTATAGTCTCGAGTCTCGCCTTGTATATATCAATGCTTAATTTCTCACATACATTGTTCTTCATCGCAACTGCCTTCCATTCCTTCTCCTTGACTACTTCTAGTGGGTTCAAACTGGTTCAATTGGTTTTTTTGAATTTTCTTTTGTTCTTGGAATCTTCATGTTCTTCCTCATGTTTATCTTCAATGTTGGAGTCCATGATTCCATCTTCTGTGTCTCTCCTTTCTTTCTACAAAGTGTCATAAGCATGTTCTGGTTTCCTTTTGATTTATGGCTTCCTTCGAGTCTGACTCCTCTTAGTCTCTTTAAGTTTGTTTCTATCTACTTTGATTGTTTCCCATTTGCAAAGACATCTTCATGCCAGCCTTCATAAAATAACCTTCGCGAGACAACAAGAACAACAGTGTTTCTGATACAACATTTTTCATATGAAGGATAGTTTCTTGGTAGCATTAGTAAGATGATCTAGTTTGAGAACAAGAACAAGAAATATCTCCTAGAGTAGGTGTTAGTTCATTTTTTCAAATAAGTACAATAAGCATCTATATCAATAATATTCATATGCAGTCGAGTATTCATTACACCTAGCAATAATAGAATCTTTCAAAGACTGCTTTCACAATTTGTGATGTAGTAAATATCACCTTTGATATACACAAATTTGAAGCTTAAAAATTTAATCAAACCTGGAACCTGAAGCCTTAACTGTTATGGAGGGTGCACTTGTTCTTATGAATGCAGTGAATCCAATATTATAGCTTGTAAAATATCTTTAGTACTTTCCCTGCAAACACTCATGTTTTGCTAGATGATATAACTTATATAGCATATACAAGTGCATACCTTTGAAACCTTGTAGCATCATCCAACTTGTCTTCCAATCTAAAACTAGATACCATCTTGATAAGAAGAGATTAGAAACCAATTATAAGATTCAATGATTAGAACAAGCTAGAAAATCTAAAATTTCAACTTTGACTACAAATATTAATTTGACCTGAAGTCATCTTTTGACTTTGACTTTGACCAGTCAACCTTTGACTTTAACCAGTCAAACTTTGACTTTGACCAAAGATTCAAGCCTGGCGTTTTTTCTAGCTAAGAGTACAAAAAGGCACGCTGGGAAGGGGTGCACTAGGATGTCAAGGAATTAGGTCAAATGCTTCACCATAAGTTCCCAAACACAAGGGTTAGGGTTTGTTGCAGTTGCATAATCATAAAACTTAGTTGCAGTGGTAATTGGTGCCATAACGAGTTTAAAAAATAACTTCCCAATCTATCTTCCATTGGTTAGACTACTTGAAGATAGTGTGGGCCCATAACCTGTTAGAAATAAAGGGATGTGCTCATTTTTCCATAGACAATATAGTAATATTGTCACCCAACCATAGGCACAAAGGTCACCCCCAAGCACCTTAACCTGGACAGAAAGAATAGTTTCGGTGGAATACCAATAGCCAACCAAGGCTATGACACCTCTCTCCAATGGTAGCACTCCATGCAAGAATAACCAAAAACCAAGAAGAAATTCCAAACCATAACCAAGATTCCAGTTGGAGCAACTGCAGCTGCACTCCCTCTCCAAACTTGCGCACCACTAGTCCCTATGCAGTTGTGAGAGTGAGAGTGACAAAATGAGCTCTAGTGCCCTCTTATTTATAGTTCTCTAATTGAACTAACTAGGATGACTTCTCTTCCTGGAGACTAATAACTCAATATTAAGTATTATCTTGAGCCAACTTGTCTTCTAGGGTTATTATCCAATGTTTTAGGGTTTCTCTTGCTTCTTGGAATATTCTAGTCTCATCAGAGGTTACACGTAGAGGTTAATACCTCCCTCAAATACCATAATATCAACAAAAATCACATTAATACAATCTACATTGTTACTAAGGAAGAGAAAGAGGAGAAAGAAGATACAAACAAGCCTAACTTCCCACCAAATTATCAGAAAGTCGTCGAAGGAGAATGCCAATTAGACGAATCAAAAGCACCAGAATGGATGGATGTGAAAATCAAGACCAAAGAATTCAACATCTCAATAGACGACCGAACAAAAATGGAAAGAATAGGCAACTATTAGACTAAAAAGCAAACATTGGAAATTTTCAACCTATTAAAATAATATTAGGATGTTTTTGCTAGAGATTATAAAGACTTGAAAGGCTTAGTACAAGAAATGGATAAAATGAAAATTGAACTAATCCCTAGATCTAGGCTTGTCAAAAAATGACCATACAAATTAGTGCATAAGTATAAGCCTATTGTCTAGAAGGAGATTGAGGCAATGCTCCCTGCTAATATCATATATTCAATTGATAAGTTAGAATGGGCAAGCCCCATGGTCATACAACCAAAGAAGCATGATCCCAAGAAGCTAAGAATCTATGTCAAATTCTGGGGATTAAACAAGCTTACAATAATGGATCCATTTCCAACACCATACATTGATGAAATTATCAATGAAGTTGTAGGGCATGAATGTTATTCCTTTATCGATGGATTCTCTGGCTACAATCAAGTACCAATAGCTAAAGAAGACCAAGAAAAAACTACATTTGTATTTGAATTCAAATCATTTTCATGCAGAGTCAAGCCTTTTGGTCTAAAAAAGGCCCCGACATTCTTCTCCAAGATAGTGGTCAAGGAATTTCAAGAATACATTTATAAAAGTGCGCTAGTATGTTCAATATTGAAAATACAATGGGGTGTCAAAAACATGTAGTACACACCAATGTTTACTATAGATATTTTTGAGACACTATTGCATATGATTTAGTATCACACATGCACACATGAGTAACACACTCGTGCATAATATATATAATTGTAGCATTGGTGTGCCATATTGATATAAGCAAACTAACCTCTACTAGAACCTCCAATTGCCCATAATTTTTAGTTAGAGTAGAAATTAGTTAAAACCTCCTCTTCTACAGATTGCAAAGTTTTTTTAAAATAATTTTACCACTCTTATGACACTAAAAAACTTTGCAAAATCCTCCACTGAAAGTTGTTTTCCTTGTAGTGTTTGTTGCACTAAAAACTTTAGGGTATTTACATAGATATTTATAGATGATTTGTTTTGTACATCAAGATTTTCTTTTGAAATATTGTTGTTTTATTTACAGATTATCTCTAGTGTGCATAAATATTTTATTTTGAAATAATGTTGTTTTATGTAAGGGATACATTTCCTTATTGTCAAGATGAAGAATCTTAATATTATAGCATTAAAAAACCTAGCTTTTATATTCATTTAATTCATCTTAATATGTCTCTTATATAAATGTAGTTAACCACTATACATTGTTTTGATTTTATTGAATATAGATGTAGTTAACCATTGTATATTGTTTTGATTTCACAATCAACGAGACTTGCTTTTTTTTTTAGCTTTGCGGCTTTTGAAGCTAGTGAAGATTGTTTAACCCATATTTACAGAAGTTACTAGACATTTCAAGGAAACTAATTTATGTTTCATTAGCTAATATGTAGTTGGTTGCTATTTGATATATATATATATATGTGTGTGTGTGTGTGTGTGTGTGGAGCAATAGTTCTCATCATTTCAAGATAATTTAAAAACAAGTTAACCTATATCATTTTTTCCCACTAAAGTGGGC
The DNA here is from genome assembly GCA_000966675.3 of Picea glauca. Classification (NCBI taxonomy): domain Eukaryota; kingdom Viridiplantae; phylum Streptophyta; class Pinopsida; order Pinales; family Pinaceae; genus Picea; species Picea glauca. Next base: position 288,801 of record JZKD02S1723031.1, read on the forward strand.
AATCAACTGACCTAACCTTACAATTGCTATAAGAAAAACCAAAGAGGTTAATGTTTTTTTTTCCAACATAAAATTTCTCGTTATATTATATATATAATTGTGTACACATGAATAATACCCATCCATCTTCACATCAGTCCAGGAATAATAGAGTATAAGATCACTAATACGAGCATACAAGTTGTATGAAAGATGGCGAAAATATCATCAAGACCCCAAAACACTGTCCCCACATAATCATAAATAAACCCCAAAAAAGAGAACCCCCCAAAAACATCTATCTCTAATGTATTAAGAAGATTTGTCCAAAAAGGATAAAAATTTCACCAAAGGTGATCTAATAGAGGTTTAAGAATAGGGTGGGTCCCTCATTTCCCTCATCCCATTGGTTAAATGCTATCTTTTCTTCTTACATCTAGAGAGCCTTCTTGGATATAATGTTTTCCTCCTTGCTAAAATCCTTGTAATTGTGAGAGTAGTTGATATATATGAACGTTTTACTGATATCTCTGATTATATCCTTCCAGCAATCCAAAGAGATTACATGCAACTTCCCTTTCTAGTTCAACCAGTCAATAATAATTCTAGAGTCTCCAAAAAATTGAAGATCAGAGGTGTGCAACCGAGATGCGAGAATTAGGGTTTCCCAAACTCCCAATAGTTCTACCCTAGTATTTGTTCCTGGACCATAGTTGAAAGTCCACTTAAATACCGTATGTTCATTTATCCTAAGCACCCCTCTAGATCCACTTTGTTGACCATTTGACTATGTTGCTCCATCAAACCAACCTGCTGTAAAAATATCTTTGGATAATGACTTAATGGATCTAGTAGTTGACACTTTCTGAGTATCTATATGTCTATCAATTCCTCCAAGTGACTTGCAAACAACCAAACATATAGAAGGACTACCATTTAAAAATAATACTTTGTTACGTTCCAACCAAACATGCCAAATAATAATGGAGGGAAGAGTAGAGTACATGGAAACCTGCTTGATCCAACTTTCATAGCAATCATTCAGTGTAGATCCCTCCCATACATTCCTTAAATTTAGAGCTTTTTTAATCTTGTGCCACACTTGTTGAGTGAAATAGTAGTTGACCAGTAGATGCTTAACTATCTTGGGCTTCTTTAAACATAAATGGAAAATACTAGGCCCTATCCAACATTTACATTGTAAATTATCCCATTTAAGTATTTTGTTTTCCACAGATAACCGAATGAATAATTTTATTTTGGGTGCTAAGTCCCAAGTCCACAATTTTTTCGTCCAACCGCCAACAGGCTGATGCCATAGTTTTGATGCTAAGGCACAATAAACATTTTTGATAGAAAGAGTACATGAATTGTCACCCCCAATCCATTTTAGCTCATCAGGTCTATCCTATATTTGTACCCCAGAGCCTATCAGAGCCCTGTAGAAGATGCCCCATTCTTTTCCAGATCTCCCATGAGACCAAGGTCGACACTTTATTTCCATTGAGAGAAGATAGTTCATGGCCGAATAGATCCTCTAACCTGATATAGATAGAAAATGTTTCTCCACTTTAATGAAGGTAAGAGTTATTGTGATAGAAGAGAGGTGTTTCCTAGACCCAATATCATATCTTTTCCTATTAAAACAAAAATACCAGAACCAAAACTCCAACTCAACCAATGTGTTATAAGATGTAAATACTTTAATAAAATTTTCCAGGTCTGAGAAGTTGATGTCATTCTTTGAGTGGATGATCTTAGCCAAGTAGACATCGAGAAGTAAGGGAGATATTTGTCTTTTACGACTCTATGCCAAATTCCATCATCAAAAATTTCCACAGAGAGTTAACTGCCAACGATCTATTAAAAAGAAAAATTTTCCTTAAACCCCAACTGCCAAAAAGATTAGGTTTTGCAATTTTCTCCCATATGTAAAGATGATAATGATGTTTATCACTGCTACCCGACCAAAAGAAAGTGAACTAACTGTTTTATCCTATTGAGAACAGAAGCTGAGATATTATCCAATGCCATCTAATAAACATACTGGCATTCAAGGACTGCTTTAATAAGCACACAACAACCACCTAGGGATAACCAACGATTGCACCAATGGCCAATCCTTTTTTCAAATTTTGTAATTAACCATCGCCAATCTTCAACCTTATACTTATCAGACTTGAGAAAGTAGCCAAGATATCTAAATCCTTTAGAAAGGTCAGCAAAATTGTAAGGGAAGATTTCCTTGAAAGTGTCTAATACCTCCCCTTGAATCCCATAATGATGAAAAGTTGACTTTAGCAGGTGTTAGCACTGAAAGTCACACTTTGACTACTAAAGTGTAAGCTCAAMACCCATCATAATGTAAAATATAAATAGGTGGATCAACAAGATGGATAAATAAAGAGAGAGGGTTGCAAACTATAGATCAGTAGGCTACACCAATGGGTAATGGAGTCACAAACATCCTACTCATTAAAGGCACAAAAGCTGCTCAACAGAAAAYARGATTATATGTTGATAAGTGGAAGAATGAAGAAGGAAAACATAAGGTAGAATGTTCACTAAACAAAGATCCTCTCAATTTAATGAATCAAAAAATACTTGAATATAAACAATGACTRATGGGCAAAATACAACAGATCCTCTGCTGCTTAGGGATCCATAAATCATTGATAGCCTTTCATCCTCAAATCTGCAATATATTCAAATAAGAAGAAATATAAACATAAGAGTTACAATCTGAAATCACAGCTCTCATGAGTCTCCAATAACAATAATGCTTACAATCATAAAATGCCCATAGGCTTACAAATGAACACACACAGGAAAACTGCCTACTCCTACTCTCTCTAGCCTCTCTTGGCTCATGAATCCCATTCTCCAAGAGATCTCCCCTTCCTTAAATAGAAAATAGAATACAAATAACCTTAGGAGGTTGAATCCCATCTCCTCCATTGGATTCTAGGCCTTGGAGATAGGTGGCAACAATCAACGAGACAAAAATCCAACAAACTGCTAATTTTCAGGAATTTGTTGGAAGTCATTAATAAATTGTTTCCACCTCATTGCATGAGGCCTTTGATGGAGCTAAATCCTAGGTGCAGATGTCCCTTGAAATCTAACTTATCCTTGAGAATCCATTCGAATCCTCCTTGACAGGTGGCAACCTCCCAACAAGGCGAATATAAAAACCATGACTGCTACAGAAAATTAGGTAGTGTCGTTGTAAAACAGTTGGTAGCGCCACTTCTATGTCTAATATCTCTCAAACCATAACACATTTTTAAAAACCGAGAGAGGTTTTTGTTATTTCGAATGTTATGAACAAAAATGTCCTCCAAGTTTTAAAAATACCTTCTCAATTGTTCACAATCCAAGTTTTAAGTTAGTCACTCAAAACTGACAGAAGCATCCTTGCAAAATAATTCTCCACAATTTGGTCTCTGCCGAAATTTCGGTAGCGCCTTTAGATAGCCCCCACCTATGGTTTTGGGTGCAATTAGGTAGCGTAAATCTGTGGGTGATTTTGATTCTTGGAACCTTGTGAGAGTGTTGTCAATGCTTGTTCTTGACACTTGGCACCTTAAATTTGAATGTTGGTCTCTCTCTTGGTGCTTTGTGTATAACTTAATCGATATGATGGCATTGGCATGTGTCTTTGGCTAGTGTTGTCTTGAGATGTTGATTAATGCTTGACTTGGAGATTGGGCATAACCCGATATAATTTTAATTTTCCCCAAAATAAATAAAATATCCCATAACAATTATATTCATTTGCCAAAATGAATAATGAAGGACTTATGCAAAGATGAGGCATAAACCAATCTTGTGCTAACAACAAGTTTACCATCATGCTCGTCACTCTGTAGAAGATTTTAAGAATATCATCAATCTCCTTCCATTCCTGAATCGAAGCCCTGGTCATAATGAGTACATCATCCACAAAGAAAAGATGGAGAATCTTGATTAATCTATAGACCTTGATGTTGATTTTTCAATAATCTAGGTTAAGCATGAAGTTCATTCCATTTTATCATTTAACCATAACCATAAATGTTGTTGCAACCAATATCACAAGAAGAAGCACCATGCACAAGAACACAAGAAGTATCCTGAGAAACCCTTCTCAACAAGGGAAGAAAACCCAACCAAATCCTTTGCTATATTCCTCAAGAGAAATACCTTTACCACCAAGATAAACCCTAGCACACAAGACGGTGCTCAAACCCTAGAACTCTAGCACCCAAGAGAGGTGTGCACTATTCCAAAAGAAGCGTACTTGCTGAAATTTCCAAACTCACATGAAAGATATATTTCCTTAAAGGGGATTTTACCATTACTTATACTAATCTAATCCTGTCAACAGAAGTGTCTATTGACACAACATGGCCGACCTCACTTAGCTTATAATATAATTAATATTATCCAGATTAATTATCATTTACATTAATTACTAGTTACATTAAGGTAGGGTCAACCTGTACCCTTTACATTACAATTAGGGTTACAGGTGGGTCTGACTCTTGTACAATATAGAAAAGAATTTGATACACCCACTAGTGCTCATCCATTAGGGGCACATCCATAGGGATGTACATATCTCTGGCTCACTACATTACACATGAGAACCAGATCTTCACACGTTCACATGTGCTTATCCACATGCACGTCCACTCTACAGATCTTCTTTCCCACTAACTCACACAGGAGAATCATCTGGATTTTTCTCATCAACTCTGCTGCTTAGAGGAGGCTAATACATCATCTTCATTTCTGTTCACATGACGATGCACCCATCACTTTGGGGTTTCTCACATTCACCTTGTGCTTAGCCATAGACATGTCTAACTCAACAAATCGCCTTTCACACTGGATAATCATCTGGAGTTCTTCTCGACTCTCTAAATGGAGGAGGTCATCTCTACGTTCCATCTCTGTCTCAGGAAGGAACCACGTACCCTTCTTAGGGGCTTTCTCTCAGGTTTGTAACCTGAGAGAAAGACTCACATAGCTGCAATGATCCACATCTCACAGGTTTGTAAGATGGAGAATGTTTCACATAGTTGCAATCATCAACACTCCGTCTCAGCTAGGGAGGCATTATTAATCATGGCAAGTCTCACATGGATGTACTCTGAATTTTGTCTTGGTTGGATTTATCAATACTCCCTCTCAACTAGGAATGTATTCTTCACCAAGTTAGTTTGGTGAAGATGTTTGCAATCTTCTCATGTGTAGGAAGGTACTGTATGTGTATGATTTTCCTCTGCATCATTTCTATGTTATAAGGATATTTCATCTCATCGTTTTTGATCCATCAGGAAGCATTGGGTTTTAAGAATATTTCCACACAGATCTTGGTTATCATCATAGGATTCATCTCATGGTCAAGTAAATATGTCAGAAGCTTGTGGAGCCATAATGCTTCGCACACTCAATGGTGCATACTCTGCTTCTGTGGTATTCAAGGCCACAAAGATTTCATTTTCTGCTGCATCAGGAAACTATAGAAAACTTCATGGTAAAACATCAACTAGATGTGATCTTCTGGTCCACGGTACTCTCTTCTCAATTTGTATCGGCATATCCTGTAAACTCAAGTTTACACTGGTGGCATATCTCAGGCTATATCCAACTATGCCTCATATATGTCTCAATACATGCTTTACTTCTATCTAGTGAGTATGTCTCGACTGACTCATGGATTGACTAAGTACATTGACTGAATAACATGAATCAAGTATGGTGTTAACCAGATACATCAGTGATTCAATCAGTTGTGGATCAGTGTCGTCTGAAACATCATCAATCTCCTTCTTTAAATCCATCACGGTGGATTTGTCATACTGAACTTCTTTAATATTTTCACT
>JZKD02S1723031.1:312014-378090 GCA_000966675.3 Picea glauca
TTTTGTTATCTATTGCTGCTGCATTTGATTTTGAAGTAGAACAGATGGATGTGAAGACAACATTCCTACATGGGGATCTGGAAGAAGAAATCTATATGAAGAAACCAGAAGGTTATGCTGTGAAGGGAAAGAAGGAGCTGGTATGTAAGATGAAAAAGTCCCTGTATGGTTTAAAACAATCACCAAGGATGTGGTATAAAAAATTTGATACTTATATGCTAGGACTTGGATTCACAAGAAGAAAAGAGGATCACTATGTGTATTTTAAATTAATTGGTGATCATTTGATTTATTTGGTCTTGTATGTGGATGACATGTTGCTAATAGGAAACAAAAAGGAGATTATTCAAGATGTGAAAACTCAGTTTTCCTATAAATTTGACATGAAGGATATCGATGATTCAAATTTCATTTTGGGCATGGAAATTAAAAGAGATCGGAAAAAAAGAAACTCTGGTAAAATCAGAGAAAATATGTCGAGACAATATTACAGAGGTTTAATATGTAGGAATGTAAATTGCTCAAGGTTCCTATTCTTGTTGGTGTAAATTTATCTGGGGATGAGTGTCCCAAGACACAAGAAGAGGAGGAGGACATGTCTTGTGTTCCATATATGAGTGCAGTTGGCAATTTGATGTATGCAATGGTCTATACTAGACTGGACATTGCACATGTAATGGGAGTTTTGAGAAAGTATATGTTAAAACTAGGGAAGGAGCATTGGACAACAGTAAAAAGGGTTTTCGAGTAGTTGCGTGGCACTGATAGCTATAGATTGTGGTACCAAGGAAGACCAGGATTATGCAAACTGGTGGATATACATGGCTTTGTGGATGCAGACTGGGATGGAGATCTGGATCGTAGGAGATCTACAAGTGGGTACGTGTTTAACCTGTTTGAAGGAGCAATAAGTTGGATGAGAAAAATACATGATGTAGTGGCACTTTCAACTACAGAAGCTGAATACATGGCAACCACTCATGAAAGTAAGGAAGCAATATGGTTACAAATATTGTGTTCAGGTATTGGGTTGGTACATCAAGCTGTAAGGATAGATTTTGATAGTCAAAGTGCAATTTTTCTGGCAAAGAACCTGACTTATCATTCAAAGAAAAAGCATATTGATATTCAATATCACTTTGTGAGAGACATGGTTGAAGAAAATAAAGTATTGTTGATGAAGGTGGACACTTTGAAGAATGTTGCAGATTCATTAATAAAATCTGTGAGCACTGAGAAGTTCTCTTGGTGTAGAGGATCCATGGGCATTGCTGCCTTAGATTGTTGACTATGTAACCCTATAACCACCTGTATATAAAGAAAAAAACAAGTGGGAGAATGTTGGGTATGTGTTATATTCTTTGCATGCGTAGTAGTGTCTGCATTGCACCAGGCACGCAGGGGTTTGGGGGAAACGCCCTCGAGAAATTGATTTTGCCTCAAGAAACATGTCACATTTTTGGGCGGTATTTCGGCACATGGTTTTTCCCGATGGTTTTCTATTTCCGGTTAAGGAATTAGGGTTGTTGAATAATCCAGGTCATTGGGTTAGGGTTTTGGATGCTTTTATATCTTATATGTATATTGTATTGTAAACAATGTAACACTATGAATGAATATGGAATATGTTGGTTTTCCCGGTTTGGGTTTCCAGGGGAAAAATATCTGTGTAATGTTTGTATTTTCCATTGTATCTTTTCTGTTCTTTTACTGGAAATATGTTTGTAGTAAATATTATACAAGGTTAAATCTACAACAAAGTATTACCCAATCTTCTAGGCCTCAATGAACAACCTTGTGGTGATAATGATGAAGAATCAAATGATCTAGAGGAGAAACTATGCTCACAATTTTGAAAGACCACCGCTATGCTTTAGTGTCTTTTATTCCAAATGGTTAATCTCCTGGTAGGGATATTTATACCTTGTGATTTCCACAAGGCCATGTGGGATGCTATTGGTGATGACCCTTTTTTCTTTGGCCTCTAAAGTTTTTTCTATTGGTCAAGTTTCCAGAAAAGTATGTGGTTCATTAGGAGCAAACATAGTTTTTGTAACAAAGACTCATTCTTGACACTATCATTTCTACATGGGAGTATATGGAGTGGGAAAGAGACATTGAGAAACAAACTCATTATATTTCAAGTTGATTTTGACAAAGCACATGATTGGGTTAGTAGTGTTTTATTTCTAAGGTGTTTGATTTTTTGGGGTTTGGCCCTTCCTGTGTTTCCATGGTGAACACTTTGTTCAAGAATGATTCCTCTTTTGTTTCAGTCAATAGGGCCTTGTCACCTCAAATTTATTTAAATTTTTGTATTCATAAGGGATGTCCTTTAGACCCTTATTTATATATCTTGACTAGAGATAGTATGGATTATTCATTGGAGGATGCTCACATTTATATTCAAATTCATGGTATTTGTTGGGCTCCAAATATGTCATATTTTCTACCATGTAAAACTTCCATTCATAAGCTATATTCCCGCACTCTTGATACATTCTATAGCCATTATCCCGTCACTTACCACTAATTACATCCTTTCTACCTTGTGGTTAATTATTGTTGTTTTCTTGTGTTTTTAATTGATTAAAGATGTTCTTAACATGATTTTATCAATGATGGTTTAATCCTATGTTTCTATGTCTAAGCAACATGTATTTGTTCCGGTACCTATACTGTTCCTATACCTGCACTTTCCCTGTTCCGACATCTATACTGTGCCTATTCTAGTACCATCAAGGTGCAGATCCCTACCCTCACATGGGGTCCACTGACCTCCCGTTCAAGGATCTTCAAAATTTTCTGAGTCAAATTGACTCTTCGGGCCCTTGTTGAGCCCTCAAAATCCCATACATAGGTCTTTTTACTTTTAACAGGTCTGAACAAAGACTGATGGGCATTTTCCTCTAAACCCGCTTTACCTTTAAAATTGAATTCGGGCTCTAGCCATTTGTCTCGGGCGGAAACCCCATATGACCTTGGTTTGGATCAGGCGCCTATCAAAGCATGCTACCATGGGGCTTCGAAGCTTGAAGAAACTTGCAACCTTTAAAATCTACTTCTTCCAGAATGGTCATTCCTCTGAACCATCTTAATCCACTAACATGTCGCTTCACAAACGAACGACCCCGATTCGAATTTGGGCCCCGGGACTTCGACAATCCTTGCTCCTTTGCACCCCAAACCGCCTGATGCATGAAGTCCGAAGGACTCCACGATTATCCCTCATGAAACTTCTCCCTATCTAATGAATTTGGTAGCCTACACCCAGGTCCAACAGTGCCTATAGCTTCTCCTCCACACTACTGCGCTCTCCTCCCGAACTTGGGATATTTCAAAATACTCACAGGTTGCGACCTTTGAAACTCCATTTGCAAGCCCGACCACTTGGTCACTACACTGGCATTCTTAGAAATACCGTCTCTTTTGAGTTTTGTTCCTTTGAGGGCTTATAGACCTTGGGCACACTTCCTTTGCGGTTCCCCCGAACACTCAAAAAACTTCAAGCTTAGAAAAATATTTCTAAGTTCCTCCTATGCACTCCTAGCACTTTTTCACCTCAAGACTCTGAAGATCTCTGAGAAGATTTCACGCACTCCTTGCTATCCACCAATTCACTCCTCAATACTTAACTCAGTGTTGGCCCTATGCACACCTTGCACGTGAGTTCTTCAAACTTCACTCTCCTCCGAGCAACTGTGCACTCCTTGCATGCTTCTTGCCAAAAATCCCCTCTATCTCTCCTGAGCTTTAGAGTCTTTTCAACAAATCTCGGCCTGCGCACTCCTTGCGGGCACTGTGCACTCCTTGCACTGAAGCTTTGAAAAATTTCAAGTTATTTCCCCTCAACTTCAGATTCAAACTTGACTCGGCCTTCGCACTCCTTGTGGGAACTGTGCACTCTTGCACTAAATATTTCAAGAAGAGAAACAATTGAAACTTACAGAAACCTTACAGGTTTACACTCATAGCCATGAAAACATACTCAAGCATATAAACACATAAAAGATAGGAAACATAAAGAAGACATCACATGTACCTGAATGAACTCAAAAATTGACAACACCATACAAAAAACAGATAAGTATATACAAAAACCTCATAGATAGGAAAATTGCTTTTGTATTATCTCTGGATGTCTGTATAGATGTTTACAAAGGCTAGACTGCAACAGAGTCTCAATGCTTGCTCTCCTCTCTTCCTCTCTCCTCTCCTTACTCGAATGAATCCTACCGATACAAGATATTTTTACAAAGTAGGGGATCCTCGAGCTCTCCCTCCAACTCACCTAACTCTCGTTAGTTACATTTAATTACATTGAATGTACATCCAGTTCAAATCAGATCTAGATCCTATCAGCCTATCAACCATTAAAAGCGACCTAAGCTAGAGTCTATACAAAAGTATCGATTTGGCTCTTCCAGCCTTACAATATTTTATTTGCTTTAAATACATTTAAAATTTAAATTTGAGGGAAAATGAGAGGGCTAGCACCTCTCCCCTCCTTGAATGCGTGTGGATGTGCTGAATAGCTGGCGTGCTGTTAAGGTGGAAAGGATGCTCCTGCATCACATCACAGTCATATGGTACCTATGCTCATCCGATACTCACACTCCAAGTCATATGGTACCAGAAGGTTCTACATTCATCCAATACCTGCACTCATCTGGTACCATTGTTTATTTGTCATCTGTGCTCATCCGGTACCAACATCCTACATGCATCCGGTACCAGATATCATTCGAAATTTGGAATGCATCTAGAGGAAACTTGGGGACATGGGTTTTGTCCAGAGCGACGTCGAAGGGAGAAAAAATGTGTCAAAATTCACCTAGCTCCCACGTGTGGACCTCTAGCTAAGGGGGAATGATTCCACAAAAATTAGTAAAAATATCAAACTGCCATGATCTTGTGCTTCGATTTCCATGCAAATAATATCATATATAGAAATTATACGATATGGTTTTTTTCTAGAATATGGAAAATTGAGTAAAACGCGAGAATGTTTTCAAAATTCAAAATGATTTAAGAGTTATGGGTGGATCTTCAACTCGAATCTGCCCAAATTGATGAAAAACCCATATTTTTGTGATTTCATTCCAAAAATTGTAAAATTGATTTTAACCAAAATCTGAGTTGGGGAATTTGGTTTTATCCATTCCTCCATGGATTTCATGTATAAATAAGCCTCACAGGGTGGCGAGAAGGATCCAATTGTAATTATGATCATTCTTTTGTAATGGAGGTTCATGTAATAGAGGAAAAGAGTTGTGATTTCATTGTTGTAATTTGAGCCTGAATTTCAATAGATGAAAGATGATTGATTTCAGATTTGTGGTGGGTCGTTGAGTTTTCATTTGAAGTACCTCTAGCAACAATTTCCAGCTTGGGAGGGCTCCTCAAGATTGGTAATGTATTGCTCATTTATATTTGTTTGTTAGATTTGTTTAATTTATTTTTATGTATATGTTAGTTTATCTCTGTGTGAGATACTTTTGTTGCATTGTTAATTGATTCATAGATTAGATGTTCTATTCAGTTTGCTAATTGATTTATTTTAATTTTATTTATTGGTTAGCTCATACTTTGAATTTTCTTAGTGTGGCAGATCTGTGTAGATGAATCTCTGAATTTGCATTCCTTTGGTTTATAAAAACAATGAAATGTTTGATTACTTGATTTCATTTTCTTTAGTGTAGATAGTTCCCAACTCCCATTTGTTTATAAAAATTCATGATTTCTTTTCATGCTCAACAAATTGTTGATCACATAGTTCTGTTTTAGTATTTCATTTTGTTTGGCTTCTTATTGCAAACTTGTAATTTTACTCACCAAAGGACAGATTAAGGGTCTAACTCATGAGATATGGCCTCCCCATGATGGGTTTCATCCCAAGGTGTTAGTTTATTTCTTTTCACTTGAATTCATTTCCATTTGCTTGTTTCTTTTATTGCATTTAAGTGTGGATCCGCTATAGGAAATAATCATTGAAGAAATAAAACTTAAGTAAGCTACTCACAATTAATCACACAAACATCACCCTGAGTGCATGAAAGACTGTGATCTAAGCCTTTGTAGCACTAAGTTATTTCTATGTCCCAGTGATGAATCCTTAGTGTTAAATTCTAGCAGTTTGTTTACTTTTCTTAGTTTATTCATATTGTCATCGGCTTTAGATTAGGCCAGACTAGGCTCTAATCCTTCATTTCCTGTGCGTGCACCTCAAAGCTTACGAGCCCTGATTGATAATTTAATGTGGGAATTAATAGTGCATATATTTAGCCCCACAATATTCTTCTCCTAAATGTTTTATAGATTGTCAACAACCACTTTATATATGAATCTCCTCTCTCAATAAAAGTGGAAAAAATTGTTATTGATGTCACCTTCACTTTTCTAGGAATATTTTTTCTCTACCTCGTGTGCCATAATTGATGCTCATAAAACTAAATTTTGGTTAGTAGGCTAGGATTCCCCTTGATTGTATTTCAGGTGCTTGTTGTATAATGTGTAATGGTTTCTTGGAAACCCATTAGTATTGTTGTAGGTGTCTATGATATGTGTCACAAGTGCAATATTGGTTTTTCTTGGAAAATGACCTTTATTACATTCAAATATTGAGAATTCACTTCATTTATTTATTTTTACACAGATTGGTTAGGAATAGAGCTCTATTTTTGTTTCAATATACAAACGTTTACAAGAAAGAGAAATTTTAAGTGTCACTAGATTCATTCTAAATCAACCAAGAAAAACATGCTCATATGTTGGGTAACATTCAAGCGATGATATTAACAGGATGGTGAATGTGTATGATGATGGGACAGAGCTAGATGATGAAAGCATGAGGTGGTCTTACTAGGTAGAGTAAGGTGCACCTAAGTGTTGAACAACATGGAAAAATATTTTGGTAAGTGTAGAGATGCAAATATTTTGATAAGAGTTTCCATGAAGTGACCTTCTTACATAGGTTACATAAGACAACTTGGAAAATTGATGAATTTTGGGGAGAATGAAAAACCAAGTGGGTTGGACGCTCCTTGGTTCATGAGGTGCAATTTTCTAGGAAGACCGTGTTGGGAAAGAGTGCCACATTTTGGGGTTTCATCACACCTAAGAAAGCAATAAGTCCATTTATAGTGGCACAAACATCAATGATAAGGAATTATCCAAAATTCATTGGGAATCATTCAAGGACTTGGATGTAACTTCCTAATAGTTAAGTGCGTAGCATGAGGGCCACATGTCTACTTTTCCTTGGAGGTGGTGGTAAGACAACCCATTTTAGGGAAAACAGTTTGTACACCTCTCTGATTTAAAGTGAAGGATATGAGACTCTAATTCACTCAAGAGGATTTATTTAGTAGGTTGGATGTCAAAGGATTTATTTACTCAGAATATAGAGTAAATAATCTTGGAGTTTTCTAATCTTGAATAGTGCAACTTGAGGAGGTAGACCTTGGAGACTCAATACTAGGGAATAATGGTAGGACTATTTTGAGAGTGATATTGAATAATGAGATCTATAGGAGGTAGACCTATGGGTTCTTCAAAGGTTTGTTGCTACAAGTAGGGTGGAACTAAAGCATAATCACCTTAGTTGATTTGTACTTATATAAAGAGATGAAATAGACCTTGAAAGGTTTTTTTTGACCAGGGAATTAGACTTGGATTGCATGAAACTAGTTAATGGATATTAAGCATACAAGCAAGGTCTAGGAGTGAAGCAAGGATTATTTGGGCCTTATGTTGGAAATTAAGGACATGGATGTTGAATATATGTTGTCTCATTTTATGAAGGGGCTACAACCTTGGGTGCAAAATGCTCTCTGACACTAGAACATGCATAATATTTACTTGGCCATCGATGTAGTAGGTAATTTTCTCTACTTCAAGGGTGTAGGAAGAAGTCCAGAATTAGATGAAGGAAGTTCAGAAGAGAAGCAATAGGGAAAGAACAAGAATAAAGGAAAGGAAAGACAAATCCATCTAAGAAATCTAGCAAGGGTAAAACTAGGCAACCAGATGCACCTAAGGACAAAAATGGAGGTAATCCCATTGTTTGTTGGATCTATTAAAATGATAACTATGCTAAGAATTACCCATTAGAGAAAAAAATGAATGTTGTGAAGCAAGTGGATCGACCTTCATTTGGTGTATTGATAGTATTAAATGATATTGGTATAACTTGGAGCAAATAGGTCAGACATGAGTTTATTAGATTATGTATGGGTTCATGATGTACAAAGGTGTTGTAGACAGTAACCAAGATAATAGAACTAGTTCTTATGGGTCATCCAACAAAAGGCATGGTGAATAAACCAAACATGAAAGAAATAGACTTGTTGATGTAATGAGCAACCTGAAAATGTAACTAACAATGTAAATATCTAATGATGGAAGAGAAGTTAATGATTCGTACCTTGTTGAAAATGCATTGTGGATTGTGGCCGAGGTGACCACCCTTCAAACATGTATTTATCAAAGACAATAATAGTTTAAATGACTAAATAATAACTAAAAATCAATGAGGTTGCATTTGACAAAGAGAATTAAATGTTATATGACTGAATAATAATTAAACATGTACAATGCTCTAGAAATACTAAAGGGGATACCTCATGAATGCGCTCCTCTTGGATTCAAGAATAATTTCTTCTCTACTAAAAAATACTAACCATGTGAAGGTCGAAGATTGTTCCCCCCCCCCTCGCATCACTTTCAATTACCCGTACTCAATCATCCATACCAAGTAGTAAAATAATAATTAAAGGTAAATGAAAGAAAGAAGGTACATCCATACAAAACATATAAGGTCCACGCAAAACTAGCTAAACACAAAATTGTACAGTCAATAATTTATATTAAATTTTTTTGCATAATGATATGTATAATATGAATAAAGTATTTGGTACTTACAATTCAATATTTTAATATCAAGTAACCACCTTGGCGAAGTTTGTGCTACCCATGTTTTTCTACCCTCCCAAAATTTGTACCATGATTTCTCTAAATCCACACCTCCAAAAGGTCATATGTCACTTTCATTGAATCCATCATTGTCTTGTCACTATTTCATTGTCCCCCATTCTATATTTTAATCTCAAGTAACCACCTTGGTGAATTTTCTGTCGCCCATGTTTTTCTAGTCTTGCCTTGGTTTCTTTTCGTAGGCTCCCAGACACATCAAAAACAACCAAGGAAAGACTAGAAAAACATGGGCAACACAAACCTTGTCGGAAATGTGTTGTGTACCATGGAGGTGACTTCCCTTCAAACCTACATTTTTCAAAGACAATAATAGGTTAAATGACTGAATAATAATTGAACATCTATGAGCTTGGATTTGACAAAGAGAATTAAACTTTATATGACCAAATAATAGTTAAAACATGTATGATGATCTATAAATAATAAAGAGGAATACCCCATGAATGATCTCCTCTTGGTTTCGAGAATAATTTCTTCTCAAATAAACATGACCAACCACGTGAATGTGGAATTTCGTTTGGCCTCTCCCCCCCCTCACATCACTCTCAATTCCCCATACCTAATCATGCATAGCACGTAGAAAAACAATAATTAAAGGTAAATAAAGAAATAAGCTACATGCATAGAGAACATATAAGGTTCACACACAAATAGAAAAACAAAAAATTGTACAATTAATAATTTATACTAATAAAAGTTATCCTGAAAATATTTACAATCACTTCTTTTTTTGTTTCTTATTTTTTATAAAACTAATGAGTTTATCATCATCAAATTCGTCTCGATCCCTACCTTCAACTATTGGGTCATGTTCTGATGTTAGAAGGTGATGGATCATCTCAAGCACTCTAGTACTTCTATTAGCAGGACATGGACGATGATGCACTATAGAGGGCACATCCACTACAATAACAAAAAGTGTTAAAAGGACATGGTTAATTATTATTCATAGCATTTTTTCATTAGTAAGAATATCATTACTATGTTTTTTATCTAGAGGAGTAGTGGACACCATTGGTTGGATTGTCATTGGTTCCTCTCCTCTTCAAGCACCCTCATCTACATGCTTTGCCATTGAAATAATAAAATTTACCAGTACACCATCTGAGGGAAATATTTATAATCATCATATTATTACATTTTAATTTAAAGACACACATACCATGATGTGTTTTCACACCAATAGTATCATGCAGTTTTTTTCCACCACTGTCAAATCAACTGGTTCCCTAATTAAAACATATAGAGACATAATTAATTGATGGGTAAAATCAATTGTCAATATATTGGACAAGTAATCAACAACTACAATCTTGTCATTTTATTTACCAACTCATTCGAAGGGTCGTATTGTGCACATGATCCCTTCCTTTGTCTATTTTCCATAACAACTTGAAATCTGAACTTGAAGCCAAGCATCAAGTCTTCTTTTTTGGTGGCACTATTGAAGGTATCTTCCTGCATCGCATGGCATAAGTGTCAAAATACTAAGAATACCGAGAGGGAGGGTGAATCCGTATGAGCACTTTTTTACCACTTTCAATCACAATATATAATCTTCAAATTTATCAGTAGTATATCATTTATGATTGCATTCAATATATCATGAGCATATAACGAAAATAAGTACCATTCAAAAATATCAGATAAGATACATAGTACCCTAGAATTTACGTGGAAACCCAAATGGGAGAAAAACATAGAATTATTTCTTATGTATATCAAGAATACATTCATAGGAAGCACCAAATTCAAAATTCACCAGCACCAACTGGAAGGAGGCAACAACCCCCTGATTTATAGAAACCAACTTGAAGGACTTGAAGGAATCACCAACTCCTTGATTTCTTCGGCACCAAATTTAAGGAGGCCACAGACCCCTGATTAACATGCACAAACATGAAGGAATAACCAAATCCTTGAGTTCTCTGACACCAAACGAAAGGATGCTACAACCCCCTTTCCTTGCCCCATCCTGCCACCCTGAAATATAAGTGTAGACTCATTGTCACTACCACTGATACTATCACTATCAATGTCACCAATACATCAACCAACCTGTCACTTTCACTTTCACATCAACCAACATGTCACTGTCACTATCACAACAACCTGTGGATACCACTGTCACATCAACCTATGATTACCACTGTCACATCAACCAACCTGTCGTTGTCACTGTCACATCAACCTGTGACTACTACTATCACATCAACCAACCTATCATTGTCACTATCACTTCAACCTATCACTGATGATCAACCAATCATCCAACCTATCATTGTCTCTATCACTCATATACCATCATCAACCAACTGATCCACTCACATGGATACAAAAAACATCACCAAACCATGTACATCAGTCATCAACCATGTACCTCAAACTGTATCAACCATGCATCGACCACGCACATCAACTTGTACCATACCATGTACATCAACCTGTACCATACCATGTACCATACCATGTACATAAACTTGTACCATACCAAGTACATCAACCATGTACCATATCACGTACATCATAAGATGTCATCAATGAAGTGCCTCAAGCATAACCAAGATACCGATATAAAACATATGTGCTACTAATCAATGTACCATAACATCAGTAAGGTGTACCTCAACATGTAGCAACATCACCAGGACATGCACCTCATACATGTACCACCATATACCAAGTGTGTACCACAACCATGTACCAACAACAAAAATATATGTCTCTAGCATATGCCCAAATCACCATACCATGCCTCAAGCATTTACCATATCACAAATATATATCAAACAACAAACCATATGCCAAGTATCCAAAATATGCCTCTAACAATGTATCATACCATCACCAAGGTGTACCATGCACAATCACTACCATGACAAGCCTCAAGCATGTACCATAAAAAAATAAGCTTAAACATAAAAAATAACACATAAACATACCTCACATCCTGTAGCTGACCTAATACAAAATATTACAGACCTATAGCTCTTCCTCAACTTCAACAACAAGAGAATAACTTCTTCATCAAAATTTACCTTAGTCTCACATGACAAGTTTTGTATTAGTCACAAAACCTAAATTTCAACAAGAATAAATCCATACTTGTAATAAATAAAGGTCTGGAATTCTAATCAAAGATACTTTGAGATATTTCTTCCATCTCCTCAAAATTTCAGGGTTTGAAACTTCTTAGAACAAAAGTTATAGTGAAAATGGAAAACCTTCCTAAATTTTATCCTATTTTGGAGAGTGAAATTGTATAGCATTCCCCGTGCTCAATATTATATTTGATTCTAAAAATCACAAAAGATACTAAAGTCAGTTATATTTCCACTAAAATTGGTCTTACGGAATTTGGATCCTCTATGAAGAAGTAATGATTGTTTTACCTGGAACACTTGTTTGAGATTAGTTTTAGGACTAGCTAAAAACCCTATCTTCCACAGAGTGTGTATTGAAAAATACAATGAACCAAACAATAAAATATTTACCACAAGTACCTTGATATGTCTTCTCAATAACCTCCAATTTTTAGTATCTGATTCATTTTAGAAAAAACGTTATAGCGAAAATGGTAAGATGACCTTTAAATAACATACTTTAGAACACATCATCACAAGACTTCATCCTCCCTTGGAATTTCACCTTTATTCACTTCATCTTCCCTTTGAAATTCACCGTAGATCTCCTTGGTTACCTCATATAAGAATCACTTACTCACATAGAAGATGTTCAATAGAATGTGTGTGTGAATGTACTTATGAGTGACTTCTTGAGGTGTATATATACTTTTTCTAAGTAACCTTTTTCCTTAACTTTAGGGCTTCTTGAAATTTATTTTTACAACCACTTTACCCTTTCATTAATGACTTACAACTAATTAGGGGATTTTTAACCCATTTCTGGGGCTTCCAACTTCATGACCTCATAACTCCTCAATCGTGAGGAACTACATGACGTTCCACCTACCATTGGAAAGGACATGATGAGGAATATCCATATATGAGTGTGTTAACTAAATTTATATTGTCCTTCATATCCTTATTCCTAAAAATAATTTGGACTTCATGACCACACATATGGGTTTCTTTTAGACTTCTTCAAAGAATCTTCCTGTAAGGGCCATGCTTAGAGATAGGGAATAAGGGGACCACTTTGGAGACTTATCCAAATACAACCATCACATCTTTTGACATCAATGGCAACCACTGCTTGTTGACATCAATGACAACCAACTGTCCAACAACATCAATGGAAAAAAACTGTCCAACAATCTCCACCTTTGGAATTGATGGAAACACTCATATTACACCTGTGACCAATGATCATCCGATGCTTCTCTCCTCATTTTTATCTCCCCCTTTGACATCAATAGAAAACATAATCTCCCCTTGGGGATGCTCCACCTGTCTTCATGATTCTAATATTTCTCTTTCTCCCCCTTTGACATAATGGGTAAAAGGGTAACTCCCCCTGTTGATATACCTTCCCTAAAAGAATTTTATATGACTTCATGCGCCCCCCCTATCTTCATGCTTATGATCTCTTTCTTTGACAATTTATCTTCCTTGAATTTTCTGAAATATGTTGTGTAGATCAATGTGGTATTTCATTTACATGATTTATTTCCTGTATGTGCTTCCTCTTGTAATTCATTGATATATATAAAAAAACATTCAAAGTTACTTGAATTCAAGTCTTCATGATTTGTCAAGTTCACGTCAATAACCATACCTTCTTCTAACGATATATCTCATGTTGTTCCTTTTACTTCTTTCCTTCCTGATTCCACTTGTCCATTGATTCCACCGATTCCATTGATTCCAATTGTTACTATGATTTCATACACTGTCATGTATTTGTTTAGACATATCAAATTTCTCATGAATCCATCTCTATCCATATGTCATAAAATTCCCATGATTGTTCTACTCAACTACATACAATGTTGACCATCTGTTGATTACAACATTTTCTATCTTCTCAAGCCATCTTCTCAATTTTTCAAATCAAAATCTACATGTATGAAACAATTTGTATTGAATATGTCCATGTATGAAAGCATGCATGAAATCCTCTATACAATGAATCTCTGCCACTCTAAAACTGACTATCAAAAAACTAAAAATACTTCAAACTACTTGAAAGATATTTCTTTGATCTATAGAGCTGATTCTTATAATCCCCCTCTTCAATATTCATATTTACTGGGAGTCTCCAATCCGGATGGATAAAAAAAATACCTTCTTTGATGCGCAGTAATCTTCCTCATCATATGTGGATTCATCATCATTCTCTTTATGAATTCTGACCTCTTTCTATTTTCCTGTGGATTCATCATGATCTCACACTACTGCAAATATTATGAGTACAATCTATGAGACCTTGTCTTCATTCACATGTTCTTATTGTTTTTCATTTCTTCTCCAAACCTTCTTGTATATGAAATCTTCCTTTTTTCTTGTAGATTTGTCCTGATCTCGTACTATTATCAATCTTGAGAGTATGACTTCTGGGTTTTCTTCATTCATATGTTCTTCGTTTCCATGTTCTTGTTTTATTTTCCAAACATTCTTATATCTGATATCATTTTTCGCTTTCTAGAAGTATCCATCATGCTTCTACAATTACGAGCTATATGTCCATAGTTATGGCATTTGTAAAATTCAATATTATATGGAGTTACATATGCATTTCTTGCTTGACCAATTCTTCCATAAGCCCTTCAGTCTGCAGCTTTATGTCCAAAGTTAGTACAAATAAATCAGTGACCATAAAATAAACTTGCATACCTGGGCATGAATGATCTTCTTTGTGATGTAGTCCTTCTGAATTCATGCCTTGGATGATCACAATCTTCTCTTTTGTTGTTTCATTAAAAATGATTGAATCTTCTTTGATACTTGAAAGTGGAGGGTCTTCTTTGATATTTGTCTCTTCTGTATTCTTCTTCTTGAGTTTTCTTCATTTCTGGATTGTTCTTCTTTGAGGGCTCACATTCTTCTTTCTTAGTATGCCATTTGATGACTTCTACATAACTCTTAGCCTTATGTTCATTCATTCTTTCTAGCAACCTATAAAATTTCTCTTCAACTTTCTTTATTGATGATGTGGAGCTTTCTCTCTCTTCAATGTTCTTGCTGAGTTTGACAAATTTAACTCTTAATGTAACAAATTCTTCTTCAATCTTCTCACATTCCTCTTCTTTCATCATCATCTGGATCTTCTTGACCTCTTCCTTTCTCTTTACTTCCTCAAGTTGGGTCTTCAAGGAGACAATTTCTTCGTCAAGTCTTCTTTCCTATTGACTAAATTCTGCTTCAAGTTTATTTAAGTCCTCATATATTTCCTTGAGATG
This sequence comes from Picea glauca, assembly GCA_000966675.3. Taxonomy (NCBI): domain Eukaryota; kingdom Viridiplantae; phylum Streptophyta; class Pinopsida; order Pinales; family Pinaceae; genus Picea; species Picea glauca. The sequence goes on from JZKD02S1723031.1 coordinate 327,370, forward strand.
GCTAGTACAAATATTCTCTCTCTTCTTAGATTTCTTTCTTTGTGCTACTATTTCTACTTCCAAAAGTTGCTTTTATTCCAACTGACTTTTGCATACTTCATCAATCCTTCCAGATTATTCTACTTGGACTTTTAGGTTTGTAATCATCTGTTGGACTTATTCAGAGATAGGATTTTGAGAATCCCCTTTTATCTTGATCAATTCTTCCTCGAGTGACTTGTTTTTATCTCTTTCTTTGACCAAATTGTATAAAGAACTCGTCAGGTGTCTCTCATAATCTTCTTCTTTTGAATTTGTCTGACTTGATGAGCTTCTTTCTTCCCATACTAACTCAACATCTTATTCAACTTATTTATTCTGATTGGCACGTTTTAGCTATGTGGTAGAATGAGATTTCGTAAAGTATAGATTATGTAGCTTATCTAAAGGTATTTGGCTAATGAACATTGTCCCACTTTATCTTTACTGAATCACATAATCCTTCCAAGATGAAATCCATTGTTATTTTATCGTTTCTCTTCAATTCCTTCTTGGTTGCATTCTTGGTTGCAGTCTTCGATTTCTTTTAACTAGTGTATCCTATAACAAATGAGTATCACACCCCTATGATCCTAGAAATGCTTTCATCTCGTTTCTCCATATCACATAGCTCAGATCATTCTGACCATCAAACTATGGTACTCCAATCTTAACATACTCCATGATATTCCTTCCAGTGGTTAAATTGTTTTCTTGAAGGATCCGCTCTGATACCAATTTTTGGAATACTGAGAGGGGGGGGGGGGGGAATCAGTATGTGCGCCTTTTACCACTTTCAATAACAATCTCTAATCTTCAAATTTATCAGTAGTATATAATTTATGATTGCATTCAATAGATCATGAGCATATAACCAAAAACAATATCAATCCAAAAAATCACATAAGATACACAATACACTAGAATTTATGTGGAAACCCAAATGGGAGAAAATCACAAAATAATTTCTTATATATATATCAAGAATACATTCATAAGAAGCACCAAATTCCAAATTATCGAAAACCAACTGGAAGGAGGATACGACCCCTTGATTTACAAAAACCAACCTGAAGGAAGCACCAACTCGCTGAGTTCTCCAACACCAACCGGAAGGAGGCTACAACCGCCTTTCCTTGCACCATACTTCTGCCCTAAAATATAAGTGTAGACTCACTATCACTACCACTAATATTGTCACTGTCATTGTCACCAATACATCAACCAACCTGTCACTTTCATTTTCACTGTCACATCAACCAACCTGTTATTGTCACTGTCACATCAACCTGTGACTACCACTGTCACATCAACCAACCTGTCACTATCATTGTGATTACCACTATCACATAAATCATACTGTCACTATCACTGTCACTTCAACTTGTCACTGATGATCAAGTAATCATCAAACTTGTCACTCCCTCTATCACTTTCTCTATCACTCATATACCATCATCAACCAATTGATCCACTCACATGGACACAAAAACCATCACCAAACCATGTACAACAATCATCAACCATGTACATCAACCTGTATCAACCATGCATTGACCATGCACATCGATCTGTACCATACCATGTACATCAACCTATACCATACCATGTACATCAACCATGTACCATCTCATGCATCAATCATGTACCATATCGGGTACATCATAAGATATCATCAATGAAGTTACTCAAGCATAAAAAAGATACGTATATAGCCAATATGTGCTACTAATCAATGTACCATAACATCACTAAGGTGTACCTCAACATGTACCAACATCACTAGGACATGCACCTCATACATGTACCACTATATATCAAGTGTGTACCACAACCATGTACCGACAACACAAAGATATGTCTCTAGCATATGCCCAAGTCACCATACCATGCCTCAAGCATGTACCATATCATATATATATATCAAACAAAAAAAAATATGCCAAGTATCCAAGATGTGGCTCTAACAATGTATCATACCATCACCAAGGTGTACAATGCAAAATCACTACCATGACATGCCTCAAGCATGGACCATAACAACATAAGAATAAACATAAAAAATAACACATAAGCATACCTATGATCCTGTAGCTGACCTAATACACATTATTATAAACCTATAGCTCTTCCTCAACTTAAACAACAAGAGAATAACATCTTCATCAAACTTTACCTTAGTCTCACGGGACTAGTTTTGGATTAGTCACAAATCCTAACTTTCAACAAGAATAAATCCATACCTATAATGAATAAAGGTCTAAATGTTTAACCACATATACTCTGATATATTTCTTTCAAATCCTCAAATGTTAGGGTCTCAAACTTCTCATAACAGAAGTTATAGAGAAAATGGAAAACCTTCCTAAATTTTATCCTATCCCGGAGAGTGAACTTGTACAACATGAATCACGCTCAATATTTGAGATATGATTCTAAAACTCACACAAAAGATACTACAAACTGTTATATTTCCACTTCAATTTGTCTCACATAATTTGGATCCTTTATGAATTAGTTATTACTTTTTTACCCGGAACACCTATTTGAGACTAGTTTCAGGACTGGCCAAAAAGCCTATCTTCGACAGAGTGTATCTCCAAAAATACAGTGACCTAGAAGCCAAATTTTTTACCACAATTACATTGATACGTCTTCTCAATATCCTCCATTGTTATCTATATTTTTCATTCTATAAAAAAATTTATAGTGAAAATGGTAAGATGACCTTTAAATAACATGCCTTAAAATACATCATCACACAACTTCATTCTCCCTTGGAATGTTTCCCTTCTTCACTTCATCTTCCCTTTGAAATTAACCTCAAATCTCCTTGGTTACCTCATATAAGAATCACTTACTCACATATAATATATTCATCATAATGCATGTGTGAATGTACTTATGAGTGACTTCTTGAGGTCTTTATATACTTTTTCTAAGTAACCTCTTTCCTTAAATTTATGCCTTCTTGAACTGTCTTGTTACAACCACTTTACCCTTTCATTAATGACTTGGAACCAATTAGGGGCTTCTTAACCCATATTTGGGGCTTGCAACTTCATTACCTCATAACTCCTCAATTGTGAAGAACTACGTGACGTTCCACCTACCGTTGGAAACAACATGACGATTAATATCCATCTATGAGTGTGTTACCTACATTTACACTGTCCTTCATGTACTTATTCCTCAAACAAATTTGGGCTTCATGACCATACCTATGGGTTTCTTGTAGACTTATTCAAAGTGTCTTCCCATGAGGGCCATGATTAGAGCAACGCCATAAGGGGAACACTTTGGAGACTTCTCCAAATACACTCATCACATTTGTTGACATCAATGAAAATCACTGCTTGTTGACATCAATGACAACCAAATGTCCAACAACATCAATGAAAACCAACTATCCAACAATAAGATATGGATTTTTTCTTACAAGCTACAATTAGATAAAATTTGCATGATGATATGCATAATACGAATAAAGTATTTAGTACTTACAATTCTATCTTTTAATCTCAACTAACCACCTTGGCCAAGTTTGTGCTGACCATGTTTATCTATTCTTTCCTTTGTTTCTTTTTATGTGTCTGGGAGCCTATGAAAAGTTTCAAGTATGTCATAAGATATCACTTTTTGTTTTTCCTGTAGAACTAAACAAATTCATCATATTCAATTCAAAATATCATATATTACCTTCCAGGGCCAGGTGGTGTCTTCCCTTCTCTTCTCAATTCACTCTCATTTGCATCCTCCTTTATATTCTTTCATTCCCTCTTGGGAATAGCCAGAGGATCATCATACTTAGGGTTCTTTTTCAATTGAACCCTATATGGATCTTTGGCATATTTCAAATATGTACCGACCCTCAAAGTGATTTTGGACTTGTTGAATATATCACCAAATAGGCCGACCATATGATCTATAAGATTATTTTTCAAATATTTATTCTGGGAATTCCACAATGTGAAAATGGTGGGCCCAAATATCTCTATAGCCTTGTCGTGCAAGTTCTTGTAAAACATATTGTTTCCTAAAAAATGATATGATAATTATATCAAAATAATATGAAAGATGTTGGTTTCAATCAAATGGTAGGAATTAACTATTTAACATATTAAAAAATACCTAGGATTTGTTGTATATTCAAGGGAACCAAGTTTTCATTCACCAACAACTTGATGGAGATTGTTCCCAAGCTTTGAACATGTGTTTCCCCAGGATAACAATGATCTGGCTCCGCATAACCACTAAATTCATGAGATTCACCCTATAGACCCTCATGAGCATGGTCTAGCATGTGCGATGGGGGTTCCTCGTTGGCCCTAGGAGTTCTAGTCCTCTGAGCCATAGAAGGAGAGGAAAATATCCTTGTAGGTATTGTTATCACTGTTTAATTTTCTCAAGGATGTGAAGGCAGTTACAAAGGCAACATCAAAATCGCTTTGAGTCAAGGATCTATCCCTCCAAGACTTAGAGAGGGATCTCTCTGTTTGATATAGATTTGTTTGAATAGATATTAGGCTAGATAATGGGTTCAGAGTTTGGATTTTTTAAATGAATGGATGGAATAGGAGAAAATAGGTCCATTAGGTAATGGAGTCAAAGTTAGCATCAAATAAGACAGATTTGACAGGCCATTAATGGAGGGAAAGTTAGGAAAATCACTGGATCTTAATAGGCTTGATGTATGGTGGAGAGGAAAAGATCGAGAAGTAAAATTAAATATAGAGCAATGAAGAATTTTTAATTCAATTTTCAGTAGAAAACATAGAAACTATCCCAAGCCAAGTGACAGAGTGTCTTTCTCAACAAGTTTTGCCCTATTACTTCTTAGAATATTTAAGATTACAACATACAAAATTGAGTTACAGAGGGAGAAAAAATTACAAAGGAAAACTTCACCAGTGGATTTGACACAAGAATCCTGTGATGCGGCACTGTGTTGCTGTAATTTATTCAATAACATCCCTGTGTAGGATTTACATCCAAAGGTACAGTCAGGTCCAGGAGGGCCTAACAGGATTTTACATCCATCAGGGTCCAAACCTTTCTCTATTAAAAACATGGATATAAATAAAATACAATCCTTAGGCTCAGGATATCGAATTTGATCCTCCTGGCTGAAAATAGCAAGTAAATCCCAAAAATATCTGAACTAAGAATTTGGCTGAATCTGCTGAAAATAGGGGTAGGCTCAGACATTGTTTTCTCCTTAGTAGTGACACCTGCACATAATATGGATGATTTTATTGTATATAAACATGTTCTGGACAAAAAACTCCTTTGGTTTCTCCAAATTCGTCTTCAGCTCGCCGAAACAACTCCCGCAAAATCAGGATTGAAACAGGAAAATCCAGAAACTGGAAAAAGGGGCTGAAAGATGGCTTCGGTTCTCCCTGCTCTTGGCACCCGTGCAAAATATGAAAGAGGTTTTTGTTCTTCAGCCCATGTTGAATGAAAAATTTCTCATTTTTTAAAAATTCATCTCCATTTTCCCAGAATCTGCTTTGGAAGTCGACGTGTTGAACATGCAAAAATGGGCGGTTTTGAGTTTTTTGGGGAGGGCGGTTTTGCAGAGGGGAAGGTGGTTTATGGACTGCCCCCTGAGGTGGTAAGTGGTATTGGGAGGGGGGTTCCGATTTTACCTGGAGGTGACAAGTGTCCCTCCCAATACTACTTATCGGACCCCCCCCTTGTTAAAGATCGAAAAGCACCGGGGGGGGTACGACCAAATTTATGAGCGTTGATTTATTTTTGGGGATGCGTGAATGTGAAGTTGCGGGAGGGGGAATGATTTGACATTTTAACATTTATTTTATTATTTGTTTCTTTTTACTTGTTTTCCTTTTGGTTTTTGTTTTTTATTTTTATTTTGTTTTAATGTTTTATTATGTGTTTTAGTTTAGTTTTATTTTTTATTTGTTATTTGTTTTATTAATGTTTTAAGCTTTTGTTTTATGTATTTTATGTTGTTTTTAATATTTCAATTATATAGTTTATTTGTATTTTATTTTTGTTTTGTTTTATTTATTGTTTAAATTATTATATGTATTATTTATTTTTTAATTGTTTTATATAGTCTATGTTTTATATTTTTAAATTGTCTTTTAGTTTAAARTTTTATCCTAACCTAATTACYAACTTAATAAATWAWTTAATMATTAATTTATTATTAACAAAACTAACCTAGTCTATTAATCTAACTAAGTTAATTTAATTAATATTACTTTATTACACTAATTAATGTTAAAAATTGCCACTAATAATTTATTATTAATCTAATGTTTTTTATCCTAAGTTTGTTTATGTAGGGATGAAAGGAGGGTGAAATGTAGCAATTGGGATAGATGGACAAAGCGCAGAGGTGGATGAAGGATGTATCAGGTGATGAAGGATCGGGTAGGGTGATGAAGGATCAAGCGAAATTGATGGAGGGGGAAATGGAGACACCTGAGAGACTAGCAAGCCAGGAACTTCATCATGAGACCCACAAATGATATCTGGATCATCAGATCTCCTCTAATTATAGGACCCTAACATAGGCTCCACCTGGGTATGACATCTCTCTCAGGAGGTGTTAAGAACCACTGAATTCTGAACACAGAGACCGGTGCTTTATTCATTGGGTTGATCCCAAAATCTTATTCTGCAACCTGTACCTATTTTGATATTTTAACTAAACCAAATAAAAAAGAACACTTCTGAAAAAGAGATGCTCGAAATGTTGAGCTTATTCACATTCTCTTATCCTAATCAATTGCAATCACTGCTCAGCTAAGTAATGGAAAAATTCCAATGCAACCAATCCAGTAGTTGATTTAATAACTCTATTATTCCACTGTCTTTGATAAAACTCAGAAATAAGTCTGTTACTCATGCTTGAGAGTAATTTCCAGCCTGGTCTTCACTACAGATGATTTGATAAACCTGAACAATAGGAAAAATACTAGAAATGGAAAAGGATCCTGTATTGAAGAATTTCTCCATATATGTATTTACAGGATCAAAATAGGCTTGGCCCATCCTTTTATTTTCAACTTCAAACAATTCAACATCCTAACTTGATTTTTCACCTATGCCTTCTATGTCCTCCAACCCTTCTTTACATGACTGCAAATGCTTTGATGGGATTTGTGGTGATACTCCTACTGAACCATGCAATGAAGCTGATTGTTTAATCATATCACAATCATAGATGTTTTTCAATCCATAACTAAATGTCGAAACATTCTCTTGATTACACATATCATCTAAAATTGCTGCTATGGGATCCTGAAAGGATTGATAAGATTTCTTCATTGATTCACATGACAGGTTCTGGCTTTCTATGTATTTATCCTTCAATATCTGCTCAAGAATCTCCTTCAAAATTTTGAATGAGTTATGATCTAATGGTATGTAATTACATTCCACTAATTCAACTCTTATTTCAAGCTCTGAACTTCCATATTGACTTTGAAAATCAAGGGAGATTAGTGATTCTGATTTTGGGTCTAAAACAGGTCCCATGTCATCAATGACATCCTTTACTGACTCATCAGAAATTTTTTTGTCTTCACTATTTACAACTTTCCTAGAGTTTCTTTTCAGAAATTGAAAAGATGAGAAACATAAGGGAAGAGTGTTTCCACTTACTCTGATATTTTCTGCACTTTGATCATTGATGTCATAATTTCCATGTACAGATTGATTTTACTATTGGGATTGCAAATGATCTTCTTCCTCCCAATCATATGTGGCTGATTTCTTTGAAAAATCCAATGTGGTATAATCATCATTGTACCAATCAAGCTTGGGTGAATCATCCATGAATGAAATGCCATTGAACATGCATATCATATTAGGAGAATCTTCCTCCATCTTCTAATTTTGAACTTCATCTTCGACTATATTGTGAATTGAATACATGAAAGAATCATTATCCAAACCATGGTACCAAGGATGAAATGCAAAGTGTTTGGGGACATGGATCCTTGTCTGTTGTGGAACTATTGGTACATGTGGTCTTTGAACAACAAGTTCATATTTTCTACTAATCCTCTGCATCATCTCTCTTACAGTGTTTGCTAGAATATCTAGTTTCACTTCTGAATATGTCATTCGTTCCTCTTCTGTTCTATATTTCTCTTCTTCCTTTAACTTTGCCTTTCGGTTCAACAAGTTATCTTCCACATTGACTGCAATCTTTTTCATTTCTTCAAGGGTTGCATTGTTCCTTTCTCTTAATTGGAATGTCTTCTTAGGATTGAAGGCATCTGGGTAATGCAAGTGAGCTGATCCTGGGGGTGGCCTTATATCATCAGGTATTGCATGATATACCTTATTGGATCTTGTTGAAAACTGATGTACTATCTCCCCTGGCTGTCTTTTCAAATGTTCATACTCTTCTAGGATGAGAAATATATTTCCCATGATCACCCATCGGTCTAGGAAAACTTACAAGAACTGATGGAAATTGCTAATGCTTGTAGATGGGAGATTTTTAAACCAGTTCTTAACTTTACCATGCAAAGACAGGGCAAACATCCTTATATATACATCATCATCTTCAACCTCATAAAGGTCAAGGAAATCTTCAAAATTCTGGATGTGTTTTTTTGCAGGGATATTCACATTCTCTCCATCAAACCTGGGAATATTATCACTATAATTAGCAGGGAGGTCATGGAGAAAAGGAGGAAAAAACATAGGCTTGTATCTGTTTGGGAATTTCATAGGTATAGGAGGTAAAGCAAAGGGTTTATAACTATCTGGAATTTCAACCTGTAACTCTGGGATTTTTACATATGTGTTTGAGATCTTGATAGCTATGGGGAATAAAGCAGGAGGATTATGTTTTTCAAGGATTTATATAGGTGTAGGAGTGTGTACTAAAGCTATGGGAATGGGCTCAACCCTTTGAGGTTCTTTAGATTGAAAATGATCATCCTAAATTTCAACAATATACTCTGGACCACAATCATGATAAGAGAGAAAGTAATTGCAGATGACACCAATAATATCATGAATACAATTTGAGCTCGAGTACTTGGTCTTTCTAGGCTGCTTGGTCATGCTTCAGGTTCTTCCTCCACTGGAGTCTTTGAGTTGGCACTGTCTGGAGCTGATTGGAGTCGCCAGGTAAATGATCTCAACCTTCTTGTGTTTGATCACTGTCCACTATCAATGATAAAATATGGAACTTGAAGTACACTACTGGAGAAATCTCCCTAGTATGGTCACCATTCTGTTATCACTCTGTAATTTTCCCAAGGCTGTGAAGGCAGTTACAGAGGCAACATCAAAACCGCTTCGATTTAGGGATCTAGCCCTCCAAGACTCAAAGAGGGATCTCTCTGTTTGATATAGATTTGTTTGAATAGATATTAGGCTAGCTAATGGGTTCAAAGTTTGTATTTTTTTAAATGATTGGCTGGAACAGGAGAAAAGAGGTCCATTGGGTAATGGAGTCACAACTAGCATCAAATAAGACAGATTTGACAGGCCGTTAATGCAGGGAAAGTTAGGCAAATCACTGGATCTTCATAGGCTTGATGTATGGTGGAGAGGAAAAGATCGATAAGTAAAATTAAATATAGAGGAATGAAGAATTATGAATTCAACTTTCAGTGGAAAACATAGAAAATATCCCAAGCTAAGTGACAGAGTGTATTTCTCAGCAAGTTCTGCCCTATTACTTCTTACAATATTTAAGATTGCAGCATACAAAATGGAGTTATAGAGGGAGACAAAATTACAGAGGAAAAATTCACCAGTGGATTTGAAACAAGAATCCTGTCATGCGGCACTGTGTTGCTGTAATTTATTCAATAGCATCCCTATGTAGGATTTACATCCAAAGGTACAGTCAGGTCCAGGAAGGCCTAACAGGATTTTACATCCATCAAGGTCCAACCCTTTCTCTATTACAAACATGTATATAAATAAAATACAATCCTTAGTCTTAGGAGATCGAATTCAATCCTCCTGGCTGAAAATAGCAAGTAAATCCCAAAAATATATGAACTGAGAATTTGGCCGAATCTGCTGAAAATAGGGGTACTCTCAAACATTTTGTTTCTCCTCATTAGTGATAAATGTGCATAATATGGAGGATTTTATTGTATATTAACATGTTCTGGACAAAAATATCCTTTTGTTTCTCCAAATTCGTCTTTAGCTCGCCGAAACAACTCCTTCAAAATCAGGATTGAAACAGGAAAATCTAGAAACCTGAAAAAAAGGGGCTGAAAGATGGATTAGATTCTCCCTTCTCATGGAACCTATGAAAAATATGAAAGAGGTTGTTTTTCTTTAGCTTGGGCTGAACAAAAACCTCTCTCGGTTTTTTAAAATTCGTCTCCATTTTTCCAGAATACTCTTTGGAAGTCTACGTGTTGAACAAGAAAAACTGGGCGGTTTTGAGTTTTTGGGGGAGGGTGGTTTTGCAGAGGGGAAGGTGGTTTCCGGAACCCCCTTGAGGTGGTAAGTGGTATTGGGAAGGGGGGTTCCAATTTCACCTAGAGGTGACAAGTGTCCCTCCCAATACCACTTATCGGACCCCCCCTCGTTAAAGCTCGAAAAGCACGGGGGACCAAATTTATGAGCATTGATTTATTTTTGGGGATGTGTGAATGTGAAGTTGCGGGAGGGGGGAATAATTTGACATTTTAACATTTATTTTATTGTTTTTTGTTTTTTTATTTGTTTCTTTTTACGTGTTTTCCTTTTGGTTTTTTATTTTTTTTTAATGTTTTATTACGTGTTTTAGTTTTGTTTTATTTTTAATTTGTTATTTGTTTTATTAATGTTTTAAGCTTTTGTTTTATGTATTTTATGTTGTTTTTTAATATTTCAATTATATAGTTTATTTGTATTTTATTTTTGTTTTGTTTTATTTATTGTTTAAATTATTATATGTATTATTTATTTTTTAATTGTTTTATATAGTCTATGTTTTATATTTTTAAATTTTATTTTAGTTTAAAGTTTTATCCTAACCTAATTACTAATTTAATAAATAATTTATAATTAACAAAACTAACCTAGTCTATTAATCTAACTAAGTTAATTTAATTAATATTACTTTATTACACTAATTAATGTTAAAAATTGCCACTAATCATTTATTATTAACCTAATGTTTTTTATCCTAAGTTTGTTTATGTAGGGATGAAAGGCAGGTGAAATGTAGTCAATGGGATAGATGGACAAAGCACAGAGGTGGATGAAGGATGTACCAGGTGACGAAGGATCGGGCAGGGTGATGGAGGATCGAGCGAAATTGATGGAGGGGGAAATGGAGACACCCGAGAGACCAACAAGCCAGGAACTTCATCATGAGACCCACAAATGATATTTGAATCATTAGATCTCCTATAATTATAGGACCCTAATAGGTATGTTTCTCATGCTAGGACGTTGTGGGGTTTGTGCATCACTAGCAACAATAGTGTCCCCATGACCATACTATCCCATCAGATTCAAAATTTCCTATAGATTGAATATGTTAGAGTATTGCTCATATAATGGTATCAGACAATTTTTTTTTAAGTCAATATATGTTTGAAATAGTCTTTTTTTTAAAATGCACTTACCCATTATTGTTCTATATCCTACCTTAAAATTTCCATCCTTTTAATTTCATCTTCTGTAAGTGGATTAGACCTAGCCAATTCAACGTATTCCTTATTTTCCTTTCTCAATGCCTTTTAAATTGTTTCCATTGGGTTAATGGAATCATATATTTCATTCCACTCAACATCCTTCTTCGACAGTGTGCTCATCTACATAAATAAATAAACACATTAATTCAATGATTGTAAGAAATAATTGATATGAAAACCATTGTTATACCTGCTCCAAGCTAGTTGGTGCCTTCCCAAGATCACCCTCCCACATTATAAGATGCATGGCAATTTATAATGTTAGAAAATAATCTAGTAAGCATGAGCTATTAAATTGTATGTTAAAGATATAAAAATTAAAATATTAATTACATATTTGGTATACTTTTAGAACATGTTTACCACCATAATAACAGTGCTTCCATCGATTCGATTCAAATCATAATCGATCAACAACTCTTCCCTTGCAACTATTATTTTTATTGCACATACAAATATTCAATTTACTTCATGCCCCTCAAATATACAATTGGGTTGTTTTCTTTTTTTCCCAGGTCTTGTACTGTTAACAAGCCCTGCAATATTTCCCAATGCCTTTGGCCTTCCATCAATATATAGTGTTGCTCACGTATTGTGATCGCTAACTTTTAGCTTTATCTAATTTGCAGTAACTACATATCTTTTCATACTTGGCATATATTGAACCATCCTCAACAATTATCCATAGTTTTATCATGGTCTGACATAATCCATCAACTCAAAAAGTCCTCCATCTTTCACCTTTATGCCATCCACGAGGAATAGACCCAGACCATGTATGAAGGACGAATGTGATAAATCCTCTAATTGACATAGAATTCAGTGTCCAACTGAGGAAGTTAATTAGGTACCCATGGTCTCAGTAGATGTTTGTACCTCAAAGGAACCTCAACATCACCTATGCTCTCATCATCATATGAACATGAACCTCCTTCAACAAGAAATAATTACATGCACCTATGCAATTTTCTTCTAACGTTTTCACCTCTATTCAATATCTCTCCCCATTAGGTGTGTTGGATGACATAACACTTCCCCCTCTCCTTCTAGAAATTACCTCACTCGATGATGATAGGTTTGATAGGTACTTTTTTGGTTGTACCTACACTCCATCGAATGAGAAAATGTATTTAACGATGATATGATTGAATTTATCCACATCCTTCACCTGAATAGACATTGTCAAAATGCACGTGCCAAGCATGATCATAATAATCACATGTGAACATTAGGATTGACACGATTTACATTTTTTTCTTTTGTGAAGATGAAATAAGTGTCAAAATAAGAATTGGATGGAATAAGGTTTCATAGTAAAAGTGGGGCTTGTAAGTTGCACCTGTAAGTAAGGTACATTTAGGGCACAAATTTGCTCAATGAATAAGTGTCTAGGAATAATGTTAAACACCTTATAAAAGTCAGATAAGTAACAATAGACCTTTGAGGATATATGTCTATCCTTCTCAAGAATAGCATGTAGGGTGCATATGTGATCGATGGTATGTAGTCCCTCTTGAACCAGACATATCCTATAGTTATGAAACCATTCCTCTCAGATTTGTCAGATAGCTAAATATCAATAGTTGTTGCATATTGTATTGATAAATAATATTTTCTAATCGAAAAGTTGATTTATTCATTGTTGATAATGCCAATGCTTAACCTCACCCTAAAACCATTTATGATGCCTCAAGTCCTTCTGAAAAATTTCAAACTATCACTCTTATTCTTTGAAATTATCCCACAAGATTGTGCAATCTTGTGCATTATTGTAGAAATCATCTCTTTCATCTATATCTTAGACAAGCCTTGCCTTGGAATTCATTCATGGATGTGATATGAAATATGGATGGTAGTGGTATGAAAAAAATTGGAAAGAATTTAGACTCCTATATAGTGGCAAACTGGTCAAAATATTTTGTGATGGAATCAAAGGTGGTGTGGATCTCAACTAGTTCATCAATATACCATTTTTCAGCCTCCTGCATGAGGGTGCGTGAAAATAGCATAAGTCGGATCGAATTGGTCGCGATGTTATCGGAGGAGAACCAGATGTTAAAGTTCATGACATGGTTGGAATCAGTCATAGATGATTTTAGGGCATAAATTTCATAAATGGGGTAATTTTCCATGGTTTTTCCCCAAAAAAGATTTGTCAATTTCTATTTTTTCTAAAATCAATTCACCCAAATTTAATAGAATAAAATTATTTTTCCTTAAAAATCGCCAAAATTTTATAGAAACTATATAAAATCCTTAGAAATTTGAATATTTTTACAAAAGTATCACCAAACATTTTACATTTTGCATATTAAGAACTAGTAAGATTATGCCATGTTTATAATTTTTAATATAAATTTGCATCCTTAAAATTATCCCTAGGTTGGATGTACCCTTTTCAGGATGACCCTCAAATTTTGGAATATCATAGGGAAACATGTTCAACATGGCAAGCTAACCTGTGTCATGTAGAATAGGATCATGGATTAGTTTAGTCAAATCAGGGAGATTCAAGCTAGTCATATATGGTAGATGGGGTGGTGGTGGGGGATTTCAATTATCATGGATGGGTGGTTGGTGAATGAGATAAATGTGGTATAGCTTGAATAAGGCAATCTAGTAGAGGAAGAAATTGAAAATGATAAGTTCTATGTCAACATACTTAAATTAGGATTGAAGAGAGATATGACACACCATGTCAGAGAGAGGGAAAGGGTTGGGATTCCTACAAATTAAAGGAAATGATGTGAATCATGCATGATTGCCTGGGTGAATAGTGTTGCACTATTGTTCCCAACTATTTGGATATTTTTGTGCAAGGAGTAGATAATTCAAAATGATAGTGTTATATGGAAATTTTCATTACTAAAAGTAAGTATGACTAAATTGAAACAATTTTGCAATTTTTATGAGTCACCCCCTTTCAAGACATGATTTGAATTTGTCCAATGAAATACATAATGGGTCCTTCATAATCCATCTATCCAACCTCTTGGAAATCACATTTGTTTGTTGGTTGTGATTAGACCTAATTGTCTCTAATTTCAAAAACTCAATATCAACAAGAATGGTGTTCATTGAAGAATTTGAAATATTCAACAAGTGAATTTGATCTAGCAGATGGACCCCAAATTTCTATAGAAGAAGATGTGTGGCTTAGGTCTCCTCCAATTATGGAATGGTTGGATGAAAAAATCTTTGAGCTAGATAGTGAGTCCCAAAACTACTTTTTTCCATAATCTGGCCATAAATGTTGAATATGTCAGTTGGTTTCTTTAGTGGTTGGGAAAATATAATTACTAAGATTGAAGAAGAGGAGATTACTTCTTTTTTCTGAATAAAGGAACAATTCCAACTTGTAAAAATATTTTCCAAGCTCAAAACACCAAATTCCCATCTATGGAATTTCCTTCAAGAAATTTAAACACGATGGAACGTTAAAAAATATATCTGCACAAAATTTGGAGATAAATCTGAAATGAGCATTTTGGAGGGGATGCTCAACCCCTTGATGTTGTAGGAGATTAATTTGATTTCTTACCACGCTTGGGGGATTTCATAACTCTAAGTACCCCTATAATAATATGTTTTTTATCAACTTGGGATTTCCATTCCTCTTGAAGAACAACTTTCAAAATATTTCCCTCTTGCCCATAATGGGTTTGGATGGTTCTGTAGGAATATGCTATAGCCCGCCTAATATGGGAATTTGGGATATGGTGTAGTATCTTCTTTAAGTCTAGAAAGGATCTGCTCCAAATCCTTGATAGTATAGGATAATTTTAGAGGAGACTCTTGTCTATTTCGAGTGGGAAGGAATGGATTAACCTAAGGCATCACATTATTGAATGGAGAGGTGTCAAAATTAACTGGGTCATTTTGAATTACGTTACTAGTTTTTCTAAAGAATTCCTTCTAAATTGCATTAGGGTATCTTTCAATCTCTCCAAGAGATCCCTGAGATGATAATGATTATGTTGCACTTCTATTTTAGTCCAGGGAAAGTATATTTGGGATTTGTTTTGGACGAATTGAGTGCTGAGAGGATTTCACTTCATCTAGCTTCCTCTTCCCTTTACTAAATTGAGAAAATAACATAAACAATACATGACCAAAGTTCTTGGGGGTATTATCCATATGGAGTTCATCATTGGTCTTTCCATGGGTTTTTCTTGGATAGTGAATCTTAAGGTGGCCATATTTACAATAATATCTGCAGTTGAATGACATATTTTGGTAGTTCAATGGTTACTATATTTCCTTCTCTCCTATGGATAGACTAATACATTCAAGAAAACCTTCTAGAAAATACATTTCTACACAATTTTTTGCAACTGTCATATTGGAAGAATTAAAAAGGTCATAACAGTTTTAAGAAAAACCCCTAGTTTGTCGTTAATTACACAAAAAATGTTTTCATTATAGAATTCGATAAATAGAAATGGAAACTTTACCTAAATGGGTATCTTAGAAACATGCTTCTTGAGAGGATCAAAGCATGACATCTATTTGAAGAGGGTTCTTGAATAAATTGCATTACAAAGAAGTATAGTTTGTTGCATAGATCTCACTAAATATCAGTGTTTTTGGGCTAAGGTATTTTATATAGTATCAATAAACCATTGAGTTCCCAAGCATGTTGCATATCACCTGTGATATTTCCTTGATAACAATATTCTTCTTTTCATTCACATTGCCTTAACATTTTCCCATGTGATATATTCAATAACGATTCTCAATCCAATATGATTTCTATAGATTTAGTTGAATAATTTGGTTTGGAAACATATAAGAATCCACAACCATGTTCATTGAATTGGTTGAAAAAGAACTATATTATGAGAGTCACATGGTGTTGTAAGGTAATGTTTTCCATATATGCTAATTTTTCCAATAAAGTGTATTGCGATGTAGAACCACTTGATGCATGTGATCTGATGTTTGGAAGCACTTATATATAGGATAGGGACTCACTTTTACAAAAGAGAAAGAAAAATTTGTGTGCTCAAAGTTGTTGGTACCTAGTGATGTAGGATCATCACTTGACCCCAGCAATGCGCCAGCTAGACAACACATTCAACACGCATTCAATGGAGGAGAGAGGCGCCAACCCTCTCATTTTAAAATTTGAAATTGTATTAAATGAAATTAAGAATTTTAAGGCTGGAAGAGCTAGAGCCGTCGCCTTTGTGCAAGAAGTATCTGAAGTTGCCTTTAATGGTTGACAATAGATAGGCTCTAGATCCGATCCAGACTAGACAACCATTGATTGTAATTCAATGTAATTTAATGAGAGTAGGTAGATGGAGGGAAAGGCTCGAGGAGCCCCTCTTTTGTAAAAGACCTTTCTATCTAGATTCATGAGGGCATGCATATGATATTAGATGAGAAGAGATAGGATGCAAAGAATAAATATAAGGAGAAGATAGAGATGAGACTCTGTTGCAGTCCGAGTTTTGTATAGATTATACATACAACTCATATTAATGAAAAGAGCAGTTTTCTTGCATTTGATTTCATGTGTGTTTATACGTTTATGAATGAATGTGTATGTGTGTTCATTTATGCTATAGTTGTATGTCAGTTTCCATCTGTAGGGACACACATAATTTGTTGTTTGTGAGTTTGTTGGTTTCAGTCTAGTTTCTGCGTGGATAAATGCAAGGAGTGCATGATAGAGTGCTAAGGACTCTATGAGTTAGTGAAAGAGTGCACATCTGAGTTTTGTGTTGAATTCAAGAAAGAATGTTTCAGGAGGGCACACTAGAGGAATCATAAACTCAAGAGAGAAACGTCAAGGTTTCTGAACACCTTGGAGGAGAGACTGTGCAAAGGAAGGCACAAACAAATAGAATTGTTGGAGATTTTGTGGAGCTCTGCCAGGAAGGAATTGAGTAGGTGCAAGGAGTGCAAAAAGGAACTCTGTCTCAAGTTCTGTAAGAAGAGAAGTGTCAAGGAGGGACACTCACAAAGTTACTGAACACTCTTTAAGCTCAAGAAGGAGTGCTTGACCAGAAGTTGCCAAGAGTGAACTTATATCCCATTGAGGAGTGGAAGGGCCGAGACCCTTGGATATTCGAGTGAGATAAAGCTCATAAGAGATAGAACAAGGAGTGTGCAGGAGAGGAATTATTCCAAGTCCCAAATATCAGGAGAGATAGTGCAAATTTTCACACAGAGCGCAAGTGTGTGTTAGGGCCGAGGTCGAGTTTCGTTGCCAAAGCTCAGGAGAGACAGTGTTTTCAAAAACGCCGATGATACCCAAAGTCACGGGTTCGCAGTAGAAGACTCAAATATCTAAGCCTTTGACACTTGGAAATATTCCAAGTCAGAGAAGAAAATGAAAGCTCATAAGGATGATTAAAAAAAGTTGTTAGATCAGCTGTAGAGGAAGATATATGGACTGCTAGATCTATGTCCAGACATCAAAAGGAACAAGTGTAGAGGAGAATAGATCCCATCTGTCAGATTTGAGCACATGGACCAACAACCATTGGATCTAGGAAAGGTGCACCCATTTTAAAATCCCTTGAAAGTGCATAGGAGAGTGGAATTTACAAAGTCCCAAAGTTCTGAAGTCATCAGAACTGTCCATCATCAGGGTTGACAGGTGGCAACAGGTCTAAGAGTTTGAGAACTCAAACATTGGAAGAATTCAATGAGAGAAATCTAGACTTCACCAAGGCCTAAGTGAGAAGTGATTCTGGACCATTGGATCCAGAGGACATGTGGTAGAGATCCACATACTTAGGAGGAAGGAACTGTAGAGAAGACATGAGGTGAATTCCTGAGGAAATGGGAGCTGCAACAATCCTAGTCATCCATCAAGATAGGACACATGGTGAAGGATAAATGTTTCACTGATTTGTAGAATGAAGAATCAGAGATAGAAGTTGTGGAGACTCGTGAAGTATGAGGATGCGAGGTCATCTCATTCGTTGGCTGGAAGGAGAGTGTGGACCATAGATCTGGTCCCGCAGAATATCGATGATCAAAAGAACAGAGGTGAGTGGTCCTCCAACTTCGTGAAACGTGAAGTATCGATTTGCGAGGGAGGATCTGGACCGTTGGATCACGGGGAGTCAGGACCATTGATCTAACATTGAGAACTCGGATTTTGGGAATTCAAGGAGCGGAGATGAGCTAAACTTCCACCTTTGTGATATGCGAAGTCTAGTAGCATTCTGAAGGTTTGGCCCCAGGTCATAAGAGGGGTCACATGGTTGGATATTTAAGGGAGGAGCTAGCTTGCGCTAGGTTATAACTCAGAACTTGGGAGCACAAAAGTTCCAAAGCCAAAGTTGGCTCACAACAGAACACCCAAGGTCGGGAAGTGCGAAGTGCCTTTTGGTTAGGCCCGTGGTCACCACTAGCGATCACATGGAGGGAGGATTGCACCCAGTTCTTGTTCACACAGGCGAAATTTCATGAAATAGGACCTGTGGATATTTGTGTGGAGATTCTTGCGGGGAATCGATGAGCTTATCCAACTCAAAGAGTGAAAAGATATAGTGACCGGGAGGTTGATAGACCTTGCTTAGGATGGGGCGTTGCATCAAGTGGTATCAGAGCCTAATATTTTGTCTGCAGATTGTAGGCAAAGGAGAGACAATGAATAGAGATAGTTTGATACCATCAAGTGGTATCAGAGCCAATTTTTGTCTGTAGACAATAGATAGAGGGAGGCAGAAGATGAAATAAGATGGTATGATTACATCGGATGGTGTCAGAGTTTGATTTCTCCTACATTCAACAACTGAAGGAGGAAACAGAGTGTGGTGCTCTATGAAGGATGTTTCACATGCACAACAACAAAAATTTAGACAGTCAAGTAGGATGTAGGAGAAGTTGGGAAATTCTCTTAGTTGCAGAGTGAACGACATATTTTCTAGGAGGGAAGATTGAAGGTGAATATGGCTACTGAAGGCCAAAAGAGTGGTCAAGGCAAGGACCACCAACATAAAAGAAAATATGAGATAGACAAAGAGCTCAATGATATCAGAGAAAGACTAGAGAAGCTTCCATTTAAAATGAAACATGATGCTAAACTGCATTGGGTGTATGAGTGGCCCATGAAGAAGAAGGTAAAATGGCCGGTTCAGAAACTGTTGGCCAGAGGACAATGACAACTGTTGAGAAGGTGGATGAGGCATTTTGAAAGCCTTAGAGATACAAAGGAGATGGTTCACATCTGTGAGACAGAAACTGGGAAGAGTCTCAATGTTGATGAGGGTAAGAAATCATTTGATGATATCAAGGACTGCCAAGAGAGCATAAGTGGAATTTCAAGTTGCCAGGTGGGCAATGGAACGAGATCAATGGATGATCTCAAAGATTGCTAGGTGGGCAGTGAAGAAAGTTCAAGTTTCCAGGTGGGCAATGAGGTGGGATCATTGGAGGATCTCATAGACTGCCAGGAGGGCAGGGTAGAAATCCCAATTTTCCAGGTGGGAAAGGGAGAGAAGATGAACTCAGTTGAGAGTTTATATCAACAAGGAATGATGACAAGGGAAGATCATAAATGCCTTTTGATCATTGGGGGAATTGAGATATTCCTACCAAGCATCCCAGTTGAGGCCAAATCATGTGTTGCAGGTGAAACAACAGAAGGAAAACCAACAATGACTTTCATATAGAGGAAAGGGAGCAGACACTGATGTTTTCCCCAGGAGAAACATAAGAGCATTTAGCAGAATTGCTCAAAATGTTCAGTCAGAAAGATGAAAAGGAGATGACTGCAGCATTGAGTTGTTTGAATAATTGGAAGCCCTAGAGAGGAGGGTGATAGTGAAAAGTAAGCACATCCAACAAGTTAAGTTGGAGACAGGTGAATCAAAATTCCAATCTGAGGAGGAGATGGAAGAAGATAGTAGATAGGCTCTAGATCTGATCTGGACTAGACAACCATTGATTGCAATTCAATGTAATTTAATGAGAGTATGTAGATGGAGGGAAAGGCTTGATGATCCTCTCTTTTGTAAAAGACCTTTGTATCTAGATTCGTGAGGGCATGCATATGATATTAGAAGAGAAGATATAAGAAGCAAAGAATAGAGAGAAGGAGAAGATAGGGGCGATACTCTGTTGCAGTCTGAGCTTTGTATACATTGTACAGACAAATCATATTAATGAAAATAATAGTTCTTCCTACATTTGATTTCATGTGTGTTTATACGTTTATGAATGAATGTGTCTGTGTGTTCATTTATCCTGTAGATGTATGTTAGTTTCCATCTGTAGGGACATAAAGAATTGGTTGTGTACGATTTTTTTGGTTTCAATCTGGGTTATCCGTGGCTAAATGCAAGGAGTGCATGATAGAGTGTTGAGGACTTTGTGAGCTAGTGCAAAGAGTGCACATCTGAGTTCTGTGTTGAATTCAGGAAAGAATGTGCCAGGAGGGCACACCAGAGGAATCATAAACTCAATAGAGAAGCCTCAAGGTTTCTGAACACCTTGGAGGAGAGACTGTGTAGAGGAAGGAACAAAAAAACAGAATTATTGGAGATTTTGTAGAGTTTTTCTAGGAGGGCATTGAGCAGGTGCAAGGAGTGCACAAAATAACTCTGTCTCGAGTTTTGTAAGAAGAGAAGGGTTAAGGAGGGACACTCACAGAGTTAGTGAACACTCTGTAATATCAACAGGGAGTGATTGAGAAGAAGTTTCCAAGAGGGCACTTATATCCCCTTGAGGAGCGGAAGGGTCGAGACACTTGGATATTTGAGCGAGATAAAGCTCAGAAGAGATAACACAAGGAGTGTGGAGGAGAGGATTTATTCCAAGTCCCAAAGATCAAGAGAGATAGTGAAAATTTGCATGCAGAGCGCAAGTGTGTGTTAGGACCGAGGTCAAGTTCCATTTACAAATCTTAGGAGAGACACCATTTTCAAAAACGAAAATGAGACCCAAAGTCATGGGCTCACAGCAGAACAATCAAAGGTGAAGCCTTTGACACTTGGAAATATTCCAAGTCAGAGAAGAAAATGAAAGGTCAGAAGGAGGAGAAAAAACAACCGTTAGATCAGTTGTAGAGGAAGAGATATGGACCGTTAGATTTATGTCCATACATCAGAAGGAACGAGCTCAGAGGAGAACAGATCCCATCTAGATCCGAGCACATGGACCAACAACCATTGGATCTAGGAAAGGTGAACCCATTTTAAAATCCCTTGAAAGTGGATAAGAGAATGAAATTTACGAAGTCCCAAAGTTTTGAAGTCATCAGAACCATCCATCATCAGGGTTGACAGTTGGTAGCATATCCTAGAGTTCGAGAATTCAGACATCGAAAGAATTGAGCAAGATAAATCTAGACTTCGCCAAGGGAGAAGCGAGAAGTGATTCTAGACTATTGGATCCAAAGGGCACGTCCCAGAGATCCACGTACTTCAGAGGAAGGACCTGCGAAGAAGATAGGAGGTGAATTCCCAAGGATCTGGGAGCCATAGAAATCCTATCCATCCATAAATATAGGACACGTGGCGAAGGATCAACGTTTCCTTGATTCACAGAACGAAGAGTCGGAGGTAGAATTTGTGGAGACTCGCCAAGTCCGAGGATGCGAGGTCATCTCAGGCATTGGATGGAAGGAGAGTGTGGATCGTAGATCTGGTCTTGCGAAATATCTAGGATCAGAAGAAGGGAGGTCATCGGTCCTCCAACTTTGCAAAATATGAAGTCCCAATTCGCAAGGGAGGATTTGGACCATTGGATCACGGGGAGTCAGGGCCGTTGATCTGACATCAAGAGCTCGGATTTTGGGAATTCGAGGAGTGGAGATGAGATAAAATTTCGCCTTTGTGATACGTGAAGTCTCGTAGCATTCCAAAGGTTTGGTCCCAGGTCATAGGAGGGGTCACATGGTTGGAGATTTAAGGGAGGAGCTAGCTAGCACTAGGCTCTAAATCAGAACTCGGGAGCGCGGAGGTTCCAAAGCCAAAGTTAGCTCATAGTAGAACACCCGAGGTCACGAAGTGCGAAGTGCATTTTGGTTAGGCCCATGGTCACTGTCGATGATTTTGAAAACACATAGTGCTCCTTACATCCACTTAGGGTTTGGAAAGGATATAAAGTTCCCAAAAATAAAGCCATTAAATTTTACCTTATGATATAGACAAAGTAGCCTGAAAACTAGAAAAACATCAACGTACATCAACCATAACATTGATGGAAAATAGATAAATTTTTTATTGTCATGTGCTAATATAGCACAAAAGACATCAAATAAAAAAGATATGTGTATTAAATCCCAACTCCCTAAAAAATAATTCGGGCCCAAGCATCATGTCCTGAAGAATTTAACAAAGAGAAGCTACTTTATCCCATTGTTCTTGGATCTTGTAGAAAATGAACATGTTTGTAGTACCACATAGTTTGAGGGGAAGGATGCAGGATCACCTGAGCACATAGACATTACTAAAAAGGGGAAATATGAGAGTGGAGTCACCACTTGGTTTTAGGGATGAAGCGAGAAAAATTAGGGTAAGACAAAGTAGGTGAAAATATGAGGGAAAACCACTAAATTAATTATGATCTTATGATTTTGTTTGGAATGACAACCTAGGGATATAGGTTATTATAATGGTAGATCAATCAAGTTTTAACTACAAATTAGAAAAGGAAATTGGAGCAATCCACTATGGTTAATTAATAAACAATTACTTTAGTGAGATAAAATCCATAATGCTAGAAATGGAAATGAAACAAGGAGGATAACTCACTTGGAACTCATTGTTGTAGATGATAAATCTCTTTGCACTGAAGTGTAAAGTTGTGATAGTCCTCTAATAATGATCCATGTGGAAAATGAATTGCACACTAGATATAACCAACAACCACTAGATCTACAATTACAAAGATAAAACAATGAAATATGCATAATATATAGTCCTAGCACCCTCACAAGGGATGATGCCTCCCTTACCCTAGCTATGTTAGAACCTCCCTTAATGTGTTAGGGTTGAAACATACAAGGAATGAGTAGACAATATTGTTGATTATGGTGGTGATGACGATGATGACAATGATCATGACGATGAAGATGCTGACGATATGATGATGATCATGACAATGGAAATGACGACGATGATGAAAATGCCAATGACGATGATGATGTTGATGATGATGATTATGATGACTATGAAAATCACGATGACAATGAAGATGATGATGATAATGATGATGATAATGATGATGAAAATTATGATGATGACGGTGATGATGATAATGATGATGATGAATTTGACAATGATGATGATGATGATGATGACGACTGTGATGATGATGATGATGACAATGATAACCATGGTGATGATGATGATTATCACAATGATGATGATGATGATGATAATGATGATGATGATGATGATGATGATGATGAGGAGGAGGAGGAGGAGGAGGAGGAGGATGACAATGTTGATTATGATGATGATGATTGTGACAATGACGATGATGATGACAATGATGACCATGACGATGACGGTGATGAACATGATGATGACGATGACGATGAAGATGAAAATGAAAATTATGAGGGCGATGATGATGACCATGATGACGACGACGATGATAATAATTACAATTGTGACAATGACGATGACAACAACAATGATGACCATGACAATGACGACAATGATTATGATGACAATGACGAACAATGATGATGATGACGAAGAAGAAAATCATGATGACAATAATTTTGATGATAATGATGATGACGATGATGATGACGACGACTACAAAAATGACAAAGACGATGACGACAATGACCGTGGAAATTTCGATGATGATGATGATGATGATGATGATGAAGACTACAAAAATCATGATGATTATGACTACAATAATCATGATGATGACGATGATGATAACCATGATGACAATGATGATGATGATCATCATCATGACGCTGATGATGAAAATGAAGACGATGATGAGGAGGAGGAGGAGGAGAGATATGATGATAATGTTGATTATGATGATGAAAATCATGACGATGAATATGGTGATTAACCCATATAAATAAATACTTTAAAGAGAACAAATAATATAAAAGACAACGATCACATAACTCTTACATTTTATCATTTCTGCATTATTATTGATTATTTAAGTATTCATCCAAATATACATATGTATCATCTGGTTCATAATCGACATTGAAAGGATTTTCCATATCAACATCATCATCGTCAATATAATCTTCTAGAAAATTTTCATCTACATCTAGCTCAACTTCTTTGAATTCTTCATCTAGCAGTACATCTACCTCATGCTCCTCTGCATCTTCTTCTTCTTTAATATCATCTTCTTCTGGTACATTATACTTTACATTCCTTCCTCTTGGATCATATCTAACAACGTACGAACAAGCTACTTTACCTGGAACCTCTAAATAAAATACCTTCTCACATTGGCTTGGAAGAGCATAACTTTGTGTACCTGGCTCAAACATCCTTGTATTAACCATGGTAAATCCATTGACATGTTCAATAATAGTTCTTTCAAGATCAAATTCATTCATTTGTAACGTGTGAAATTTAACCTCAAATAGAACTAACTTGAAGGCATTAAAGTCACACTCGATTATATCATTCAAATACCCATAGTATCTATTTTTGGATATTTTTGGATGTATATCACTTTTAGAGGAAACATTAGTGACCTGAAATATTGCATTTATCCCAGAATTAGAGGTTTTCTTCTTATCATCCAACTTTTTGATGTGAAATTTATGGCCATTGCACCACATAGCCTTGTGGTGTTTCAATTGAAATATGCCCCACATGTAAAAAATGCATATTTGTCAATGAATAAACATGATATTTAGACTTAGTAAAACTTTATAAATGAAATAGACCATGACGCAAATTAATGTGGGTGAATAATATGTTTTCTTGAAACATAATGTTGTTGAATAGTATGATTTCTTGTTTATCTTTTAAACCATATGCTAAATCAATTTCCCTCTGAGGAAGATTGGTATCTTGATTAGGATGGGATTCTTTAAGAAAATTAGCCACATTTTCCCATGATAACCTACCATTACATTGTATATTACATCAATCTATCCATACTTCATCCAATCAATATTTTTTGTGATGTCTAAATGTAGTGCATCCCACTCTCGAACAATCGTATGAAAAAAGAATAAAAATTAGTAATTAGAGTAAATATTAAATAATAATTAATCATGGAAGCTAAATAAAACTTAAATAAGTACAATATATAAATAAATCAATATTAACGCAAAGTATTATACATATCTACCATCTAATTAACTTTCACTTTACTCATTCTACCTTTCCTAACCAAGACATCCCAATCAAATTTGTTAATGAAATTGAGATCCCAAATCCAAGGCATCTTCATGATTTTTGCAGCTAATTTAGGAAGATACCGACTAATATACACCAAGGATTGATGTACCATATATCCCTCCACCATAGATTACTAAGGATGTGCTCTCTATCTAATGAAATCCTTAAATGACTTCAAGTACCTCTCCACCATCCACATTGACCTTGTGTGTATAGGTCCACACATCTCTATTTCCTCAACTTGGTGTATGAGTTAGTCTTCTTGTGCATTAAAAAATGTCGGAGGTAGATACTTTTTCATTTTGCACATTAGCCAAGGAATTTATCTCCAATATTTTTTATTTTCTTTATGTATTTCTTTAGATGACAACCACCTACATAGGATATAACAAATTAGGTTATATGTTTCAACAACATCATATATACATTGAAAGTAAAAAAAAATGTCAACAATTTCAGCAATAATGATTTTGCATATAAATCATTAATATTTATCTCATGTATTTTCCAATATCATATATAATTCATTTTACATTGTTGTCAAAGATGTTGGGTAGATATTGAGGTTGAACATATTGTAACAACAAAGGGATAAATAATTTTTAAGAAAATAAAACCATATTATAATACTAAGATGTCATATATTTACAAATATAGAAATCTACGTCCAAAATAATTACCTTAATGAAAGTATTCTAGTCGTGATTTTTCACCCCACCGAATTCACCTTTATTCGTTAAGATATTCTTTATGTTTGAAGAAAATACTATGGGAAAATTAATTTTGTGAATGGCCTATTTTACAACATTGCTTTCCTTCTCTGTAAATAACCATGGAAGACTATTTCAGTGTACTCCATTGCTATTTGAATAAATCACATTTTGCAGTGCATGATTGGCTTCCTGAAATTCAATACAAATTTTGACAATTTTTTCTTTGTCACTCCCATCGACAATTCTCCACAATGTTTCTATTACATTCTTCCCGATATGCATTGTATCAAACAAATGAGCTATTTTTAGGTGCTAATAGTAGAGAAACCTATTGAATTATACAGGGTAACTTTTCATTCCTCGTGGAATCCCATTAATTCGTTTACGACATTTATGAAAAATAATTAATGAGATTACAACAATATTTGTTAGATACAATAAAAAAAATTCA
The DNA here is from genome assembly GCA_000966675.3 of Picea glauca. NCBI lineage: Eukaryota > Viridiplantae > Streptophyta > Pinopsida > Pinales > Pinaceae > Picea > Picea glauca. The sequence continues at coordinate 354,521 of JZKD02S1723031.1, forward strand.
ATACAAATTAAAATTTTAAAAAACTAATATATATGAAAACACGTAGACTAAATGATTACTTTGACAATTTCTATTATATTCCAACTTCCATAGGTGAGGTGTCATTCTTCGTAGTTTTCTTCTAGTCTCTTCTTTAAAATTGAAAAGATTTTTTTTTGTAGTTCGATACATATGGTTATTAGGGAGGAAGTGCCTATACTCATAAAATACCTCCTTTCCTTGACTTCTTGAACAATGCGATTTCATCCCAGGACCACAAAATGGACTTGCAAATTTACCCTTTGAGTGAAGACCTGCAAGATTATATGGATTAATGTTAGTATTATTTATATAACGAGGAATTTTTATTTACAAAGAATGCATTATATTTTCATAAATTTATATACTATTAAAGTGCATCAATATGTTACATACCACGCAAATGTGTTATCCCTGGGGCATCATGAATTTTCCATGGAATTGAAATTGTTTTTTCCCTATTGGTCTAGAGATGTTGTACATAGTGATTCCAACCCATAAATTTAGTAGCTCGTTGACAAGAGGCTCAATACAAACATTCATATATTTCACTTGGTACTTAGCTAAGTACACATAATTAGTACGTTATATATATATATATATATATATATATATGAAATACAACGTTCAAATCAATTTTGTACACAAATACCTAGAATAATCATTGCTAACATTGTGTGCTCCCTCTTTATTGAAATCCAAGGAGGAAGGTTATTATTTATAAAAAAAATAGGCCACACCAAGTGAATAGAATTGAGCTCATCAAATGGATTGACACAGTCAACTGCCAATGAAATCCTAACATTATGAGGTTCTTCTTTAAAAATTGGCCATCTTGCTTTGATGTTCCTAAATGAAGAACCATCTGTAGGAATTTAAAGAACACCATCTTCATGTATGTGCCATGCTTGGTAATACATAAAATGAGCAATTGTTTGGAACCTAAATAATCGTTGCAACGTGGAATTATCGGAATATGACAAAGAACCTTGTGAGGAACCTTTTTTGTTACTTGATTGGTTTGATATCTACTGATTTGACATTGTGGGCATTTCATTTTTGATGCATGTTGTCCATAATATATAATATGATCATTCAAACATGCATCAATAGCCTGATACTCTATTCAATATATTTAATAATGTAACACGTTTCTCAGTATGTGCGAGGTAAATTATTTGACAGTGGTAAGACAAATTCACCTAAGAATCTGTAAAAAAAAATATAGTTAATGTAAATAATAGTAATAAAAAATATTGCATCCTTAATTCACACATTAATTGACACTAAAAATAGAAAAAAAATAAATTTGACCTTTATGTATAATATGTGATTAATTATATTACCTACCTTAGGATTTGTGTGAGACACGTGTTTGGAAAACCATTCAATACCTTCAAGTTCACCAAAAACATTATAGCTGAGAGAATATTTGTTCTTGAGCCTTCATAAAGGGGTTGTTCTGCCTTCTCAAGTAGAGGTACATCATAATTATCATCATTATTTTCTTCATCGATACGAGAAAATATGTCCTGGATCAATCGATTTGTCCCATCATCTGGCTCAACAATATTATTGGTATCATTTTCTTCCATAGGATTGATGTGATCTTCAATATTCATACCATCTTCCACATATTGTACAATAGTATTTATACTACTACTTCGCAAATATTTATTTGGAGACAAACAACTAGGAGGATTTATCTTTAGAATTACAAACAATCAATAACATTAGTGTATATAAAAAATTATTAAAACAAAAGAAAATTTCATAAATAGAATCAATACAAAGACTTATATAATGAATAACTTACCATGGGATGAAATGTATGCCCCACTTCACAATTCCCATATGTAAAACAATGTCTTTCAATTGTTTTCCTTACAAGTCTTCTTCTTTTAAAGCACTTGCATTGATTGCAAGGGAAATAATATTTCCCATCAGTACCGACCTGTGCCTCCCATGCAACCCTTAACCTAGCAATCACCCTTTGACTCTTTTCAGGTGTTGGAATTGATATTTCCTATATTTACAACAAAATCCACTAAAGCAATATAAGTACATTAATATACAAATTATATATTCTTATAGTACAAATATCATTGAAATAATCAATAATTAATCAACAAATGAAAACCATAAATTTTTACCACATAAGTTCCAAATCTTGACTATAAGAAAGTAATAAAATCAAACATTAAAAGAGAATTGCACCAAGAAAAATTGTTTAGTAATTAAATGGAATTGTTTAGACATGATCATACCTATTTCCTAGGGAAAAATTTGTGTCTTGAAAGAGGGTCTAAGGGTTAGGGATCCAATCTAGGTATTTTAAAAAGATATAAAGTAATATTAAAAATTTGTAACCTTCAAAGTACAAAATCAAAGATATGCAGATCAAGAATTGGATTTGAGGCAAGTAGAACATATCAAAAAGACTAATAAATCATGCAACAAACAATGAGCATAAAAATATTTTATAACCATCACACCGATAAAAAAATAGTCGAAAACACTAACCTCCATCGATCTTCTGACGAACATTGACTATGTCAAATTTGACCAAGTTAGTGAAGTCAGTGACTGATAAACCATTTTCAAAAGAGTAGTTGTAATTATCTATGTTCATTGATAGATCGATGAACTATCCTCTAGGTTCATTGAAAGAGAAGTGTATATAGTTGTTGATCATAAGTATGATGTTCATCAGGGCTCCTAGAAAAAAATATTAAAATTTTAATATTATGTTGTAATTTTTGATGATATGATTGAATTTATCCTTATCGTTGAATTTGTTTTTTGAATTTTCACCCCATATGTAGTAGTTAATTAGTGTGAGTGAAGAATGACAACCAAAGTATATACATTAGACAAAATAGATCGTAATCCAATTTCAATTAAGGTAAGTAAGAGAGAAAAAAAACCTTCTCTATAAGTGAAAACTTAAGGTGAAGAGAGTGACTTAACCACTTAATCCCTCTTCTAAGTTTGTTTGATTGAAAAAAAATTATTACTATGAAATGAAAGTAACTTGATCTATACTAAGTATCCCATTATAATAAAATGTGATAATTATGAATGAAACAAAGTATTCAATTCAATTCAATATCTCATTACTCAAGGTACAATGGTGGTGTTAATGGATGTCATTAAATTTAACTATTAGATATTACACAAAGTGGTTGTCTTTGGGATCAATTTTCATTATATAATAGAATCTAGAAGTTTTTTAATTATATTTACATCCTTGGCTTGAGCTTGCAATGCATATTCCTTTATACCATGCAATCAAAGTTTTAAAACTTATCCTTGTTGGTTAATGAGAAAATTTATAATATCCACAAAAAATAAAGTGTTATTTTCACTCGTGAAGAAGGGAAGGGATTTAGAAATAAACAATCACATCTCCTTTATTCTACAAAATAAGAGATTTAGCACTCAACAATCACATCTCCTTTGTTCTATACAAAACAAGTATTACTAACATTAAATGTTGGCAAACTACTTTTTTTTCTACATAATAAGATAAGTTGGTTTATATTTTTATGTAGTTATAAGACTCATCTCTTCCAGCCTTGTATTTTCTATAAGTATTTAATTGCATATATTATTATCAATCCATATCTTATTATCCCTAGAGGTGATTTCTAAATCCTGGTATAAGGGAGATGTGTAATTCCTTTCATGATCAATGTGGAGTTGACATGTGGCACTTAAAAAATATTAAATAAACAAAAATATACAATGTAACCCTAATTTAAAGTCACATACACACATATGAAATATTATCTTTCTTTTCTTAAAAGCAACATGAGGAAGATTAAATAAGCATCTACAAGTATAAAGTTAATACAACTTTATATTTGTCAAATCAAATTCTGGAATGCATTTTAGGAAAACGAAAACCAACAAAAATGCACATTACTGAATATCACCAAGCTAATAGAAAGATCATAAAGAAAAAATTACTTCTAAAATTTTCCTATTAATAATAGAGGGATTCTACAAAAGAGATGAATACCCACCTAAAACAAATGGACATAGGCCACGCCTGTGTCAATGTGTAGACTATTTTATCATAGATCACATATAGGAAATATGGAGAGAAATTAAAATCAAAATGGAAAGTGACAAAGGGGAAAATATCAACAAATCTCTTCATGTGCAATGTTGATCTACAATTGAGATCAAAAGTGTGAACTTGTAGAGACTAGATGTATAGGTAAGATGAAATAGAAAGAGAATTCATACAGAAAACACAACAAGCATGTAAGAGAAACGATAAGAGACATAAAATACCATCATTCTATTCCAACAGAGAGGCGTTCCCTTTATTACTATACTGGGATACTTGTTCCTTTGGCTTATTTGTAGTCACAAAAGAAGTTTCTACTTTATTTATGCAACTCTCTTTGCAACTAGACTGGCGAGAAAAGTTTCCTTAGAAATTAACTAAAACACATACATTCTAAACTATCAATCTAAAGCACCTTGCTTACAATATCAGTGAGGGATGTTGATAAAACTAATTGACTGACATACTTCCTTTATTATGTAGCGCTCTGCATAGTATCACTAGAAAACATTGTTTACAAACATAACTAATTGACATATTGACTTACAAACAGAGGTTAAGAGACCAATTAAAATATAAACTAGGTTTCGTCATGCTAAGTTGTGAAGGAAGGGGGAACACCCTTTCTAGTGGCCCAATTCCTCCCTATTTAGATCCAAAATAATACCTGCTTCCGAAAACAAATATGGAAACTTATGTTGTACTGTCTGAGTGGACTACCACTTGGATTGAGTGGGAAGCTGACCCTTTTTACCAACAAAATATGAAATGTATTGTTGATGTCATGTGGATCTTGTTTGTGAATCCAGATTTTGATCGGCAAGAAGAGGAGGTGTGAAATATGGGATGTTGTATACTAGGTTTTGAAATATAACTGCTTCTTCAAGAAGAGGAGGCTGAAACAACTTTGGATTATTCACATTTAACACATCATGTATGCCTCACTGTGCTGGAAAATTTAGATGATACAAATTCTCCCTAATGTGTTCTAACGATGTGTTGGGATCACATCAAAGTGGATGCAACTTAATATGGTGACCTTTGAACCATTGTTTATCTAGGAGGATCTAGACACAATATCTTGGTTGGAATGATAACGGGGTGCACTGCTTACCATGGCGTTGTCTGACACATTCTTGGGCAGATTTCAAAGCAACTACAACATAACTATTGAATTGAGTTATATTCTAAAGGAAAAGTTGTGCTTCTTGTTGTCCCTGTTGGTGATGTGCAGATTCTAACATAGTGATAGTTAGAGATATTCCTGAGGGCGCCAAGGGTTTAAAATGAAGGCACAACTTGAATGGCATGAAATTGGTGGAAGGGTGGGTGGCTTGGTTGTAGTTGTGCTAGATAATATGCAGAGAGGAATACCACTATTTGTTTTTTTTCAAAATAACCATGAAGAGAATGAACCATAGTACGATTGAAAACCTCATTTTTCCCATCGGTTTGGGGGTGAAATGTAATCGAGAACTAGAGTTGAAAACCCAACAATGACCAAAGAGTGCATTGTAAAGTGCCAAGGAATCGAGAGTATCAATCAGATATGATGCTACTTAGAAGTTCAAAGTGTGGCCAAATATGTCGAAATAATAGATCGGTAGTTTGTGAAACAAAAATGGTTTTATGGCATGGCATGAAGAGTGCCATCTTAGAAAAATGACAAATGACTACCCAAATAGCATCATGCTTATAGAGACTGGTTGGTAGACCACTCAAAAAGTCCATGAAAATGGATTCCCATGGATGGGATGGTATGGTTAATGGTTGGTAAATACCATGTTTGCGGTTAGAAGGATTGCTTTGTGAATAGAGTGAGAAGTCCTAGATGAATTTTTCCACTTGTTTTGGAAAAGAGGGCCATTAGAATTGGTGATATAAGTTCTGAATGGTATTCTCTATCCCAAAATGGCCTTCGCACGAAGAGGCACGTGCCTCTCTGATAAGAATAAGGTGGTCCTATGATTGGGGAACACATTTTGTACAACCAACCTTCATGGATTGTGTATTCTAGGAAGGGCATTTGATTAATAACCGTGGGTTGTTGCAACATTGTCCATATTTCCCCGAAGCATGCATCTGTGGCATACATGTCCTTCTAGGTGTCATAAGATGCACATAGCACCTCTAATATATGCATGGCTTGAAGTAGTGGTTGAATAAACAAATCTACTAGTTTGTTAGTGACCCCTTTTTGTATTTAATAACTAGGTGAAATCGTTGAATGTATGTTTCCCACTTAAAATGAATTTGTTCCTCAATCTTACTCTCATAATTAATAAAAATGAGAGCATGACGGTTGGTGTGCATAATAGTTTCTTTACCCATAATATAGTGGTGCCATTGCTTCAACACCTGCACCATACTATAAAATTCCTTATCATATGTGTTATAACTAATCTTTGTTGTTTCTAGTGTCTTTGAATTGTAGGCCACTAGGTGATGATGCAGGAGAATTGGTCTACTTCAGAAACGTGCTAGCTAGACAACACATCAACACACATTCAATGAGGGGAGAGGCACTAGACCTCTCATTTTCCCCTCATTTTCAAATTTAAAATTGTAATTAAATGCAATTAAATGTTTGTAATGGTGTAAGAGTCGCATAGATGCATTTGAGAAGATAGGAGATGATGTCGCCTTTAATGGCGGACAGGTTGATAAGATCTAGATCCGATTCAGACTAGATGGCCATTGAATGCAATTCAATGTAATTAATGAGAGTAGGTAGATGGAGGAAGAGCTCGAGGAGCCCCTCTTTTGAAACATATCTTTGTATCAGAATTCATTGTGTTAAAGAGGAGACGAGAGAGAGACAAGACTCTATTGCAGTCCGATATTTTGTAAACATTGTAACATAAATTCATGTTAATACAAAAAAAAACGGTTTTTCCTACATATGATGTTGTGTGTGTTTATGTGTATTTGGTGAATGTCATCTGTGTGTTTGTTTTATGCTGTAGATGTATGTTAGATTCAATCTACAGGGTATAGACAAAATTTGTTGTCTGTGATTTTTTTTAATTTAAGTCTAGGTTCTTTGTGGCTTAATGCAAGAAGTGCATGACAAAGTGCTGAGGACTCTGTGAGCCAGTGCAAAGAGTGCACATCTGAGTTCTATGTTGAATTCATGCAAGAATGTTCTAGGAGGGCACACCAGAGGAATCATAAACTCAAGGGAGAAGCTTCAAGGTTAATGAATACCTTGGAGGAGAGACTGTGTAGAGGAAGGCACAGAGAGACATAATTGCTGAGGATTCTATAGGTCTCTGCCAAGTGGGCATCGGGCACGTGTAAGGAGTGCACAAGAGGACTCTATTTCAATTCTGTAAGATGATAAGTGTCAAGGAGAGACACCCACAGAGTTACTAAACAATTTGTAAGCTCAACAAAGAGTGCTTGAGAAAAAGATGCCAAGAGGGTACAGGTTCCCTTCGAGGAACAAGAGGAATAGAAGTAGAGTTACTGAACACTCTGGAGGAAGACCTATGCAAGGAGTGCACCAGAACAACACTCAAACAAAGTGTTGAAAGACATCCATACGAAGGCTAGTCAAAGCGCAAGGAGTGTGTGTGGAGAGAACTTGTTTTCAAGTTTGTAAGCTCAGGAGGTTGAGCATAGAACGTGCTAGGTGGACACTAGAGAATATTTTGGAAGATGTAGAAGGGTTGAGTCCCTTAGGAACTGAGAAAGTTCAAGAAGCTCATAAGAGATAGTGCAAATTCATACGCAGAACCCAAGTGAGCACCCGGGCCGAGGTTTGATTTCATTGCCAAAGCTCAGGAGAGATAGCGTTTTCAGAAGCACCGATGAGACCCAAAGACATAGGGTTAGCAAGAGGTAGATTGAAGGCTGAGACCTTCGAAATGCTTGAATTTATCCAAGTTAGGGAATAAATCGAAAGCTCGGAAGGGACAACACTAAGATATTTGTCAAATAGTCATTGAAATCCTGGAGAACGGAGGAGGTTGTTTTTCAAAGTCGTGAAACATGAACTTTCGATTTGCAAGAAAGGATCTGGGCTGTCAGATCAGAGACAGACGAGAGGAGAACGCATAGAAGAGGAGAACATATCTCAGTCATTAGATCTGAGCACATGAACCAACAGTCGTTCAATCCCAGGGAAGGTGCACGAGGCCTAAACCCTTTGAAAGTGCATAGGAGAGTGAACTTTGTGAAGTCCCGAAGTTACGAAGTCATTAGAAGCATCCATCATCAGGGTTGATAGGTGGTAGCATATCCGAAAGTTTGAATATTTGAACTTCAAAATATTTGAAAGGGGAAGAGTGGAGTTGATCCTAGCCGTCGATGATGGGAAGGACACATGGCAAGAGATCAACATTTCACTGACTCGTGACTCGGGGAAGTCAAAGGCAGAGTTATAAGAACTCGTGAAGTCTGAGTTTGTGCAATTGATCATAGCCGTTGGATCATAGAGGGTTGTGGGTCGTCGAGATGATGCAAGAGAAGGTTCGGGGATCAGAAGATTAGAGGTGAGTAATATTTCAACTTTGCAAAACGTGAAGTCTCGAAGCGCTCAATAATTGGACCCCACTTCATAGTGAGGGGTCATATGGATGAAGGATAAGGGAGGATCTAGCTAGCACTAGGCTCCAGTTCGGTAAATAAAAACTCAGGAGAGTGGAGAGTTAGAGTTGGCTCATAACAGAATACCTGAGGTTATGAAGTGTGAAGTGCATTTAGTGTAGGCCTGTGGTCACAGTGGGTGATCACATGGAAAGGAGCTTGTTCTCAGTGATAGTTCGTGTGGGGCGGAGTTCATAAGGACCTATGGATTTTTATAGGATATTCTAGTGGGGAATCAAAGAGCTTCTCCAACTCGAAGACATAGAATATTCAGTGACCGAAAGGTTGACAGACCTCGCCGAGGTGGGGCACTACATCAAGTGGTATCATAGCTGATTTTCATTTGTAGATTTCAGGAGAAGGAGATGAAAGAGATTGGTTGATACCATCAAGTGGTATCAGAGCTAATTTTTTCTTGTAGATAGCAGGAAAAAGAGGAGGATATGAAGGAGAAATCCATTATTTTTGTTTGCGAGCAACAGGAAAAGTAGAGATGGTGAAAGGAGATAGTCTGATACCATCAAGTGGTATCAGAACTGATTTTCGTTTGTAGATTTCAAACGAAGGAGATGAAAGAGATTGGCTGATACCAACAAGTGGTATCAAAGCCGCTTTCTTTCTGTAGACAATAGGTAGAGGGAGGCAAGAGAGAGAAAGAGATAGTTCGATACCATCAAGTGGTATCAGAAGCTGAAGTTCATCTGTATGCAGTAGGTGAAGGAAGACAGGGTGTTGATTCTCTGTGGTGATTGTTTGCAGACGTGCAATAGTCAATAGACATCCAGATGGGCTGCAGGAGAATATGGGGATGCTCTCAATTGCAGAGTGAACATCAGACTTTTCAAGAGGGAAGGTAGAGGAAGAATATGGCTACTGAAGGCTATGAATGTGTTCCAAGAGAAGACCGCCAATAGAAAAGCAAGGCTGATATAGACAAAGATGTTGCTAAGATAAGAGCAAAGATGGAGAATCTTGAATTTAAAATGCATCCAGAGTCAAAAGTGCATTGGGTGTATGAGTGGCCCATGAAGAAGAAGGTGAAGTGGCCAATTAAGAGATTGTTGGCCAGAGGACAACGATAACTATTAAAGAGGTGGTCGAGGTATGTCAAAACCCTCAGTGAAACAGAGGAAGTGGTTCACATCTGTGAGACAGAAACTGGGAAGAGGATTAGTGATGATGAGGATAAGATATTGGAGAAGGGTCTCAGAAACTGCCAGGTGGGAAATGAAGAAAGTTTAGGTTGCCAGGTGGGAAATGGAGAGAGATCATTTGATCTCATAGATTTCCAGGTGGGTAGAGAGGAAATCCCATATTTCCAGGTGGGCAAGGGAGGAGAGATGAACTCAAAGGCGATTTCATATCAACAAGAAGAGATCATGGAGGAAGATCAAAAATACATTCTGATAATTGGGGGAATTGATGTATTCCTACCAGGTAGCCCAGTTGAGGCCAGAGAATGTGTTGCCGATGAAAAAGTAGGAGAAGGAGATCCAACAGTGACTTTCATAGAGGAAGAAGAGGAGGAACATACATTGATGTTTTCCCCGATAGAAATAGAAGAGCATTCAGCATAATTGCTCAAAATTTTCATCCAGGAAGATGAACGTGAGGTGACTGTAGTACTAGAGCCTGCAGAAGAAGAGGACAAAGACAACATGGAATTTCCTGGTCTGTATGAAGAATTGGAAGCCCTAGAGAGAAGGGCGATATTTCAAAGTCAACACATCCAACAAGTTAAGTTGGAGATAGATGGAGGAGCACACCAGCCCAAGGAGAAGCTAGAGGAAGCTGGAGATATGCCAATAGAAGAACTAGTAGAAGAAAAGCTGTCAGAAGGAGAAACTGAGAAACAAATCAATGATGAGATTGTAGAACTGAAGTTTGCAGCAAGGTGGCAAGCTAAGGCCACAAGAGATGGATAAAATCGCAAGGGGGATTAAGTTGATCTACCCATTGACAAGGAGGGAGTGCAGCAGAGCAGACTATATAAAGAGAGCCATCCTGCAGAGCAGCTGGAAGAGGTGATTGAGGAGATAAGAAGACTGGTGTTGAGGTCAGCGCAAGAATATTTTAGCAGGAAGGAGATGGACAGAGGAGAGCCGACCATAGAAGTAGGGGAGCAACAATAGAAAAACACTGGAGTAGGTGGAGAACTCCAAAGGAGAGTTTGGGATCCAAGAGGATTTCAATAGAGTTGGGAAGCTCATGAGCAGGATCTCATGAATTTTTCACATTAGAGGAGTATGATGTAGGAGCATTGCTCTACCTCAACAACGCGCTAGCTAGATAACACATCAACGCACATTCAAGGAAGGGAGAGTCACCAAGCCTCTCATTTTTCCCACATTTTCAAATTTCAAATTGTAATTAAATGCAATTAAATGTTTGTAGGGCTGGAAGAGCCACGCATATTCCTTTGAGAATATAGGAGATGATGTCACCTTTAATGGCTGACAGGTTGATAAGATCTAGATCCGATTCAAATTAGATGGCCATTGAATGCAATTCAATGTAATTAATGAGAGTAGGTAGATGGAGGAAGAGCTCAAGGATCCCCTCTTTTGAAAAGGATCTTTGTATTAGAATTCATTATGTTAAAGAGGAAAGGAGAGAGAGTCAAGACTCTGTTGTAGTTTGAGCTTTTGTAAACATTGTAATAGACATTCATGTTAATACAAAAGTAATAGCTTTTCCTGCATACGATGTTGTGTGTGTTTATGTGTATTTGGTGAATGCCATCTGTGTGTTCATTTTATGCTTTAGATGTATGTTAGATTCCATCTGTAGGGTATAGACATAATTTGTTGTCTCTAAGTTTTTATTTTATTTTAGTCTGGGTTCTTTGTGGCTTAATGCAAGGAGTGCATGACAGAGTGTTAAGGACGCTGTGAGCCAGTGAAAAGAGTGCACATCTGATTTCTTTGTTGAATTCAGGAAAGAACATGCCAAGAGGGAACACCAGAGGAATCATAAACTCAAGGGAGACGCTTCAAGGTTACTGAATACCTTGGAGGATAGACTGTGCAGAGGAAGGCACATAGAGAAAAAATTACTGAGGATTCTGTAGGGATCTGCCAGGTGGGCATCGAGCAAGTGAAAGGAGTGCACAAGAGGACTTTGTTTCGAGTTATGTAAGAAGATAAGTGTCAAGGAGAGACACCCACAGAGTTACTAAACACTTTTTAAGCTCAAAAAAGAGTGCTTGAGCAAAATATGCCAAGAGGGTATAGGTTCCCTTCGAGGAACAAGAGGAATAGAAGTAGAGTTACTGAACACTCTGGAGAAATACCTGTGCGAGGAGTGCACTAGGCCAACACTCGGACAAAGTGTTGAAATACAACCATCTAAAGGCTAGTCAAAGCGCAAGGAGTGTGCACAGAGAGAAATTGTTTTCAAGTTTGTAAGCTCAGGAGGTTGAGCGCAGAACGTGCCAGGTGGGCACCAGGGAATATTTTGGAATATGCAGAAGGGGTGAGTCCCACAGGAACTGAGCAAGTTCAAGAAGCTCAAAAGATATAGTGAAAATTCACACAGAGCGGAAGTGAGCACTAGGGCTGAGGTTTGTTTTCATTGCCAAAGATCAGGAGAGATAGCATTTTCAGAAGCACAAACGAGACCTAAAGAAAATGGGTTAGCAGGAGGTAGATTGAAGGCTAAGACCTTCGAAATGCTTGAATTATTCCAAGTTAGGGAAGAAATCAAAAGATAATAAGGGATGATGCCAAGGTATTTGGAAAAGAGTCATTGAAAACCTAGAGAATGAAGGAGTTTTTTTTCCAAAGTCACGAAATGCGAACCTCCAATTCATGAGAAAGGATCTGGGTTGTCAGATCAGAGATGAACAAGAGTAGTGTGCAGAGAAGAGGAGAAAATATCTCAACCATTAGATCTGAGCACGTGGACCAATAGTCATTAGATCCCAGGGAAGGTGCATGAGGCCTAAACCCTTTGAAAGTGCATAGGAGAGTGGACTTTGCGAAGTCCTGAAGTTTCGAAGTCATCAGAACTGTCCGTCATCAGGGTTGATAGGTGGCAACAGATCCAAAAGTTTGAATATTTGAACTTTGGAATATTTTCAAGGGGAAGAGAGAAGTTGATCCTAGTCGTCGATGATGGGAAGGACACATGGTGAGAGAACAACATTTCACTGACTCACGACTTGGGGAAGTCAAAGGCAGAGTTATAAGAACTCGCGAAGTCTGATTTCATGCAATTTATCACAGTCATTGGATCAAAGAGGGATGTGGGACATCGAGATGACACGAGTGGAGGTTAGGGGATCAAAATATCAGAGGTAAGTAATCTTTCGACTTTGTGAAACGTGAAGTCCCGAAGTGCTTGATAGTTGGACCCTAGGTCATAGAGAGGGGTCATATGGATGAACGATAAGGGAGGATCTATCTAGCACTTGGCTCTAGTTAGGTAAATCATAACTCGGGAGAGAAAAGAGCCAGAATTTTCTCATAACAGAATACCCGAGGTCGCAAAGTGCAAAGCGCATTTAGGTTAGGCCTGTGGTCATAGCCGATGATTGCATGGGAAGGAGCTCACACTCAGTGCTAGTTTGCGTGGGGCAGAGTTCATAAGGACCTGTGGATTTGTATAGGATATTCCAACTGGGAATGTAAGAGTTTCTCGAGCTCGAAGACAAAGAAGATCTAGTGACCGAGAAGTCGACAGACCCCCCTGAGGTGGGGTGCTGCATTAGGTAAGCTCCCTTTTTAAGTATGGCCCCAATGGAGAATTGATATGCATATGTGTCAATATCGAAGGGATACTTTAAGTTTGGTAATCGTAGACTTGGTGCAGAACTTAATTCTTTCTTTAACCTCTCAAAATGGTGTTAATCTTCTGCATATCACTAAAATTTAGATTGATAGATAATTTATGCAAAGGATGAGGCAATTGTGAGAATTGGGATACAAAATTCCTATAAAAATTAATGATGTCATAAAAAAATTCAACATCTATGCATTGAAGGGTGTTGTCTAGTTATCTAATGCATGGATGTGAGATGGATTTGGTTGCACCCTTGTTCCATCCAAAATGAATCCTAGATATTGGACTGAGGTTTTCCAAAGAAGGATTTATTTTCCTTCACTTGAAGCTTATGTTCCTGTAGTAATTCAAGCACATTGTGGACATGTTGAAGATGTTATTTATAAGCCTTTTTGAAAATCAATATGCCATCATGAAAAATCACTACAAATTTACCCAAATGAGGCCTGTTATCACACAATTTGTACTTGCCCAAAAGACAAAGGTAAGTGAAAAATAAGTTGGCGTAACAGGAGGTTATCCTATCACTGTCACCTAAATAAGACACCTCTTTCTCTTTAGGGGTAGTATCCCAGGGGAGACATCCCCAATGACCTGGGGGTTTGAGGAAAAGGAAATAGTATTAGGAAAGTTCTTCCCCTCTCACAAGTCACACCGATCAGAAAGTCCCAAAGTTTTTAATAAGATGAATAAAATATTTGCTTAAGTGTACCTTCCCAAAACAAGACAACAAGAAAACACTATTTGCAAGTACCATTTGACATTAGCGCTTCATAAAACCTTGGACTTTGAACAAAAGAAATAAGTTGATATAAAAGATGAAGCAACATACATTTATAACAACAATGTATATATAATGATAGTTTCACATTTATGCCTTAAACAAGCTTCAATAATGACCCAAAATGATAACCTAAAATTGGCAATATGCTAGCATTTATCAAAAGTGAAGAAGGCAATGTCAAATCAGTGTTAACACTTGTTTTTAGGAGATTTTACTGTTGTCATATATGGCTGTAGCTTTATTTTGTAACAACAAAAATAATTTTAGTAAGTTAGTATAATATAAGGTTAGGAATGGTTAACAAAGATCTTGAAGTAGATGGTTTAAAGGTTGTTTTCATAAATCAATAAAATTTAAGGTATGAACTAGTGCCTTTAGGGTAAATGGAGTCACTTTTGCAGAAGAAATAAAAGGGGGAAACAAATGATAATAATTGAACTAAATACAAGAGGGAGGATGGTTGAGGTGTTGGTAACCCAAGGCCTTGATCATTCAAAACCCTAGAAGGAAAACAACTACTAGGAAGTAGGTAACCCTAGGCCCTAGCAGTTTTCCTTCTTCTTTAGGTCAAACTTGAAATAAATAAATCTTAATGAAACAAAAGTGTTATAGTGATAATAAGGTAGGGCTCTAACGCATACTTCAATGAAGGTGTCTTATAGAAAAATCAAGTAGGTGGATAACTATTGAGAGAAGGACAATAACATGCACTTTTCTCCTAGTGTTTCACACTAGAAATTTCATAATCTTAATAAATGAAACGTAAAAGATACCATAACCATTCAAAGAAAAAAGAATTGCATATTTTCACTTACATTCACCAAGAATAATCTAGTCACAAGCCCTATTTGAAGACTTTCAACCATGAAAATGCCAAAAATCACCAATAAAAGCTCCCTCCAAGAGTTGCACACCACTTAGTTTAGCCAATAAGCCTTAAAAGAGGTCGAATTTCAGACCTCATACTTGTGTGAGTGAAAGATGATCAATAAAAATGAGAGTTTGATATCTCATTTATACAATTCAAATGACCTTTAATTACAATTTAGGTCGAAAAAGGCCAACATGGGAAGTTACATCAAAATCCATTTTTTTACATAAAATCAACAAATTAAACCCTAAAATGTGCAGAAGAGGTGACGTCATTCCATCCTAGGGTGATGTTGGGCCTCATAAGTAAGACATTTTCCTCCATGATAAAAACTCTAGGCCTTCCAAGGCCTTTAGATCATGCCACACATGCCACTTGGCACACAACTGCCTCTATCATGTCCATGTGACGTTGGGTGACATCAAGGGTCACAAGGGTGACGTCATGGGAATCCCAAGGCCAATGTTCAGGGGGAAAGGAAAGAACCTCCTGGGTCTAGGCCTGCCAAGGAACCTCTGGTGGAACATCCTTCATTCTCTCTAGTTCAAGCCTCTGGTGTATGTCTTCCTCTGGCTAGGGTCTCAACATCCATCTGGTGGGATTTTATCCCTATGGAGGTTCGAGCTAATCATCTCCCCATATGTACCTGTTCGTCGGGCATGCTCTTGAAAAAAAACAAGTTACACCCTCCATGGGCTCGTAAGTCACATGGATCATAGCAATGTCAATCACATCTAATAATCAAGCTACCCAAAAATGTGCATAAAACCCCCCATTTTCCCAAACAAGTGCTCAAAGACATTATGCTATTCTACAAGCCAAGTTTGGAGAGGGTTCTAAGATGTTCTATTGGGATAATTATCCTTAGGTGTGGGGTGTTTCCAAGTGAAGACCAATCTAGGTCATGTAAGTGCATGATATGGTGTGGGGGATGTTTGGGCAAGGGGTGCAGTGATGACAGGAAAATTTTGGTCTTACCTATGGGTGCCTGTGAAGAGGGTGAGTTGCACCTTATCATGGATTCAATTTTTTCCTAGACCATTCAATTCCTTTTTACTCTTTATCTTATTTCTTTTTCTTTCAAGAGAATAGTTGGGGGACACTGCCCTGGCATGGTGATCAGTGTTGACAGTGTTACCACAAGAATTTCATGGAGATGAGAAGTCTGGCTTGTGATGAGACCCCCTTTCTCTTGGCTATGCCAACAAGAGACACTACCCTAGTGTGGTGACCATATGAATAGTAGTGTCATACCACTACATGCCCATGGACCTAATAGGCTGGCTCGTTATGAGACCCCCTATCCACCAACTAGGTCTTGAGTTTTATCTTTATTTTATGGGTCCCCTATTTTCTTACTAAGAAGACTTTTATTTCTCTCTTGGGGATCCCTGGGAAAAGCATATCAAGTTTTATCTTTGTATTTTAACTTTTTCTAGCTACTTTTACCCTCTAGGCCTTTAGCTCCTTCTTCCCACAAGGCAAGGTACAACCCTTACTAGCTTGGAAAACCCAATTCCTGAAACAATGTAAGGGATAGATGAGAAGGAATATGATGAAAAAGTGATAATTATGGAAGGGATGGACGATGAACTTTTATAAACCCACCTAGTGGCAACTCACTCCTAAGAGAAACAACTTGCTAGGGAATTTTGTCATCCCCCCAGGTATGGACAAGTAAAAAGGCATAATGTCCAAGAAAACTTCATGAAGAAAAAGACAATTAAATGCACATATTCAAATTCTTTGAGAATCAGAGTGACACATAGCATGATACCCAGACTCATTACCTCATGGAGCAAGACCCACTGCTACTTTAGAACCAGGCCAATGGGATGGATGTTGCTGCTGCCGACAGAATAAAGGCGTCAAAGAAGAAAGGATGGGCCCTCCAGGGTCAAGCTCAAGTCAATATGGCTCTCGATACTCCATGTCTAGGACCTTTGGGCATCGAGATATAATATCCTTAGTTATCCCTAGGATAGGGGATAACAAGGCTGAAATATGTCATTGATTAACCTCATGAACATTATTGGTGAACTGGTCAGTCTGAATGGCATTACCAACCATCTTAAATACCAAACTTGGTCCTGAAATTTGTTTTCCAGACGTCTGTGGGATGCATTTTCACTTGATGATATTTGTCTATCAAATCCATCTTGGTGAAGAAGGAGGCCCCTTGTTAGTGGTCCAAAAAATCCTCAGTCTGGGAAAAGAGATATTAGTTTTTAATGGTGGATTTGTTAAGGGCTTGGTAATCGGTAACCAAATTCCATTGAACAGACTCCTTTTTGGGAATAATAAATTTCAGAGAGGTGCATGGGGAGGAGGAGGGTAAAATATGGTTGGATTCCAGTATCTGGCCAATTTGGCATTTGATTTATGTAGTCTCTAGGGGGGTAAGGAGATATGATGGTGCATTTGGAAAGGAGGCACTAGGAATGATGTCAATGGTGTGTTAAATGGACCAAGAAAGGGGTAGGATGGTGAGTGGATTAAAAATGTTTACAAATTCATGAAGGAGAGGCATTATTTCAGGAGGTGCCATATTGGTGAGGTTATTTGGCTTAACAGGGTGCAACAAACATGAAGAAATATCTTTATGTATATTGACTTGCTTAATGGTTTTTTTACTCATAAGTGGTGAAGTGGATTTCATAGTCGTGGAGGTAAGCATGCAGGTGTGTCTCTCATGTTGTAGGTGGTTCTAATGGGATTTTACATGGTATACAATGTGGCGGTATTATTGGTAAAGGAGGCCCATCAGTAAGTCAACACGATATAAGGGTGAAACATCACATACCACCTTATCTTGGAAGGGTCCAATAAAATATGTGATTGCAAAACATTGGGCTATAGTAAGATGAGGTCTACCCTTTTGTACCCATCCCAATTGATATGGATCCAGGTGATGAGTCGTGGGAAGTTGCAAGCGCTGAAATAAGTCTTGTGACACACTATTATTGTGGTTGTAATTTTCCAAAGTGAGGGTGGTCAGTTCATGCTTAATTTGACAGTTATGTAAAGATGGGGACATTGGTGAGATCCGGTTCTGGAGTATTCGTCAATATGAGTGAGAGGTCAAGTTCGATGGGAATTTAAAGAGATATTATTTCCATTTGTTTAAGACGCTCTATAGGAGCGACTTATGTAAATAAATTCTTATTGGTGTGCATATTTTTAATGACATGGAAATTAACATATGCGTGCAAGTTAGTCTCATGAAAAGTGAAACATGGAGTATTTTTGGGTGTAGATGGGAAAGTAGTTGAAGTTGGAGATTGAGAAGGACCAAAGTTGGTGGAGTTAGAGTGTATCTGAGGAAAGAATATTCGAGGATTCATATTACCTTCCATGGATAAGGATCATAGGAAGGCCTTGTCCAAGGAGTGACTCTTAAATAAATCAGCTTCATGACATAGAGGAATTAATAAACAAGAATTGAATTTAATAGTTAATACCTCTTCTAGATCTTTGATGTGAAACTTGATACACAACTTGTAGAAGACAACGATGTATCTTTGGATGGACTGGTTGGATATTTTTTGGAGTTGCAAACACTTTTCTAATAGGTTCTAAATATATCTTGGAGAGTAGAAGCACTTGCACAATGCATGACAAAAGTATTCCTAATAATTAATTCCTGCATTTTTTCGTGGCTCCCATTTCACCAAGCTCAATGAAAAATTCACAGGTTTCCAGTTGCATGTCCCACTATGCTTGTGCGATGCCTTCAAGTTGTAGTTTGGTGATATGTAACTTCATGTCCTCATTCATCTCAGGAGAGGTATTGAAATAAGTGGAGAGGATGTGCATCCACGAATCGACAGTTTCCCCATTCATTTTCCCTGCAAACTTTTGGTAATTGGAAGCGAGTGTCAAGTTGCATAGGTGATGGTGCCCTTCGATTCTATGGGAAAATTGGCTCATTAAAAGTGATATCTAACTCTTAAACTAGAATATAGATAATGTATTTTTCATCTTCAACCGATGGTTCTCTACACATAAGCATGATTTTCATTCAACAAAGGTAAATCGTTGCAAAAAAAGAAACTTAAATATGGTGAACTGAGAAGCTGATGGAGAGTCCCGAGAAGGATGTGTAAGAGGCCCAAATAAGGGTGCAATGGGTGTCTCAACAATTGAGATTTTTGAGGGACATGAGAAGGGTACACTGGACGTATAAATACTGAGATGTTGAGGTACCTTGATAAGAGAACACTTGCAACTCTTAACAGAGCATTTCTTATCACCAAATAAAAATTTGTCTGATTCTTGTGAATGGTATCTCCATATTATTCTTGAATGTGAGAATATCATTTCCAATATTTAAACTATGATACTAATTGATATGAAATTGAGATCAAAAGTGTGAATTTGCAGAGACTAGACACATTGGTAAAACACAATAGAAAGAGAATACACATAGAAAACACAACAAGCATATAAGAGAAATGATAAGAAACATAAAATATCATTAGTCTATTCCAACAGAGAGGGGTTCCATTTATTAATATGCAGGGTGACTTGTTCCTCTAGATTATTTTTAGTTACAAAAGAAGTTGTTTCCTTATTTCTACAACTCTCTTCCCAACTAGATTGGTGAGAATTGTTTCCTCGGCAATGGATTGACACACATTGATCTGTATTTTATGAGCAGAACAAAATGAATATAGATTATTAATAGGTTCTTAACACAAAATAACAAATACACAATAAAACTAGTTTTCTATTCAATAACGAAATAAGATGAAACTGTACAATGCAGTGGAAACAAGCTTGCTAGAATGGTGGTGACTTATCTCTGAGAAGAGATGTGAAGGCTGCACGCATTCGAAAGAAGAAGATTACAATGAGGCTCTGAAGGATTTTTTTCAGTAAACAAGAATGCCAAAAACCCTAGACATCCAAAAACCTAACCCTAGGAGATGAAGCGCCAAAAGTCATGTGGGCCTCATTTGGGTAAGTTGGTACATCAACTTCCCGAGGTCATAACTTTTGCATACGATATCCGTTTTAGGCGTGTGATAGCCCATTGGAAAGGTATCATATAGGAGATTCATTTTGAGGGCTCAATGATACCTTCAACCATATTTGAGAAGCTTGATCCCGAAAAAACCTTCATTTAGGCCCTAGAAGTTAAAACTACTAAAAATAGTAAATTGCCAAAATTGTTAGAAAATTGTTTTGAGCCAGTTGGAAAAGGTGGGTGGCCACCGATATACATATGGATCAATACTCCATCCTTAGGAAGAAATTATCTCCATTGTGTTGAGGTCCCCCATCAGATGAGGAAATTTCTGCTGAATTTGGCTCTTGGTGAGCCACTTGCCTTGGTGCAGGAACTGCCCTGCTTTGACGACTCAATAAAGATGGATCCTTTGTTGTCGAGTGCCCTTGATCTGTGTGTCCACAATATGATCATTGGATGCATGTTGTATGAATTTGGGTTTGAGCTCTGTTGGTGTTAGTTGTTCTGCTATTTCTGAGGTATCCAATAATGGTGGGAAATAAGGGCAAAGGAGATCCACGTTGAACATTGGGTGCAGGCCAAGGAAAGGAGGAATGTTGAGCTCAAAATCATTATCCCCCATGGCCTTGGTTATAATGTATGACCCATAACGAAATGTGTGAATCTTCTGATGGGGTCCTGTAAGGTGTTCTTTCTGCAAGTGCAAGCAAACTTTGTCGCCCACCTGAAACTTATGTGGCACTTATGTGGCACTCGATGTTGATCATGGAACTGTTTGTACTTGTCATTGGACTTTTGTAGGATATCTTGAACCTGTTGGTGGATGTGATAGATCCACTCAATGAACTAGGTGGATTTGTCAACTTCAGTTGGATCAAGAGATGGGTCAGTCTAGGTGACTGCAAGGGGAAGTGCAACATCTATGGGACCCAATGGTTGGAATCCCAACCCCACCTTAAAGGGGCTATGGTTGGTTGAGCTATGAAGGGATCAATTGTATCTATGATGGACATATTGGAGGCTCTCATCACATGTTCAAAGGTGCTTTGAATTATACATGCGAAGGATATGCAGAATCATTCAATTTACAACCTCAGTTTGGCCATCTGTCTGGGGGTGGAAGGCCGTGGATTTGGTGAGCTTGGTGTCCAATAGTGACCAGAGGCTTGACCAAAATGTGCTGAGAAATCGACTATATTGATCTAAGACAATTGTTTTTGGATTCCAAAATGTACCCAGACTCGTTCAAAGAAGATCTTGGCAATGGCCTATGATGTGATGCTCTTCTTGCAGGCAACTAGAATCGTTATCTTAGAAAAGCGATCAACAACCACAAAAACACAGTCATTTCCCCGCATGGTTGATGGGAGGCACGACATGTAGTCCATTGAGATAGATTCCCATGGCCTGTTATTAGTAGGAAGAGGGGTGTACAGGCCTTGTTTCTTAGTGGTCAGTTTGGCAATAACACAGGTAGTGTAGGGCCTGATATACTTGCTGACCTCCTGACGAAGTTTCGGGTAGTATAAATTTTTTTGTAGCATTGCCACTATATTTTCGATACTGAAGTGTCCTACCATCCGACTATAGTGATATTCCCAGATCAGCTTCGCTCGCTCACTTGATGGAACACAAATATGGCCCAGACAACACAACAACCCATCCCGAAGATGGAAATTATCGATAACTGTGTTTTCACCCAACATTTGGTAGGTGGTGGCAAAATCAGGGTATATCTCATAGAGTTGGGGCCATACAGATGTCTCATGGATGCAAGAGTCTAGCACCGTGGTGAGTGCTGAGACTTGTGGTCTGCTGAGGCAATTAGCGATGCAATTGGTGCTTCCTATTTTATACTTGATGTTGAGGTGGAATTGTTGCAAGTATGTGGACCACTTTTGATGGCATCCATTCTACAATTTTCCCTGTGTCTGTATGAACTACAATTTCTTATGATCAGTGTGGATGACTATCTCCTTCCCAATAATGTAATGTCTCCACTGACGACAGTCTTGCACAATGGTACTTATGGACGGTGTCTGACAATGTCTCACTATGATAGGCCATGGGGTGGCTGTGCTAAGTGAGAACGACACCCACAACATAGTATGAATCATCTGTCTCGATCTCAAAGGGATGTTGCAGGTCTGGTAGTGAAAGTATTGGGGCTGAGCACAAGCATTGCTTCAAATCATCAAATGCTTGTTGTTGGGACTGGCCCCATGAAAATTTCTCCTTACCACCACCCCTGATTATTCGATTGAGAGCCCATGCAATATGGGAGCATCCCAACACGAACCTGCGTTAGAAATTGGCAAGGCCCAAGAAGCTTCGGAGCTCAGTGAGTGTTTTTGAGGCTGGTCAGTCACGTATGACTTGTATCTTGGCTAGATCCACATGTACACCATGCTAATCAATGATGTAGCCCAGGAAATGGACTCCGTCCATGCCGAAGAAGAATTTTTCCAAGTTGGCGTATAGCTTGTGCTGTCACAGGGTGTGCAAAACCTACTAAATATGCTACAAGTGTTCAACCCAAGTCTTGCTGTAAATTAGAATGTCATCCAGATACACCACTACAAAATTATTGGTGAATGGTCGTAGGATATCGTCCATCATCCTCATGAAAGTGGCTAGATCATTGGTCAAACCAAAGGGCATGAAAAAACATTCAAAAAGGCCTTCCTTTGACTTGAAGGCAATATTCCATACATCTGTTTGTTCTATCGGGACCTGGTGGTAGCCAGACTTCAGATCAATCTTAATGAAGTATTTGGCCCCCATGAGTTGATCAAGGAGGTCGTAAATTCAGGGAATCGGGTACCGGTTTTTTACTGTGATTTTATTCAGAGCCTGGTAATCAATATCGAGTCGCTAGGTTTTGTCTTTCTTCTATACCAACATGATTGGGCTCCCACAAGGTGATGAGTTGGGATGGATGTTCCATTTGTGGAGTAGTTCTTGGATCTGTCGCTTGATCTCCTCATTCTCTAACAAAGAGCGGTGATACATTGCCCCATTGGGTAGCAGTGCACTGGGGGTAATATCGATGGGGTGCTTGACCTGGCAGTGCAGAGGTACCCTTGTAGGTGAGGAGAAGATATCTAAGTATTCTTCCACGACCTTATCTACTTGCTTTTTCTATGTGGAGAGGTCAACCACAAGTACCCTCGATGTGGTTGTGATCTTTCTCTTATTCTGAGAGCGAATCACAAAGAAGACAAACTTCCCCATCTGAGAGATGACCTTCCTACATTGCTTAGCAGAGATGAAGGAAATAACATGTTAAGACCTAATATTGGATCATTACCCCTTAATTGGGGCATGCTATATTATTAATGTTATTTTATTTATGTCGAATTTAGGCCATTAGTTGTAATTATACCTCCTAGTCTCCTATATATACTAAGGAGACATTTTCATTTTGAATCATCTTGTACTTGAACATTTAAGAGGGGTAAAAGGAGGTTGCCCC
>JZKD02S1723031.1:382443-405411 GCA_000966675.3 Picea glauca
TATGAT
Organism: Picea glauca; assembly: GCA_000966675.3. Classification (NCBI taxonomy): domain Eukaryota; kingdom Viridiplantae; phylum Streptophyta; class Pinopsida; order Pinales; family Pinaceae; genus Picea; species Picea glauca. The sequence continues at coordinate 382,450 of JZKD02S1723031.1, forward strand.
AGTAGGCACTATTGGCTGATGTAGAGATCACTTCCTTGGCAGATCCATCCAATGGTGTAGGGTTGTGGGTGCGACATTGTTGGCAGGGCTAACTGCTTGATGACCTTTGCTGAGATGAGGTTCTTTTGGATACCGCTATCAATGATGAAGTGCAGTGGGGTGCCTTTTACCCACATCTATGAATGGAAGAGGCGCTCTCGTTCTTTTGGCTCGTTTGGTTCACCAGGCTGGAGCTTGGTGGTAGCAACAGTGGCACAGGGTTGCACGTCAATGATCCATCTTCCCCTTTCTAGTTCTGGCTCAGAGTCAGAATCCACATTTGATTAAGAGGATTTCACTTCGGCCACCAATGATTGCTTTGAGTGGAAATCAACAGTGTTATGCCAAGGGCTCTTATGGAAGTCCCATCACTTTCTGATATCTTTATTTGTCTTTCTGGTGTCCTTCTTTGCTTTCATCTTGGACTGGATGTCCTGATACTATCCATATTTGCTCTGTCCTTTGTTCGATGGGTTGGGGCTGCCCTTTCCTGGATTTTTTTGTGCGGGGTTCCCAGGCCCAAATTTACGTGTCTTTTGTTTGAGCTTCTGCTCGATTTTGATGGCATATCGATAGGCCGCGCCCAAGGATGAGATATCCAAAAATTTCATTTTGGTATGGATGTATCTATGCATAGCACTACGATACTTGAGCACTAGATGTTGCTTTGAATCTTTGATACCCATCTTGGTGTGCAAGGTATGGAAGATATTTTTGAACTCTGGCACTGCTTGGTCTCTTTCTTGCCCCAATGTGGTCCATTTGGTATACAGGTCATCATAACTTCCGACAAGGTAGTATTGTTCCTTAATAGAATCCATAAAGGATTCCCAGGTGGACGTGACTGAAAAATAATGAGGTTTCCTCTATTTCCTTTTGCTCACAAAAAGTTTCCCACCAATCTTTGACATGGGGAACGACTTTGAGGAGAACAAAAGTAATATTTTCTCTATTTGAAAAGTTATGGACAAAAAAATACCCTTCTATTAGATTAAAACACTTGTCTACAACATCTGTGTCTATCTGACCTTCAAATATAGGAATATCTAAATTTATTTGTACCTTGAAGGGGGTGACGTCTCCGTTCAAAGAAGATGCATCACCTGTTGGTAGCCACCGAAGGATTTGCATGAAGCTATCCATCAGCTCGTTCCCCTGTTGCGTGAGGGATTCCTCAATCAACAGTTTGAAAGGATCTCCTATCTTGTTATCTTTTTTTTCTCCTTCCATGAAAGGTCACTTGGGCATGCGAGACCTTCTGTCCTCAAGAGAAACAAGCTCAAGACCCAACTCTTTGTACTCAAACCTCATTGGGGACATGCATTAAGACGATAAGGAGAAGAATGCTCTGATACCACTGATCTGGATTTTATGATTAAAATTAAATGAATACATATTATTAACAGGTGCTTAACACAAAATAACAGAGATACAGTAAAACTGGTTTTCTATTCAATAACAAAATAAGCTGAAACTGTAAAATGCAGCGGAAACAAGCTTGTTGGAATGGTGGCGGCTCATCTATGAGAAGAGATGTGATGGATGAATGCATTCAATGAGGCTCTGAAGGAATTTTTTCAATAAAAAAGAATGCAAAAAACCCTATACATCCAAAAACCTAACCCTAGGAGATGAAACACAAAAAGTCATGTGGGCCCCGTTTGGGTAAGTTGGTACATCAACTTCCCGTGGTCGTAAATTTTGCATACGATCTCTGTTTTAGGCCTGTGATAGCCCATTGGAAAGGTATCATTGAGGATATTAATTTTGCAGTCTCAATGATTCCTTCGGCTATAATTGAGAATCTCAATCCTTAAAAACCTTCACTTAGGCCCTCAATATGGCCCCATAAGTTAAAACTGCTAAAAATAGTAAATTGTCAAAATTGTCAGAAAACTATTTTGAGTCAGTTGGAAAAGGTGGGTGGCCACCGATATCCATCTGGATCACACATGCAAGCTAATATATCAATCTAAAGTGCCCTGCTTACAATACTAGCGAGGGATGTTTATAAAACTAACTGACTGAAATACTTATTTTATTATGAAATGCTCTGCCTAATAACATTGTGTAATGTACCCAACTAGAATTTGTATATGTTTGTGATCTAAGTATTTCTTTTCTAGTGTATTTTTTTACTAAACACTTTGCATTAGAGATATTGGAAATTTCTTACAAACATTTTGCATATGGATCATAGATAGAAAAACATATCACATGCATATATTACCTACATAATTGAGAAGATAACCATGGCATATTATTATGGTTTGAGAACCCAAATCACAACAATACAAAGATCATTAATGGTTGTAACAATAACTGCATAAAACCTCCTAAACACAACAAATCTAGTAGGTGAAAGTAACTACAATATCTACTAATAGAGAATGAATCAAGAAAATTGGTGATGATGCAAAAACCTCCTCAAGTTGTGATGTATGATATTCTGAATGTCAATCCTCACCAATGTTGTCTCAACCAAATTTTGAATACTCACTGCAGTAATATGACTTCCTACACCCAATTTCAATTTGTGATCTCAAACTATAGAGGGCCTTGCGAGATGAGGTTGGACAACATGAAAGGCCTCATGGGACACACTATGATCAACCCGCGGGGGTGACTCCTTTCATGGTTTCAAAGAAACCCTCATGGAATCTGAATACTCTACAATCATCCTCCTCCAAAAAATTCCACAAATCCCCTACGTAAGATGATAAGCCTCCAATATCCCTCCAGGATGAAGCCAAAATCCACAATGAAATTGCATTATGATCTCCAGTGGATCCTCTTCCTTGTGTATCTAAGGTTGATATTGTACCACTGAAAATAAATTGAAATGGAAGGGTTTTTCCAAAATCTAACGAAAACTTGGCTCGAAGAAAACATCAACAAGATATCAATTCATAATACCAAAGAGAAGGGTTACCCCTCTATTTACACTTCCTTTGGGCCTTCTTGATATTTCCCGTTTTTTGACCAATTAAAAACCTCTCTTTTTTTTCCCTCCAATTTCATTTAAATAAAATTATTTATTTTTATTTATATCACTTTAGGATTTTTCATTGTTTTAACCTAGTGACACAAAAAAAACCTCCTAGACTCCCTTGTTCTTGCTGACTATAGCCTATGAGATTTGTATAGGATATTAAATCATCCTCTGTCATGATCAATCAGGAGTGGACATTGCAATCCTCCCTTCCCAATATTTCTTGTCCTCAAGCAACTCCAAATCAGGGTGCCATAAGAGTTTCTCTACTTCCCAAGTAACATCCTCTGTGGGAAATCCTCTCAATGAAACAAAGTAATCTTGAATGACTCTAATTATCAACCTTCACTATCTGACATAAAAGATACTCTCAAGATCTAGGACCAACTTCGCTTCCTCATCTAGTGGATGAATATCTTTTGAAGCGGTGACCTACTGTCCCAATTCCTTCTTGAGGTAGGATACATGCAAGGTGTTGTGTATCCTGCTACCCTTTGGAAGATCTAGCTCATATGATACCACCTGAAATCCCCTGATCACTATGTAGGGTCCATAAAAGTGTAATTTCCCCTCCCAATTGATCATGATGGAGAATGACTTAATAACCTATACATCTCCCATAGGCTATATTCAACAAAAATAAGGGAGTCAAGGAGGTTTATTTAGTGTCACGAGGTTAAAAGAATAACAAATCGTAAAGTGAAATTAAATAAAAATAAATAGTTATATTTAAATTAAATTTGAGGGAAAATAAAGTGAGGGTTTGATTTGGTCAAAAAAAGAGGAAATATCTAGAAGGAATGAAGGAAGGGTAAATAGAGGGGTAACCCTTATCTTTGATATTATTATTTGATATTTTATTGATGTGCTCTTTGAGACAATTTTTCGTTAGGTTTTGAAAAAACCCTTCCATTTTAGTTTAGTTTTAGTGGTGAAATATCCATCCTATCTATACAAGGAGAATGATCCATCCATAATCATCACTTGATTTTATTGTGGATTTGGCTTCACCCTAGAGATAGTTTTGGAGGTTTATCGACTTGCATAGGGGATTTGTGGAATTTTATGGAGGAGGTCAATTGTAGAGTCTACATGTGTTAGGAGGGTTTTAGAAAAATATTGAAAGGAGTCAATCCAACAGGTTGATCATAGGGTGTCCCTCAAGGCCCCACATGTTATCTATCGTCATCCCACAAGGCCCTCTACAATTTGAGATTGCAGACCAAAATTGGGTGTGGATGGTGTTATTGTTGTAGTGAGTAGTTCAAGACAACATCAGCGTGGCTTGATAGTAAAAATAATATACATCCCATCTTGAGGAAGGTTTGGCATCTGTTATCACCATAACAATTATACATGAAATATGAGTTTCAGATTTAGTGGAGGACTAAATCAGTGTAGAAAAATGGTGTAATTTGGAGGACTAGGTCACATATGGTGGAATATGGACAAGTATATTGAAGGCACGAAAGGAAAGACTAGGCAGACCATAGATTTTGAGGCACCCCAGATCAACGACCGAGACCCATATCGGGTGGCAAAATAGCATGAAGTTTAATTATGAAAAGGAGGGCTGGGGAAAACTACTATGGTTTCATTCATCGATGTGTGGCGCCCTCAGAAGCACATCAGGGTGAAAAGCAGTCTACCTAAAACCACTTTCTCCAACCCATGATGTCACGTATTGCAAAATCATTCAATATGTGTCATTCCCATAGATTGCGTACGTAAAGGGGAGAGTTAAGGACTTATTCGGTCACATCAGTACCATTGCTCAAGTACTTTACGTCGTGCAACGTCGGGTAAGCACCGCCAGAAGGAAAATCCAAAGGAAAATAATTTTAAAGCTGACAACCGAGTGTGATAGGCTTTAAGTCGGACAAGTACTATCGTCACAGTATATTATTAAACACTCAATGACAATCGTCCTCAAATTTATAGATAAATTTATCCTGTTTGAGCAATTGACATTTCATTTGAAATGAAGTAATTAACGAGACCAGGAAGACAAAAATCATGTTTTCTACAAAACTGGGAGACATGGACCAGGTTGATCAAACAACATCTAGTGAAACATGATTTTCGACTAACATGGAAAATCCATCAATGAGTAAGAAAGATAAGTCGATCGCATGGGTACTAGCAACCAAATTCCATATTGACCTTGCGACAGAACCAGAATAAGAGGTCAGACTAAATCCTATCATGAGGGATTTAATCATCAAAAGACACATGGAGAAGTGCTACAAACAAGTAGAAAGGGGAAAGTGGAGCAAGCGACAGAATATAGGAGTTAGAGATGAGGTGGTCGAAAGCGTTGGGTAAAATCAACCAGTCTGGTTGAACACCTTGAAAGAAGAAATCTCCAAGCTGGAATAAGTTCTCAAGTTGAAATGAGAACATTTTAGAAAATTTTGGACATATGGCGTTCAACGAAAAAGCCTCAAATATGTCAGACCTATTTATAATGCTCCCTATAAAGTAGAAGAATAGTTTTGATGCGTTACTCTTTTGTGTAACCGATCTCTATCTTTAGACTGTGGGGAATTTGAGTCATTTTGAATCCCGCATGTAAATTTTCTATATATATTATCCCTAGGATAGAACAAAGAGGAGGGGGGCTTCCCCCGTTATAGGTAGACTTTGTAAAATCATGGAGTTAAACTGAATATATGATGCAAAAGAAATTTTTGAAATGTTTATGAAAAGGTTCTAATTGGCCGTGATATGAGTTTTGTCCTCTTTCATAGTGTGTGTTTCCCGTGTCTTTAAAATTCCATTTTCAATTTCTTCTTTTAAATTGTAGAGTTAAAAGTCTGGAATTTGTCTGATGATGCTCTAGACTTAGTAATTTAAATTCATGTGATTCTCTTCTCAACTATTTCAGAATTCATTTTAATATGCTCTGAAGCAGTTATGTGTTTTCATTTTTCTTCTTTTTCCATGCAAATTTCACTTTGAAAACTCAGACTCATTGCCTCACTTAGCCTTTCTCCTCTAGATAGTTCTAATGACCCGCCACTGAATTACTCATTTCTAACTCCATATACCAAATGTCACCCCCACTTCTTTAGCAACTTTATAATACCCCCCAAAACAAACCAAATCTAGCCAATAATTTCCATAGATATATCAAATGACACGAGAGAGCCCTCTCTAAGTTGAGCAGGCTAGTGCCCAGCTCTAAAGTAGTTTGAAACAGTTACCTCTGTCGTTTTTCTATTCGTTTGGAAAAAAATTATAGAGTGCTAACATTCTGACGTTGTTGCCGGGGACGAAATTGAAAAATTTTCCCTAGGAAAGAATGACAAGGTTAAGTTCTAAGGTCTGAGAGCAACAAAAAATTAGGCACATATTGGCTGTATTCCTTCTCTGGTGATTCCACACATAAAAAATCAGTTTGAAGGTGATTCCACTGGTGGAAGAATCCAAAAATTCAAATCTTCAATGGCGACTCCACTCTCAACACATAATCCGTCTTCCAAAACATTATTTGCAACTCCACTCAAGCTTCAAATGTAATTAAGAGACTCCACTGGAATATGAGAACCCTTGACAGAGGTATGAAAATATATTATGGAAGAAAACAAGTACTTAAATTTGGTTTTTTCCCAAGGCATTTTATTGTTTGTTATAAGTTGTCTCTGGTCCTTCCTTAAACATGTCAAACTAATGTTTCTTTACCTGCTGCATTCTAATGATGATCATGATAATATTGCAACTGTGTATCCTCCTCTTAAAGTTTCACATGCATATCCTGACTGTGTCACTGATTTTGATAAAAATATCCCATCTAGGCCATGTGATAACCATGACCAAGTTGATAAAATCCATGAATCCAAGGATGATATTTCACCTCCTGTACCTAATCCAACGTCCTCCAAGATCCAACATAGATACATACCCTTGAAGCTACCCCAAGTCCTCTACGATTTTCCTCCAAAGTACTATGAGTACTTACCTGTGTTTGACGGGGAACCTGATGCCATTTCAGCTAAAAAATACATCCAAGGGTTTGAGCATTTTATAGATTTGTTTGAAATTGATCATGAGGATGTTTGTATGAGAGCCTTCTCTCAATCCTTAAAGGGTGATACCAAAAACTGGTTTAAACATTTGCAACCAGAGATAATTATCTCATGGGAGGAATTGAAAGATGTTTTTTTAAAGTTTTGGGGAAGGAATAAATCTTCGGATCAACAACTTATAGAGTTCTATGCCCGTAAAAAAGCAGAGCAATGAAACTATTTCTATATTCAGTATAAGGTTTTCCAGTATGTATTACAATTTGTCCAAAGAAATTCAACCCACTGAAGCTACTACCATGCTCCATTATGCAACTACTCTTCATCCAGATTCGTCTTTCCTCCTGATGGAAAGAAGACCTAAGTCCTTACAACAAATGGTTAATGATGCTCAGGAAATTCAACACAACATCCAAGCATGTAAATATATCCAAAATGAGGGGCTGAATGCTCAAGAACATGAAAGTGAATATGAAAATAAAATAGTTGATTGGGATCTTGAGCATAGAATTGCCAATATCATAGGTCCTCTTGAAGTTTCCATTGCTCATGATTTTGAAAACGATTGTATTCCACTTGTTGAAAGAAGAGGTGTTGATTTAGCTTCTGATCCATACCATGATAAGCATGAGGCTGATTTTTTATGTATTCATTTGTAGACAGTCAATAAGATGAGTTTGCATATCAGTTTGTTGAAGAACATGTTGACATTCCAAGTTTGTTCTTGTTAGATGACATTGCATATGTTGCTGATTTTCTATATATGATGAATATGATGGTGATTATGATGTTGACTCCCTAGAGCAACCAAATACATATTCTCTATCATAAAATGTTCCCTTTTCAGCAGTATAATGAGATCAATCAGCCTACATATCACAGTTACAAAGAAGAAAGTATTGAATCAGCCAAAGGGAATTATTTACCTTTATGCTTTTCTTCATTCAAATTGTTGAAAGAGAATCCTAAGATCATCATCGAAGAAAAAAAATGTGTGTTAATGCCAAATCACACTGATTCACTGGAACAAATTGACAAGATATTGCAACAATCTCCTCATATGTCTGATGACCCTGTTACTTGTTATATAGAAGATCTTGTCAGTTCAAAATTGAATCCATTGGTCGAAGATAAATCCGAAAATGAGTGTGTTCAACAGTCCAAAGGAATTGACAATAGTGAAGAAAATGAAGGAGGTTTTGAATCAGGTGAAAGAACCTTGTTGTTGGCACAGGGGCATACCTAGGGTTCAATGCTACAACAATGCACCAACAAATCCCTAACTATTGGCCCTTTCAACAACACATGTGAAGCAAATGAAGTCTCACCCGAGGTAGAGGCAGGGGTGGTTGCAAGACTCAGGTGTCTACAACCTTAGCTGAGACACAGATCTGTGATTGTACTACTTAATAAAGCACTTAGGACCATCATTTCTTCACTATACAGTCAATAACCACTTTGCTTATAAGACAGAACTTCACAGTATTCACACTAATCTATGGTATTCAAGCATATATCATATGCAACTGGATCAAAATGAGCATATCAATAACTAAGCATGAATATCTAGATCAGATCTAACATTCTAACATATAATAAGCACCAAGCATGAATAGATCTATCTCAACATATCAGAGAATTTCACATATAATATGTAAATACATCAAGACAAAGCACAAAAAACATCACACAGGGTTTACATGGTTCACCCCCACCCTGGGACTACGTCCACCAAATATTCTTCTTTATTGTCTTCAGTTAATTAGTTACAAGCACAGAGCCTCAAAACCCTTACTCTGCACAGGACAAAAAATCTGTACAACTAGCTAGATCCTTCTTTCTTGCATTACAACACAAATCCTTCTACAGTATTTCAAAGGGACTTGTACTCAGCTCTACAAGTCTCACACAGTATGCACATAGCACTTACAATCCTTTGATCACATAGATCTATCACTTAGCCATTCCTTTAGCACTTAACACATCGACCTCTATCACATAGATGCACTACTACTTCTATCTAGCCTACGCATCTATTTATATATTACAAAATAGGCCTAAACATGGGTGAACCCATGGATCGACATCCCATTCCCATTACATATTCCCCAAAACCCAAAAAGGGGCCCAAAAGGTGGCCAAGATCACGTGATCTCTGCTTCGACTTGTGCTCCTCCTTCGATGGGCTATCAAAGTCCCAAAATAGGTCAACATGACCAAGAAACTCCCAAAACTTGGTCAAGGGCCAACAGGCTCCCAACAATCACCCGTGACTCGTCTCGAGTCACTCCGGTCTGATCAAATCTACCTCGAATGCCTCAATCTTGGCTCGAGCTAATTTGACTTGCTGCTTTGTGGTGGCTTCTTGTTCGGTGAACTCCTGGATCACTTTGCCTTGAATCATATGGATCTAATGTTGAGATGTGTGTTGTTCTTGAGATCTCTTCATTCTTTCTATAGCTGGCAGGGCCTTCAGCTGCGCCTATAATGTATCTACATTCTGCTTTGCTTCTTGGAGTTGCGACTCCAGTGTCTACAATTCCATATTTTCAGTGAGATTTTCATAGGTCTGGGCACTGCGATTACTAAGCTGCTTGCACTCCAAGGCAAGAGATTTTAGTTTGTCAAATGCACTGCAAGCAACTGCTTCTTGTTGGTTCCTTATCTTCTGTGGGGTTTCAGGTACTGCGCGGAGCTCTAAGTTGTCGATGCGTTGTTGTAGCTTCTGGATTGCCTCTTCCAGTTGTGCCACCTATTGTGGAACTTGTTCCTCAGTCTATAATTTGATGATTGTCACAGAGCAAAGTTCTCTGTTGACCTTATCTTTAACTTCAAGTTGCTCGGCAAGAAATTGTTCCTTGCTTTGTTGTAGCTCTACTTTTTCTTCTTCCCATTTCTCTTGTAGAGAAATATTTTCCTTTTCTGCAACACTTCTTTGGTCCTCAAGGTATTTCTGTACTTTCACTAAAGCCTAGGTGGCTTATGTTGTCTCTCCCTGAGCTCATCGAAGGCGAGCTTCAATTGTATCAACAATGTGGTGTAATTGAGTGGGCTCATCACCTAGTTCTGGTGTTCCAACTATCAAGGGCATAGTGGATACTACGCGACTAGACTGTAGTGCCTGCTGCACTCATTGGAGTTCATCCTTAATGGGAATGAACACGTCCTCCTGCTTAGCTTCTTTCTTCTCTGCTATCTCTAGTGAAGCATCATTCAGTGCTACGACAATGAAGTCAAAGTCATCTGAGTGAGGGTGGTCTCAAACTTGGTTCTGGTTGCTTTGATTTTCTTCCTTGAAGAAGGTTTCAGAGGGGAAACCTTCCTTTTCTTCGAGGGATCCTCCTCATCTCTTGGCGGTGTAACCTTGCCTTTCCTCTGTTTGAATTCTATGCCATCACCGCCTTTCTCTGTTGGGATGGACGCGGTCTTCATGGATACACTGTCTAAATCATGGACCTCTTTGGTCTTCTTTATATTGCTAGGTCTGACTATATCCAACGCAGTTTCAGGGCTGTCAACATCAGACATCTCTGCGGGGTCCACTAGAACAAGGAGGTCCGCTGACCATTCCTTGGTAATATCCTCCAATTCATCCTCCATTAACTTGTAGTATGACTATAGTTGTTGTTTATTCTCATCAGCGCACATCGTGATATAGATAAAATTACAGTCCGTGCTGTATTTCATTAAGGGTCTAAACCTGTGAAGTGTGTTTGGGGTTATGTGAGGCATGGCCTTTATGGCTACCTTCAACTGGCTATAATACGTGTGGAAGATGACCTTTGATTTCCACTGCTTATTCATGTCACTGGAGTACGATAATGTACTGAACTTCGTGGCTAGAGGTTCAAATGGCTCAGTGTCCGGGAAGGTTTCACCTTCCGACATCTCCCATGCGATGAAAGCGACCAGGATAAGAAGCCAACTGAAATGGAATTTGTATCCCTGATCTTGCACTTCCCTGCAATCTAGTTCTAGCTAGTTCACAAGGTACTTCGCCCAATTCATCTGTAGTCCCTCTGCGCACTTCCCTGTGAGGTTGAATACAAGTTCAGTTACTTGGGTCAGTCGATTTTTGTGAACATCTTGCCTACAATCAAGTGACAGCCAATGCGCACTGCACCGTTCTGGATAGAGGATACCTTGTAGCCTCGTGTGCCCTTCTATACATCAACATAAGTATCCTTTATTCTCTGGGAGAGAGTGCAATCTGCGGTCTTTCCAGGGTAGAAATCCTGTGGGTCAGGGCCTTACATGCTAAGCCCTATGAACCGATTAATCAAAGTTGGATCCACTATGATGTGGAAGTTCAACCATAAGTATCCTCCATGATAGCAGGACAATAGCAAATTGATGCACGCGTTCACTTCTTGATGCCTCTTGAAGTGAGGAATATTCATTACATTAAGTAGTGTGGACTGTGCGAGGTTCATGGTCCACTACTAGGGAACAATCTTTGAATTCTTTCCCTTGGTTCTAGTCAGATACTTGTATGGGGATAGCATATTGTATACTTTCATGTCGCCAAGGTTGAATTCACTAAACTTCAACGCTGCGATCTTATATTGATATGCATGCACTGCGTGTATCCCCTTCGGAAGGTATGCAGTGACCAATTAATATTCAAAATCTCTGGGCACACTGTCTCGGTTTATTACATCGCTCAAAGGTGGTAGATAAGTAGGTAGAATGCTCAGAATCAGCTTAGCATTCATGATATCATCTCCATGCTTCATACATTTCTCATTAGCTGGTCGGGATGGTCCAACTCAAGCAGTGGATGGAGAATCCTGCAGTCCTCTCATCGAAGATGCTTGTACACCTGTAGAAATTCCTCTCTCCAACATGACTCTTTCTGTCATAAATTTGATCAAAACTTCCTCAATGGATTTCTCTGTAGCACTCAAGGCTTCCGACATACATACTCGGGGTAAACAATTTGCAGGATCGGGGAACAACTCAAATATGATAATGAGATAGAGATCGAGATCACAATGATCACTGTATAAACTCGACTTAGGCTGTGGGATCAAATTTCAATTGGAAAAAGTGTTTTTGGTGTATGGCGCTCTGAGATAAATAGGTAATTCGACAATGGTTGGCTTGCAATGGGTATGAGCCTCCATTAACTCCTATTTGATCCATTATGGCACAGTCCAATAGTCGGATGACAAACCTTTATTGATTTTCTGTCTATTCGGAGCAGAAGTCGAATGGATATATCGGCCCCAATGTCTATATTGCTTTGTCATGGTGAAGTGCCATGTGTCGTTGTTCTGATATCTCGACGAAGCTCTAATTCTGCAATTTTTATTTCTACGAGGTCTCCTCTAGAACCTCCTGTAACTTTTCAGCCTTAGTCCTCTTATTTCTTAACTTTCTAGCCTTATTTCTAGTGAGCTTCGTCTCGGCCGTGCTTTTCTCATTCTAATTCTTTTCTTCTTTGGTATTAGTTACTTCATGTTGTTGAAATTATTTCCTAGGGTTCAAGGATAATACTTCTTCTTTGTTTAGGATAGGTAGCTCAATATTCTGTGGATCCTTTAGTGTTCTCTTAGCTTCGACATCCGTGTTTCTAGTATTAAATATCTACGATATTCTCTCCTATTCCTCAATCAAGTGCATGATCCTTCTAGTCATAAAGTATTTTAACTCTTGCTTCTTCTGTTCCAACACTTCTTCTTCTTCCTTTCATCGGGCTTGATCTCTATCAATCCAAGGTTTTCCTATTAGTTGTCTTCAAAAAATTTAATAATCTCAAATTCTTCTTCCGTCGAAGTTCCATTGACAATCATAGGTATATGAGTGAGCCTTCCACATAGGTTTACTATCTTTCCTTGGAATAGACATATTCCTCCTAGTGAAGGGATCATAACAGGCCTTCCTATAGCTTCCTAGGTTCATGCTGTCATGATATTCACCTGTGTTTTCTCATCCAGAACACAGTCAATGTCGAAGTCTCCTATTCTTTCTTCAATGCATTCCTTTTCTTTGAATATCTCTAATAAGTTGACATGTCGGTGGTCATTTAGGGTGTCTTTCATCTGTAGCAATGTTTTCTCTGATTCTTTCTGAGGTTCGTCCTTAGGTTCTGGATCTGCCTTAGGGTTTTCTTGATTTAGGTTCATTCTTTCAAGATTAGCAATCATTCTAGGGAAATCCAATACTTCATGGTCTAGAGCTTTACAACAAACACAACTAGTTCTTCCACCAGGGCATTCCTTAGCAAGATGTCCTAGCCTTCTACCATTGTAACAGAGGGTTAATCCTCTCTTCCTTTTAAATGATCCCCATCTTCTTTTGTACTGCGCACTAGGATCATGGGAGCTAACCTGCAACAAATTCTTTCTGGGATCCTGCATCCATTTGTTAGTCCAAACATTCTTTCTTTGCATAGGTATAATATATCTTTCACTATTCTTATCATATCTACTCATATCAAATCTTCTTTCATCTATTAATGAACTAGCTTTCAAAGTAGGACATACTCTGTTAAACAAACCTAGATCCATATTCTAGAAACAAAAATTTCCACTTATCTTACTTCTACAGGGCACAAAGCTTCCAGATCTTAAAACATTTAACTATTCTTACCTTTATCAGAGCACAAATCTTGCATATCTTACCTCTTTTAGTCAAAAATTTCCAATTTAACCTTCCTTAGAGCACAAAGCATTCATATCTTGCTTCTTTTCTTTAGATCCGACCTTCTCTCTTTAGCACAGAGCTTTACAGATCAAGTAGAATACTGTGCACTAGGGCACATATCTATGCACACAAATTTCACAATTTTAGGATGAATCTTTGCATAGAGATTCCTCTTTCTCAGTTCCCAACAATCATAGTTTTAGGTCCAGATAACATAACCATTTTTTGGCATAGGGGCAGGCCCAGGGTTCAACTCTACAACAACGCACCAACAAAGTAGGGATGATTTTAGGGGCTAAATTTTGTTCATGGGCTAATTTTCCATGGTTTTTCCAAAAATAAGATTCGCTATTTTGAAAATGATTCACCCAAATTCTATAGGATAAAATTATTTTATCTTAAAAATTTCCAAAATTTTATAAAAACTATATAAAATACTTAAAAATTTGAATATTTTTACAAAAATATCACCAAACATTTATAGTTGACATATGACGAATTAGTAAGATTCGCCAAGGTTTCTACATTTTAAAATAAATTTCCATCCTTAAAATCATCCCTGCAACAAAGCCCTAAATAGTGGCCCTTTCAGAAACATCTGCAAAGCAGATGGAGTCTCACCCAAGGTAGAGAGGTAGGGGTGGTTGCAAGACTCAGGTGTCTACAACCTTAGCTAGGACATAGATCTATGATTGTACTACTTAATAAAGCACTTAGCACCATCAATTCCTCACTATACAGTCATCAATAACCACTTCGCTTATAAGATAGAACTTCGCAATATTCACACTAATATACGATATTCAAGCACTTAGCATATACAACTGGATCAAAATGAGCATATCAATCACTAAGCATGAATATCTAGATCAGATCTAACATTCTAACATATAATAAGCACCAAGCATGAATAGATCTATCTAAACATATCAGATCATTTCACATATAATATGTAAATACATCAAGACAAATCACAAATCACATCACACAGGGTTTATGTGGTTCACCCCCACCCTGGGGCTACATCCACCAATTCTTATTCTTTATTGTCTTCAGTCAATCAGTTACAAGCACAGAGCCTCAAAACCCTTACTCTGCATAGGACAAAAGATCTGTGCAGCTAGATAGATCCTTCTTCCTTGCATTACAACACAAAGCCTTCTATAGTCTTTCATAGGGACTTGCACTCAACTCTACAAGTCTCACACAATATGCACAGAGCACTTACAATCCTTTGATCACATAGATCTATCACTTAGTTGTTCCTTTAACACTTAGCACACCAGCCTCTATCACATAGATCCACTACTACTTCTATCTAGCCTAGGAATCTATTTATATATTACAAAATAGGCCTAAACATGGGTGAACCCATGGGACGACATCCCATTCTCGTTACATATTCCCAAAAACCCAAAAAAGGGGCCAAGATCCTGTGATCTCCGCTTCAACTTGTGCTCCTCCTTCGACAAGTTGTCGAATCCCAAAATAGGTCAACATGACCAAGAAACTCCCAAAACTTGTCAAGGGCCAACACTTGCCATTATGTTTTGCTTCTTTAAATTTGCTGAAGAAAAATTATAATGTTTCAAATCAGAAATCCCCTAGGCATAATGTTGAATATGAAGAAAGCAATGGACTTACAGATGAAAACTATCTTCCTTTATGTTTTTCTTCCTTTGAATGGTTAAAAGAAAATCATGAGAGAACAAAAGAGACAGGGAAGTCTGACTGCATTCACAGTGGTATTGTTTTACATAAGGAAATTGTTATCAATAAGGAAAACCAACAACACTCACATGCCTTAGGTGATCATGTAGTTGATTACTTGAAAGGATATTCCAATTCGGAGTTGCAATCTGTGCTTAACCACCAAATCAAAAAAGAAGGAAAAGTTGATCAAGAAATTGTTGTTAAAGGTTATTTCCCTTCTCATGAAACTAACATAGTTATTCAACAATATTTCCATCAAGATAAAGTGTTTCAAAGTTGTCTTTCTTCCCCTGAAAATGACGTGGTAGTCCAATTTCTAAGTGACCTAGACATAGATGAGGATTCTAAAACTACGTCTATGGAGACTCCAAGTAGTGAAAAAAAAAATGACATAGAGTTTCAGGAAAGAAACATAACGAATCCTACCATTTCTCAATTAGAAATACATAAATATAATGAAAAGGATGATGCACATGATGTGGTTGTCATATTTGAAGATGTTCTAGATTGTACGAATGTAGAGACACCTATTGCCGTCATTCTATCCGAAAATATTCCCAATATTGAAAAAATGAAGCAAGAGAAGAAAACACTTGTGAAGGAAGCATGTTTTTCTGTCTTAGCTCCTAGAAGGGAAACATTCTTTCATGCATTTCATGATTCCATGGCACATTATATGGAAAATTTTTATAATCAAGATCTATAGAGGATGGTGGGTTGCAAGCTTAAGGATGAAGAGAATGAAGAATCAATGTCTTTACTAAATATGGGTCACTTTACACCAGACAATGTTATTCAGCCATGGCCATCTTGTGTTTCAAGAAACTATTATTTCCAGACTTCTCAGCAGATTTTTTAGCCTCTTGGTGGCGATCAACATGTTAAATCACATGAAAACAAGAATGCAGTGGAAGGGGTGAAACATGATAGTTGTTTTGTGCATATTTTAGAAGATTCGTTTGCAATCTTATTGGAGGAAGTAAGTAGTCCAAGTGATCTAGGTGGATATCGGTGGCCACCCACCTTTTTCAACTGGCTCAAAACAGTTTTATGGCAATTTTGGTAATTTACTATTTTTAGCAGGTTTTAACTTCCAAGGCCATTCTGAGGCCTTAAACGATGTTTTTTTTGGGAAAACAGGTTTTCAATATATAAGTTCCTTTGATATTGCGCCTAAAATGAATTTCCTCGACGATACCTTTCCAATGGGATATCATATGCCTAAAACAAAGATCGTATGGAAAAGTTACGACCCTAAGAAGTTGATGTACTAACTTACCCAAATGAGGCCCACATGACTTTTGGTGCTTCATATCCTAGGGTTAGGTTTTTTGGATGTCTAGGGTTTTTGGAATTCCTGCTTATTGTAAAAATGCCTTTAGAGCTTCATTCTAATCATCTTCTTGTTAATGCGAGTAACCGTCACATATCTTCTTAGAGATCATATGCCACCATTCTAGCAAGTCTTTTACTCTGTATTTTTACAGTCTCTATACATTTATTTCATTAATAGAAATCATGTATTAATGTATCTATGTGTTTATGGTTGCATCTCTGATACATTTATGTTATATTATTGGATATCCGTGATATGTCTATGCATTTATTTATTATATCTCCGCTCTCATTTCGTGCCGAAAATAATCCGGATAAGTGGTATCAGAGCAGGATGCTCTTGATCATTTTTTTTCAGTGCATGTCCCCGAAGAGGTCCTAGTATAGTAAGCTAGGTATCGATCTTGTCTCCTTTGAATACAATCACTCTCGCACACCCAAGAAACCCTCCATGGTGGAAGAAAAGAAAAATGACGAAGCAAACGATCCTATAAATTTGTTGCTTGAGAAATTTCTCACACGACAGAGGGACGAAATGATGGAGAATTTTTCCCACATCCTTCAACACCTGCCGATAGAATCAGGTGCATCTTCATCAAGCGACCACTTTGGAGGCACCTCGCCTTTTAAGGTATAGTTCAATTTTTATATTCCTATATTTGAAGGTTAGATAGATGTAGATTCCCTAGATAAATGGTTGAATCTGTTAGAAGGTTATTTCTCTATTCAAAAATTTTTTGATAGAGAAAAGATCATATTCACACTCCTTAAGGCTCTCCCCCATGTGAAAAATTGGTGGGAAACTTACTGAGAGCAAGGTTTCATAGAGGATTATGGAATATATGGGGCTGAGCCCACTTGGGATTTTTTTGTGGATGCGGTAAAGGAACAATATTACCCTGTTGGCAACTATGAGGACCTGTACATGAGATGGACCACTGTTGGCCCTTGACCAAGTTTTGAGGATCCTTGGTCATGTTTGACCTATTTTTGGGACTTCGACAAGCTGTTGAAGGAAGAGCGCAAGATGAAGCATAGATCATGGGATCTCGACCCCTTTTTAGGGCCCTTTTTGGGTTTTTTGGCTATGTAACGGGTATGGGAATGTCGACCCATGGGTTTACCCATGCTTAGGCCTATTTTTTAATGTATAAATAGAAGACTAGGCAATGTAAGTAGCGACCGATGGATGAGTGCTAGTACTGGCTATGTGCAAGAATATGTGATTAAGACTTGCAGAGCTAAGTGCAAGTCATCTGTAGTGCTTTGTAGACTGTGTGAGGCTCTGTGCCTATATCTACTTGGGGAAGGAGGATCTGGTGAAGTGTGCGCAGATATCCTGTCCTATGCATAGGTGTGTTTTGATGCTTTGTGCCTATAATACACTTGACAGAGATAATAAAGAGAATAAGAGTTGGTGGACGTAGCCCCAGGGTGGGGGTGAACCACGTATATCCTATGTTGTGAATGCTTTGTGCTTTATGGTTGCTCTCTTTTTTATATGATTGAATTCTCAGTGCGATGCTAGATGCTAGATGAATCTGATATGATAGTTTAGTGATGAATAATGTGAATGACTGCTAGATATGATCTCTATGTGTGTGGTTCGTGCTTAAATCTATTGGATATGTGTGAATACTGTGTTGATCTGTTGTTCGGGTTTAGCTGTGTTGTGAACTAAAGATTAATACTAATGGAATGTAATAACTAATTTCTTTGTTAAGGTGTTACAATCACAGATCTATGTTCTAACTAAGGTTGCAGACAATGGAGTCCTACAACCACCCCTTCCTCTACCTTGGGTGAGAATTCATCTGCTTCACATGTGTTTCCGAAAGGGTTTGTACTTAGGGTTTTGTTGGTGTGTTGTTGTAGCGTTGAAACCCGAGTCTTCCCCTCTGCCAAAAAATGGTTCCGTTCCTGGGACCTGAAACTGTGATTGTTGGGAACTGAGGAAGAAGAAGCTATGTGTGAAGATCTGACCTGAAACTGTGATTGCTGGGAACTGAGGAAGAAGAAGATCTGTGCGAAGATCTGACCTAAAAATTTGGAAGCTCCATGCATAGATCTGTTTCCCTGGTGCACAGTACTCTTTTTGGATTGTGAAGCTCTGTGCTAAGAAGAGAAGTCCGATCTGAGGAAAAGAGGTAAGATCTGAAGGATTTTGTGCTTTGATAGAGGTAAGGATAGTGAAAAGTTTTAGATATGGAAGATTTGTGCTCTGCCAAAAGTAAGATAAGTGGAAATTTTTGTTTCAAGAATATGGATCTAGAAATGTTTGATAAATTTTTTCCTAGCTTGAAAACTAGGGCACAACTAGATGAAATAAGATTTGATATGAGTATATTTGATAAGAATAATGAAAGATATGTTATTCCTATAGATAGAAAGAATGTTTGGACTAACAAATGAATGAAGGATCATAGAAATATTTTTTTGCAGGTTAGCTACCATGATCCTAGTGCGTAGTACAGGAAAGGATGGGGATCATTTAAGAGAAAGAGAGGGTTAACTCTTTGTTACAATTGCAAAAGACTGAGACATATTGATAAGGATTGCCCTAGTAGAAGATCTAGTTGTATTTCTTGTCAAGCTAAGGAACATGAATTTTTGGATTTTCCTAGAATGATTGCTAATATTGAAAGAATGAATATGGAACAAGTAGACCCTGAGAAACGTCAAGAAATTGAGACCATGGAAGAACCCAAGAAGGAATCAGAGACGACACTATTACAAATGAAAGAAACATTGAATGACCACATAGATACTAATCTATCAGAGATCTTAAAAGAGAAAGAGAAAATAGAAGTAAGAATATGAGACTTTGACATTGACTGTACTCTGGATGAAGAAACACAGGTGAATATCATGATAGAAAGAACTTGGGAAATTTTAGGAAAGCCTGCTATGATTCCTTCATTGGAAGGAATAGGATTATTGAGAGGAAAGATGATAACCCTATGTGGAAGACTTACCCATATATATATGAGTGCTCATGGAACTTCAACATAAGAAGATTTTGAGGTTGTTAAATTTGTTGAGAATAACGCCCCATTCACTATATTACTAGGAAAACCTTGGATTGAAAGGGATCAGGCCAGAAGGAAAGAAGAAGTCTTAGAGCAAAAAAAGAAAGAATTAAAATATTTCATGACTAGGAGGATCACACACTTTATTGAAGAACAAGAGAACAAATTGAAGCTATTTAGAACTAGAAACTTGGATATCGAAGTTGAAAGAACACAGGAAGACTTACAGAAGACTGAAGCACCTACCCTTGATACAGAAGAAGTATTTCACTTGAATCCTAGGAAAGAATCTCAACAACACAAAGTTACTATGCCAAGAGGAGATAAGAATCATAATGGAAGGAGGAATACTGAGACGAAGCTCACTAGAAAGTAGGCTAGAAAGCTAAGCAAGAAGAGATCAAAGATCGAAAAGTTACAGAAGGTTTTAAAGGGAACTTCGCAGAAGGAAAATTTACAAAACTGGAACTTCGTCGGGATATCAGAACAATGTCACATGACACTTCACCTTAGCAAAGCAATATAGCCATTGGGAAAAGTATAACCATTAGATTGATACCCCAAACGGTTAGAACGACATTTATGGTCAGAAATCCCGCCATCAGACCATTGGGACCGCACTGTAATGGACCGAACTAAATTAATTAAGGTCTCTTGTCCATTGAAAAGATCCATTATGTTGTTGTCTACTTATTCCGTTGACTATTGTACCGAGAACAATTTTTCGAATTGTATCAGAGAGAACTCATTGCTACTGCACTGTGATTAGTAAGATAGAAACTAGTTCTATTGTTTGGCACACTCATTCATCCATTCGATCTAAGCATGTATGTCGAACGAGCTCAGTGCCGCGAAGAAATTCGTTGAATAAGTTCTCATCGATATCATGGCCGAGAAATTAATGTCTGGAAGTATTCAAGAATCATCAACGAAAGGAATACAAGCCTCTTCGTCGATCGCTCATGGATCCGGACCATCCTGAGTCATCAAAGAAAAGAGAACCAAGCACAAATATGACCTAGAAAAATTGAAGAAAATTCCGACCATCTTACCCGACTACATCCCGCCTCTAGCCGACGCAGTGAGTCGTGATAGTGTGCAAAGATATTTTGAATACACCATGGTTACTGCGTACCTCCCGAAGGGGATACGCGCAGTTCGAGCACAACAGGACAAGATCGCAATGTTGATGTTCAACAAATTCAACTTAGGAGACTGCAAGAATCGTAGTATGCATGCCTCATATAAATACTTGACCAGGATGAAGGGGAAGAACTCAAAGATAATACCCCATTCATGGATGATGAACCTCGCGCAGTCCACCCTGTTGAATGTAATGAAAATCCCACACTTTGGAAGGCACTAGGAATTTAACGCCTGTGTCAAGCTCCTACTTTAATGTTACCATGGTGGCTACTTATGGCTAGACCGTCATATCACAGTCGATCCGACGCTGATCCATAGGATCACCGAATTAATTATGCAAGGACCCGACCTGCAGGACTTCTATCCAGGGAAAGCCACAAATCGTAGATTAGCACAAAAGATCAAGGATACATATGACGATGTTGATAAGGGGATGTGAGGCTACAAGGTATGTTCCATCCAAAATGGCGTAGTGCGCATAGCATGCCAATTAATCATAGGAAAGTTAGTAAGGAAGAACAGACCCACATAGGTCACAGGATTTGTCGTTAACGTTGCATGGAAATGTGTGGAAGGCGTACAGATGAACTGGGTGAAGTACCTAGTTAATCATCTGGAATTAGACTATCACAAAGCACAGGATCCGGGCTACAAGTTCCACTTTAGTTGGCTCCTGATCCTCATAGCATTTATTGCTTAGGATATGTTGGAAGGTGCAAGCTTCTGGGACATTGAGTCTTTCGAGCCGCTTGCTGTGAAGTTAGACATGCTTTGGTACTCAAGCGACATGGTAAAACAGTAGCAGTCAAAATGCAGTATTTCACACATACTATCTCCAGCTAAAGAGGGATATCAAAGTTGAACCTCACATGACTCCAAACACCCTGCAATGGTTATGACCCCTCATGAAGTTCTGCATAGATTGACACTTCATCTATATTATTGCACGAGCAGACGAACATATGGAGGAGCTTCAGTCATACTACAAGCTCACAAAAGAGTACCTTGAGTAGATAACTAAGGACTAGTCAGCAGACTCCCTTATTCCCGCTGACCCTACAAGGATATTTGATCATGAACTTGACATCCCAGAGGATGCTCACAAAGAACATGAGACACCTAGAACCAACAGAAGGAAGAAGACCGAAGAAGTCGAAGACTTAAGAAACACCTCAAAAAATACTGCTTTAGTATCACCTAGCCGAGGGGGTGATGACGAAGTAGAAGAGATAAATGGAAAAGACGATGAGAAGAAGCAAGGTGAAGTAACACCACCTAGAGACGAGGATGATCCCTTGAAGAAGAGGAAGGTTTCTCCCCCTAAAACCTCTTCCTGAAAAAAATCCAGAGCCACCTTGACCAAGATGCAAACTGTGCTCACTATTGATGACTTTGACTTCACCATCGCAGTTATAAACGATGCCTCATAGGAAATCTTGCAGAAACAGGAAGCCAAGAAGGAGGAGATGTACAACAGAATCGAGGTCGAACTCTGAGGGGTACAACTAGCCCTTCAATCCAGTCACATAGTGTCCACAACGCCCCTCCATCGAGAGAACCAAAGTTGGAATGTGAGCTAGCCCACCTCTATCGACTAGTTTATGCAACCGAAGCTCGCCTTTGTCATGCACAAGAAGAAACTGAACAAGCCACCCAGGTCCTGAAGAAAGTGCAAGAAGTACTCATAGAACAACGTCGACTTGTAGAGCAGGAGAAGGTTTCTCTCCAGACCAATTTTGAAGAGGAGAAAACACAGATTTAGCAAGAAAAAGAATAGTTGCTCACAGAGCAACTCGCACTACAACAAATCCCTGTGATTAGCTCCCTTTTTTGCTTCCACTAGCTGTTTTAATGTATTTTTATCCATTGTTTTGCTAAAGTCAACGCTATTTATCGGGAAGGCACTATTTATGGAGCTATTTGCACTGAGCAACAAAACTGGGTGCTAAACTAGGCGTAGTTAGCACCTAATTTAGCTCCTTATTTAGCTCCCAATTTAGCTCCCAGTTTAGCTTCCACTTTAGCTCCCAGTTTA
>JZKD02S1723031.1:413498-423741 GCA_000966675.3 Picea glauca
CAAATATAATGACGAATATTAAAATAGTTAATAGTGTCAAAATTGTAAGGAAACAACATTTTGTAAAATTCCAACTTTACCTTTCTTTCACATCCTCTACACATGTTGATTTCATATTTTGTTATGTTTGAATCTATACATGCATCTTCTATTTGATTTTGAATTTGTTCAGTAACCCATTCTAGAGTGCAATCTTTGCCCCATTCCCCAAGCAAATCACTGGGAAGTGGAGTGTTCCTTGGGTTGGATCTCTTAAACTGTCTCCTTGCTTCTAACACTTCTTCTCTCTTTTTATCATACAAATCAATCCATTTGTTCATAAATCCCATGTGGTACATAATGAACTTGTTGAGTATTGGACTTTCGTCTACACCTATTACATGTCAACATGTTTATTTCAAACTCCAAATGTTATTCAATTAATTTGACAAATAAATTACAAAGAAAATTAATGATTGCAAGGAAAACAACCACATTAATGATCATAAATTTAATTACTAATTTCTACTTGAACACCATTAGATTATGGTTTTTCTCCATCAATAAATCTAATGCTCATTCTTCATCCCAAAAGCATGGCCCATATTCAAAATCCTTACCAAGGAATTCACATAGGAAGAAAAATGATTCATTCAATACATACCCTTCAACCATACAACCCTCTGGATGTGCCTTTTGTCGGACGTATCTTTTTAGAGTTTTCATATACCTCTCAAATAAAAACATCCACCTCGTTGATACGACACCCACCAATTCAATGTCATCGACTAGGTGTATAAGTAAATGGACTTGTAGGTCCATGAAACTTGTAGGGAGGTCATTCTCAAATACACATACAATTTTTGCAATTTCCTTCTTTCATTTTGGTACTTCACATTCATGGATCTCCTTGGAGGTTACCCACCTATTATAAGAATAGTAAATTAGTATGAACCTTTAGTGAAAAATTAAAATGGAATATAATATCTCTATGTCTCTCACACATGAACATTTCATACCACATACCTTGTAAAATATGACAATCGACTTATGACATTCCTTAAGTCAATGGTAAGACATGAATCCCCCCTAATTGACAATGGCATGATATGCTATCAAACACATTCATCATAGGTCATTAGTAATTTTTCACAAAACAAAATATCAAAATATATTTAGTACTAAATCAATGTTACCACTAAAACTTAAATGATGATATATAATACCTTTAGAAAATTATGAAAATCATGTGTTTTAAATCCTGTGATATGTCCATCAACTGTAAAAGATTTATCCAATGATGACCCATATCCAAATGGGCTTCCACCACAATGCTTTTGTTTTGTTCTGCATTACATAAGATAGTATTGTACTTTGAAATCTATTATCTTAGAATAGGATTCTTGGACCAAACCAAGCTATATTTCTCATCCCTAATCCTTATATGAATATGATATAAAGTTCCACATAACATTGCCATTGTGCTAAATTCTCTCTTGCAAATCCCAAGAATACCAATACCATACCAATACCATACAAATACAATACCATACTATACCATACCAATACCATACCAATACCAATACCAATACAATACCATATCATTGCATACCAATACCAATAACAATACCAATACCATAACATTGCATACCAATACCAATACCATTGCATGGTAATGGTATGTATTGGCAATGATATGCATACTAATGCCATACCAATACCAATACCATACCAATATCAATACCATACTATACCATGCCATACCAATACCAATACCAATCCCATCCCATACCAATACCAATACCAATACCATACCAATCCATACCATTGCATACCAATACCAATACCAATACCATTGCATGGAAATGATATGCATACCAATACCATACCAATAGCAAAAACATACCATACCAATACCAATACCATTGCATACCATTTCATACCAATACCAATACCTTTGAATACCATTGCATGACAAAGGTATGCATTGGCAATTATGTGCATACCAATTCCATAACAATACCAATACCATACCAATATCAATATTGATATGGTATTGGTATGGAATTGGTATAACAATACCAAGTATTGGTCTACCATATCATTGCCAATATTGGTATGGTATACCATACCAATATTGGCAATGATATGCATACCAATACCATACCGTAATATGAGATAAAGTTCCACATAACATTGCCATTGTGAAAAATTCTCTCTTGCAAATCCCAAGAATACCAATACCAATACCATACCAATGCCATACTATACCATACCAATACCAATACCAATACCAATACCAATACCAATACAATACCATACCATTGCATACCAATAACAATACCAATACCAATACCATAACATTGCATATCAATACCAATACCATTGCATGGTAATGATATGCATTGACAATGATATGCATATCAATTCCATACCAATACCAATGCCATACCAATATCAATACCATACTATACCATACCAATTCCAATACCATACCATATCAATGCCAATACCATACTAATAGCAATACCATACAAATACCAATACCATACCATACCAATACCAATACCATACCAATAGAAATACCATACTATACCATGCCATACCAATACCAATACCAAACCCATACCATACCAATACCAATACCATACCAATCCATACCATTGCATACCAGTACCAATACCATTGCATGGCAATGGTATGCATTGACAATGATATGCATACCAATACCAACAACATACCATACCAATACCAATACCATTGCATACCTATACCAATACCTTTGCATACCATTGTATGACAAAGGTATGCATTGGAAATGATGTGCATACCAATTCCATAACAATACCATTACCATACCAATATCAATATTGGTATGGTATTGGTATTGGTATGGCATTGGTATACCAATACCAAGTATTTGTCTACCATATCATTCCCAATATAGGTATGGTATACCATGCCAATATTGGCAATGATATGCATACCAATACCATACCATAATATGAGATAAAGTTCCACATAACATTGCCATTGTGCTAAATTATCTCTTGCAAATCCCAAGAATACCAATACCAATACCATACCAATACCAATACCAATACCATACCATTGCATACCTATAACAACACCAATACCAATACCATAACATTGCATAACAATATCAATACCATTGCATGGTAATGGTATGCATTGGCAATGATATGCATACCAATGCCATACCAATACCAATACCATACCAATATCAATACCATATTATACCATACCAATACTAATACCATACCATACCAATACCAATACCATATTAATATCAATACCATACAAATACCAATACCATACCATACCATACCATACCAATAGAAATACCATACTATACCATGCCATACCAATAACAATACCAATCCCATACCATACCATACCAATACCAATACCAATACCATACCAATCCATACCATTGCATACCAATACCAATACCATTGCATACCATTGCATACCAATACCAATACCTTTGCATACCATTGCATGACAAAGGTATGCATTGGCAATGATGTGCATACCTATGCCATAACAATACCAATACCATAACAATACCAATATTGGTATGGTATTGGTATTGGTATGGAATTGGTATACCAATACCAAGTATTGGTCTACCATATCATTACCAATATTGGTATGGTATACCATACCAATATTGGCAATGATATGCATACCAATACCATACCAATACCATACCAATACCAATACCATACAATACCAATACCAATACCAATACCATAGCCAAAAATGCCCGACAAAGTGATCTTGAAAATCGACCTCATCTTTAGAAATTGCACTATGCCTCATTGACCAAAACCCTAGTGCCGGAGATACTCCAACAAATGGTTTTCCGGTCGACAAAATGATAATGTAGGGTCCCCACTAGATTAAAAATGCTGCTCTTAATCCAATGCAACTGACGATTCATGCATCTGAGTCTCGGTTTGAGTTTTATTGCGAGTTTCAACTTGCCTCCTCAAGCCATTTAAAGACATGTGGTCAATTTGGTCCAGGGGCATAAAATCCAAACTGAGTAGCATAATAGAATTCTTTAAGCTTGAAAAAGTTTGTTTGGCCAAGGCCCACATGACTACACTAGCCAAAATGACCTGCCACAGTGTTCTTGAAAATCGACCTCCTCTTCAAAAATTGCACAATGCCTCATTGACCAAAACCCTAGTGTCGGAGATACTCCAACAAATGGTTTTTCGATCGAAGGAATGATAGAGTAAGAGCCCCAATAGCTGAAACCCAATGCTACGGATCCAATTCAACTGACGGTTCATGCATTCGAGTCTCGGTTTGATTTTTATTGATAGTTGCAACTCTCCTCCTCAGGCCATTCAAGGACATGTGGCCAATTTGGTCCAGGGGCATAAAATCCAAACCGAGAAGCATAATGGAGTTTCGTAAGCTCCCGCAAGTCTATTTGGCCAATTCCCATGTGACTACACTAGAAAAAAATACTCAAAATAGTGTTCTTGAAAATCAAACTCATCTTTAGAAATTGCACTATGCCTTGTTGACCAAAACCCTAGTGTCGGAGATACTACAACAAATGGTTTTTCGGTCGACAAAATGATAGCGTAGGGGCCCCACTAGCTGAAATCCAGTGCTCTTAATCCAATGCAACTGATGATTCATGCATATGAGTACTGTTTTGATTCTTATCGAGAGTTGCAACTTGCCTCCTTAAGCCATTTAAGGACATGTGGTCAATTTGGTCCAGGGGCATAAAATCCAAACAAAGTAGCATAACGAACTTCCATAATCTCCTGCAAGTCTATTTGGCCAATGACCACATGACTACACTAGCCAAAAAGACCCAACACAATGTTCTTGAAAATCAATCTCCTCTTCAGAAATTGCACTATGCCTCATTGACCAAAACCCTAGTGTTGGAGATACTCCAACAAATTATTTTTTGGTGGACAGAATGATAGGGTAGGAGCCCCAATAGTTGAAACCAGGTACTCTGGATCCAATGCAACTGATGGTTCATGCATCTGAGTCCCGGTTTGAGTTTTATCAATAGTTGCAACTCGCGTCTTCAAGCCATTCAAGGACATGTGGCCAATTTGTTCCAAGGGCATAAAATCCAAATCGAGCATCATAACAGAGTTTTGTAAGCTCTCACAAGTCTATTTGGTAAATTCCATGCAACTGCACTAGCCAAAACTCCTGGCATAGTGTTCTTGAAAATCGACCTCATCTTCAAAAATTGCACTATGCCTCATTGACCAAAACCCTAGTGTCGAAGATACTCCAACAAAATGTTTTCCGGTCGACGGAATGATAGTGTAGGGGACCCACTAGCTGAAAAATGGTGCTCTTAATCCAATGCAACTGATGATACATGCATCGAAGTCCCGGTTTGAGTTTTATCACGAGTTTCAACTCGCCTCCTCAAGCCAGTTAGAGACATGTGGTCAATTTGGTCCAAGGGAATAAAATCCAAACCGAGTAGCATAACAGGCTTCCTTAAGCTTCGACAAGTCTATTCGGACAACACCCACATGACTACACTAGCCAAAAAGACCCGACACGGTGTTCTTGAAAATCGATCTCCTCTTCAGAAATTGCACAATGCCTTATTGACCAAAACCCTAGTGTTGGAGATACTCCAACAAATGGTTTTTCGGGCGAAGGAATCATAGAGTAAGAGCCCCAATAACTAAAACCTAGTGGTACGGATCCAATTCAACTGACGGTTCGTGCATTCGAGTCTCGGTTTGAGTTTTATTGATAGTTGCATCTCGCCTCCTCAGGCCATTCAAGGACATGTGGCCAATTTGTTCCAGGGGCATAAAATCCAAATCGAGCAGTATAATGGAGTTTTGTAAGCTCCCGCAAGTCTGTTTGGCCAATTCCCATGCAACTACTCTAGCAAAAAATGCTTGACATAGTGTTCTTGAAAATCGAACTCATGTTCATAAATTTCACTATGCCTCGTTGACCAAAACCCTAGTGCCAGAAATACTACAACAAATGGTTTTTCGATCGATGGAATAATAACGTAGGGGCACCACTTGCTGAAACCCAATTCTCTTAATACAATGCAATTGACGGTTCATGCATATGAGTCCCGGTTTGATTTTCATCGAGAGTTGCAACTCGCCTCCTTAAGAAATTTAAGGACATGTGGTCAATTTTGTCCGGGGGCATAAAATCCAAACAGAGTAGCATAACAAACTTCCATAATCTCGTACAAGTCTATTTGGCCAAAGACCATGTGACTACACTAGCCAAAAAGACCCAACACAGTGTTCTTGAAAATTACCTCCTCTTCAGAAATTACACTATGCCTCATTGACCAAAACCCTCGTGTTGGAGATACTCCAACAAATTGTTTTTTGGTCAATAGAATGATAGGGTAGGAGTCCCACTAGTTGAAACCAGGTACTCCAGATCCAATGCAACTGACGGTTCATATCTCCAAGTCCCAGTTTGAGTTTTATTGATAGTTGCAACTCGCCTCTTCAAGCCATTCAAGGACATGTGCCCAATTTGGTTCGAGTTCATAAAATCCAAATCGAGTAGCATAACAGAGTTCCGTAAGCTCCCACAATTCTATTTGGACAAGTTCCATGCAACTACACTAACCAAAATTGTCGGCATAGTGTTCTTGAAATCGAACTCATCCTCAGAAATTACACTATGCCTCATTGACCAAAACCCTAGTGTCAGAGATACTCCAACAAATGGATTTTCGGTCGACTGAATGATAGCGTAGGGGCCCCTCTAGCTGAAAAATGGTGCTCTTAATCCAATGCAACTGACGATTTATGCATTTGAGTCCTGGTTTGAGTTTTATCGTGAGTTTCAACTCTTCCCCTCAAGTCATTTAGAGACATGTGGTCAATTTGGTCCAGAGGCATAAAATCCAAACCGAGGAGCATAACAAACTTCCTTAAGCTTCGATAAGTCTGTTTGGCCAAGGCCCAGATGACTACACTAGCCAAAAAGACCCGACACAATGTTCTTGAAAATCAACCTCCTCTTCAGAAATTGTACAATGCCTCATTGACCAAAACCCTAGTGTTGGAGATACTCCAAAAAATGGTTTTCTGGTCGAAAGAATGATAGAGTAAGAGCCCCAATAGCTGAAACCCAGTGCTATGGATCTAATGCAACTGATGGTTCGTGCATCCGAGTCTCGGTTTGAGTTTTATTGATATTTGCAACTTGCCTCCTCATGTCATTCAGGGACATGTGGCCAATTTGGTCCAGGGGCATAAAATCCAAACCGAGAAGCATAATGGAGTTTTGTAAGATCCTGCAAGTCTGTTTGGCCAATTCCCATGCGACTACACTAGCAAAAAATTCTCGACTGAGTGTTTTTGAAAATCAAACTCATCTTCAGAAATTGCACTATGCCTCGTTGACCAAAACCCTAGTGCTGAAGATAATACAACAAATGTTTTTTCGGTCGATGGAATGATAGCGTAGGGGCTGCACTAGATGAAACCTAGTGCTCTTAATCCAATGCAAATGATGGTTCATGCATATGAGTCCTGGTTTGATTTTTATCGAGAATTGCAACTCGCCTCCTCAAGCCATTTAAGGACATGTGGTCAATTTGGTCCGGGGGCATAAAATCCAAATGGAGTAGCATAACAAACTTCCCTAAACTCCTACAAGTCTATTTCGCCAAGGATCACATGACTACACTAGCCAAAAAGACCCGACACAATGTTCTTGAAAATCGACTTCCTCTTCAGAAATTGCACTATGCCTCATTGACCAAAACCCTAGTGTTGGAGATACTCCAACAAATTTTTTTTTGGTTGATGGAATGATAGGGTAGGAGCCCCAATAGTTGAAACCAGGTACTCCAGATCCAATGCAATTGATGTTTCATGCATATGAGTCCTGGTGAATGAGCATGATGAGAAGAATGTCTTCTTAGAAGGATTCTTGGCATGGTTAATGTAGAAATAGAACTTGAATTCTTAAACATTGGTCTTTGTGTGGTTTTCACATCAATCTCTCCATTTGTTATGTGCTCAATCCATTTGAAAATTTGAGAAAAAGTCTTCAAGAATCACTCATGCATGTCTTAACCTTCCTCGATTTTCCAAGGACCTACAAAACATAAGCACTTACTTGCAATAAAACGTGAGATCATGGAGAAGAGAGTTGTACGATCTCTCTTCATCCAAGAAATATGCAAAAAAAAACCATGTAGTTACTTATAAAACAAATCCAAAGAAAATAAATGAAACAAAATTCATTTTATACCTGTTCAGGAGTGTTGGCCAACATATACTACCCAACAGTATTTCGATCATAACTTGTTTATTTATCATCCAATTTTTGTGATTTCAAAGAAAAATAAAAGTACATTAAGAGTTCTATGTCCATTAGAAACAGGTTTAGAAAATTCCATGTGATGATATGCCAAATATGCTCAATAACACCCTACATGACAAGGTGTTTTTCGAATTTCGAACAAGACCAATAGTCATGGTTTTAGGCATAAATTTTTCGTTTGATGATGGATTGATGTGATTCCAATTGGATATGAAATTAGATTCTTGTAGGTATCTCCAATATAAACAAGTTTTAATGAAAAGAGAAATTGATGAGTCAAATTTACCAATGAACAACTGGGAAGACATATTTTTCAAAGTGCAGATTTATGACAAGCAATCAGTGTTTGGGTCATAACTTCCTCATATGATATCAAAATTGAGTGATTCAAATTGCGTTGTAAACTAAATTCATAGGGGAATATACCAATGGAACAGGTTTTCAATATATATCCAAAAAGGCATCCAAAAATTGATTGTCCCAGCTCTGTTCCTAAGCTACCTTCTTGACATCCCGTTAGTATTTTGACCATAAATTTTTAGTTTGATGCCCAATATAAAAAATTCAAATTGGTTTGGAAACTAAATTCAAAGGAATACTTGGGATGTAAACAGGTTTTGAAAATAAATCCATTTGGTCTCCCAAAAACGGACTATCCCAATTGTGTTTTAGTAAAAAATTCAAGCCAAAATGCCACAAAAATCCAATAAATGAAATATGGCTCTCAAAAAGTGACCAGAATAGCTGTGAATGTTTTTAATGATATAAATTTCAATGGAATACATGCCCATACCAAAAATTTCAAGCATTGAGTACCTATATTGACTTACACAATGTGTTGCAACAACTGCTAAAACTTTAAAAAATGATTATTTTTGATAGAAAGTCCATGAGATCAAGGCTACAAGTGATCGAATGATGATATCTTGAAGGTGTCTCATTTTTATTTCTAAACTAGGCTACTAATGCTTAGAACTAAACTAATCAGGATAAGTGGTAAATGTAGGAAAGTTGTGCAGGTCAGCACAGTAAGTATACTGCACTACTTTATTATGGTTAGGGTGCGAGGTGGGTTGAACAGGAAGTTTTGTAGGGCATGGAGGAGCTTGATGAAAAGTTAAGTATGGAAAGTATAGATGATTGGTTTGTGTGTATGACCTTAATGGGAAAATATGATGTTATTGAAGATCTCGTGGAAAGTATGGAGGATTGGTTGTTGCCGCAACATGAGGGAAAGTAGCCATGGAATCATAAGATGGGCCATGCCAACCTTGTGGACAAGGTAGGTAGGAGTGATATTGGGGTTGCCACAGTTGCCATGGTGTATGAGTATTCAATGATTGCTTGTGAGAGTAAGGAAATGGAGGGATAGAGTTTTGAATCATACATGTAGGCCATGGTTGTTGTGGTGAAATTGCTGCAACTCCTCAATCTCTTTGATATATTTCTTTTATCTTGGGTAAGGAGGGGCATTGATCTGTTGAATGACTCAAGTCACATATGCCACAAATTATGAGACTATCCAAAGGACAATCCATTGCAAGATGTTTCTTCATGTTCCTCCCATTTCTTCTTATCCTTCAAAATATCCAATTGTGAATTTAATGAGCTAATGATATCAACTTTAAAAATTTCAATTGAATTACTTATTTGAGCTCCTATAGCTCTTGTTTTTGTAGCAGATTTAAAATATTGAGAAGAAGGCTCACTAGAATTCTTACCAGTCTTGAAGTTCCCTCTTGAATACCTTCTACATAACTCGCAAATATCATCATATGGTAACTAAAATACATCACTTGTTCCCATCAAATTTAAGATTTCTAAAGATTCATCATGGATTCCTTTGAGTAGGAGTATTTTCAAGGTCTCTTTTCCCAACTATTTTTGTTTGGATCTTTGAAGGTTGTATTGA
>JZKD02S1723031.1:455443-509117 GCA_000966675.3 Picea glauca
AAATTGACAAAATAAAAAAAGATAATGAATATATAGCTAATTACCATGGGACGATATTCATTCGATCTGCCATCAATGTGCCCATATTTCCTACAATGTTTTGTAGTTGTTGCTAATAAAATTCTTATGAGACGTTTGAGGCAACATTTTTTACAAGGGCAATAACATATACCATCACCCTTTTCACCCAATTTATCTTTTCCCCACCTCTAACAACATTCTGTGACATTCTTCCGCACAAAAATACCCTTTCAGAACCATCATTGTTATAGCAAGATTGTCGCAACATCTTTAAATCATTAAATATATATAGTCCAATTTTAGGTCATGATCGTCGCAATTGAGACGACCGTGACCTAAAAATATTTCTTTTTTTTACCTATTTATTTGTCATTTTTAACAGTCAATTTTAACGTTAGGTCAATCATCGCTCTTGCGACGAACGTTGACCATATTAATTTTAACAAATTAGGTGTGTCGCTCATGTGGCGAACATTGACCACATTAATTTAGTCAAATTACATGTGTCGAGATAGCGACGAATATGGGGTGGATTTAGAAAAAATGAACTTTTTCTCTTGCATGTTGTGACGAAAGAGTACTTTCGTCACAAATTTTTCAATATGTAGTAGTGACAGATACATCCAAACTTAAATGGATTTTCTGGACATCTCATCACTCAGTGATACTTACCGATATGCTATTAAAATCGAGCAGAAATTTAAGCACTAGAACAAATGGGAGTTCGGGTTTGCAAATCTGCAACAACCAAAGTATGACAAAGACGGCCCTAACAAACATTCTACCGAAAACCAATCCAAGCCACAGGATAAGAAGGGTCACGGGAATACAAAGAAGGACATCGGAAAATGGTGTGATTTCCACAAAATCCCCTCGCACAACACCGATGAATGTCGCTAAAAATAGTCATTGGTGGCCGAGATCAAAGACAAGGAGCCAAACCCTGATTATGAATCTGATTATGAAAATACTGGTAAAATACAGATCATCAACGTAGACCCCACTACTATTGTATCAACCATAGTAATTCAACCAGAAGAATGAACAGATCGTGAAGAGGGGAGTGCCTTTTTCATTTACAGATGTGGGTGAAGGGGAACCCACTGCATTTTATTGTTTAAGTGAAGGGGAGTGCCTTTTTCATTCATAGATGTGGGTGAAGGGGAACCCACTATATTTTATAGTGGAAGCTAGAATAACCTCATCTCAAAAGAGGTCATCAAACAATTGGGATTGTCGACAAAACCACACCCGCAACCATACAACATCAGGTGGCTTCACCAAGGATGATATCTCTGTGTCAGCTAGCAGTGTCGATTGTCATACAACATCCAACCCTTCAAGGATGAGGTATTATGTGATGTTTCCCCATTGGATGTCTGTGATCTTCTCTTGGGCCAACCATATATGTGGAGACGCCATGTTGTTTATGGGTCTCGACCCCACAGTGTCATTGTTTCTCTAATGGGTCATCTCTGTAGAATACCATAGGTAGTTCCTACTATTGCCCCACCTAAATAGTGCCACAAGGTACTATCTCATATTGCAAAATTCAGCTTCTTCACAATCTGTTCAAAAGGGGAACATAAGGACACTACAACCACTATAGCCTCACCCCAAGCACCTTCTATATTTTGTATATTATTGGATATCCGCAATATCTTTGTGCATTTCTTTATTATATCTCTGCTCTCATTTTGTGCCGAAATTAATTTTGATCAATGGTATCAAAGCAGGATGCTCTTGATCATTTTTTTCAGTGCATGTCCCCAATGAGGTCCGAGTATAGAAAGTTGGGTCTTGATCTTGTCTCCCTTGAAGACAATCACTCTTGCATGCCCAAGAAACCCTCCATGGTGGAAGAAAAGAAAAATGACGGAGCATACGGTCCTATAAATCTATTTCTTGAGTAAGTTCTCACACGACAGAGTGACGAGATGATGGAGAATTTTTCCCACATCCATCAACGCCTGTCGATAGCATCAGGCGCATCTTCATCAAGCAACCACTTTGGAGGCACCTCTCCTTTTAAGGTACAAGTCAATTTTGATATTCCTATATTTGAAGGTTAGATAGATGCAGATGCCCTAGATAAATGGTTAAATCTATTAGAAGGTTATTTCTCTGTTCACAATTTTTCCGACAGAGAAAAGATCATATTCACGCTCCCTAAGACTCTCCCCCATGTCAAACATTGGTGGGAAACTTACTGGGAGCAAATTTCCATAGAGGATTCTGGAATATATGGGGCCGAGCCCACTTGGGATTTTTTTGTGGATGCGGTAAATGAAGAGTATTACCCTGTTGGAAACTATGAGGACCAGTACATGAGATGGACCACACTGCAGCAAGAGAGGGGACAAAACTTTCCATAGTTCACCAATACCTTCCATACCTTACATACCAAGCTGGGTATCAAAGACTATGAATGAAATTTGGTTCTGAAATATCGTGGGGCTCTACATAGATACATCCAAACTAAAATGGATTTTCTGGACATCTCAACACTCAATGTTGCTTACCGATATGTTGTTAAAATCGAGCAGAAATTTAAGCACCAGAAAAAATGAGAGTTCGGTTCTACAAATCTACAAGAATCAAAGTATGACAAAGATGTCCCTAACAAATAGTCTCTCGAAAACTAGTCCAAGCCATAGGAAAATAAGGGTCACGTGAAGAGAAAGGACACCAGAAAATGGTGCGATTTCCACAAAATCCCTTGGCAAAACACCGATGAATGTCGCTCAAAACATTCATTGGTGGTCGAGATCAAAGACAAGGAGTTGAAACCTGATTCTGAATCTAATTTTAAAAATACTGGTAAAAGATAGATCATTGACATAGACCCCATTGCTATTGTCGCGACCAAAACAATTCAACCAGAAGAACCAACAGATCCTAAAGAGGGGGAGTGCGATTTTCCTTCACAGATGTGGATGAAGGGGACCCCGCTGCATTTTATTATTGATAGTGGAAGCCAGAAGAACCTTATCTCAGCAAAGGTCGTCAAACAGTTGGGATTGTCGATAACACCACACCTGTAGCCATACAACATCGGGTTGCTTCGCCAAGGATGAGATCTTTGTGTCAGACAACAGTGTCAATTGTCATATGACATTCAACCCTTCAAGGATGAGGTATTATGTGATGTTTCCCCATTGGATGTCTGTGATGTTATTTTGGGCCAGCCATATATGTGGAGACGCCATGTTGTTTATGAGTCTCAATCCCGTAGTTTCATTGTTTCTCTAGGGGGTCATCTCTACAGAATACCAGAGGTAGTTCTGACTATTATCCCACCTAAACGGTGCCACAAGGTTGTGTCTCATACTGTAAAATTTAGCTTCTTCACAATCTATTCAAAAGGGGAACAGAAGGAAACTACAACCACTACAGTGTAGCCCCAAGCACCTTATATCCAACAGAAGCAGGCTGAAAAGGTTGCAGAAACGTGCAAATATTCCTTATGCACACCATCCTCTCATGTATCGTGACTTGCTAAACAACCTCAGCCTCAACAGGTTCATGAAAGACTTCCACAAACTAAGCAGCACGACATCTCTAGCAAGGCAAGCAGCTCACCAAGATGCATATTCAAAAAATTCTTTTTCCTCTCCCCCGGGCACTCAACTCAATGGAGACCATTGCTTCCTAAGGAGGGAGGATTCATCCAGGTGGATATCGATGGCCACCCACCTTTTTCAACTAGCTCAAAATAGTTTTCTGGCAATTTTGGTAATTTACTATTTTTAGCAGGTTTTAACTTCCGAGGCCATTTTGAGGCCCTAAATGATGTTTTTTTTAGGAAACCAGGTTTTCAATATGTAAGTTCCTTTGTTATTTCACCTACAATGAATCTCCTCGACAATACCTTTCCAATGGGATATCATACGCCTAAAATAGAGATAGTATGCAAAAGTTACGACCCCAGGAAGTTGATGTACTAACCCAAACGGGGCCCACATGACTTTTGGGCTTCATCTCCTAAGGTTAGGTTTTTTGGATGTCTATGTTTTTTGACATTCCTACTTATTGTAAAAAGGCCTTCAGAGCCTCATTGTAAATCATGTTCTTGCGAATGCGAGTAGCCGTCACATCTCTTCTCAGAGATAAGATGCCACCATTCTAGCGAGTATTTCACTCTGTATTTTTACAGTCTCTGTACATTTATTTAATGAATAGAAATCATTTATTACTGTATCTATGTGTTTATGGTTGCATCTCTGATACATTTCCATTATATTATTGGATATCCGTGATATCTCTGTGCATTTATTTATTATATCTCCGCTCTCATTTCGTGCCAAAAATAATTAGGATCAGTGGTATCAAAGCAGGATGCTCTTGATTGTTTTTTCAGTGCATGTCCCCGACGAGGTCCGAGTATAGAAAGTTGGGTCTCGAGCTTGTTTCTCTTGAAGACAATCGCTTCTGCATGTCCAATAAACCCTCCATGGTGGAAGAAAAGAAAAATGATGGAGCAGACGATCCTATAAATCTATTTCTTGAGCAAGCTCTCATGTGACAGAGGGACGAAATGATGGATAATTTTTCCCACATCCTTCAACGCCTACCGATAGAATCAGGCACATCTCCATCAAGTGGAAAATTTAGAGGCACCTCACCTTTTAAGGTATAGGTCAATTTTGATATTCCTATATTTGAAGGTCAGATAGATGCGAATGCCCTAGATAAATGGTTAAATTTGTTAGAAGGTTATTTCTCTATTCACAATTTTTCCGACAGAGAAAAGATCATATTCACTCTCCTTAAGGCTCTCTCCCATGTCAAACATTGGTGGGAAACTTACTGAGATAAAAGTTCCACAAAGGAGTCTGGAATATATGGGGCCGAGCCCACTTGGGATTTTTTTGTGGATGCGGTAAACAAACAGTATTACCTTGTTGGTAACTATGAGGACCAGTACATGAGATGGACCACACTGTGGAAAGACATGGGCCAAGTTGTTTTGGATTTCACCAATACCTTCCATACCTTGCGCACCAAGCTATGTATCAAAGACTTCATACAACATTTCATTCTATAATACAGTGGGGCTCTACACAGATACATCACAACTGAAATGGATTTTCTGGACATCTCATCACTCAGTGCTACTTACCGATATGTTGTTAAAATTTAACAGAAATTTAAGCACCAGAACAAACGAGAGTTCAGGTCTGCAAATCTATAACAACCAAAGTATGACAAAGATGGAACTAACAAAAAGTCTCCCAAAAACCATTTCAAGCCACAGGAAAATAAGGGTCACGGGAATACAAAGAAGGACACTAGAAAATGGTGCGATTTCCAAAAAAGCCCTTGGAACAACACCGATGAATGTCGCTCAAAACAGTCATTGGTGGTCGAGATCAAAGACAAGGAGCCAAACCCTGATTTTGAAAATAATGGTAAAAGACAAATCATTGACGCAGACCCCACTGCTATTATCGTGACCGCAAAAAATCAACCAGAAGAACCAATAGATCCTGAAGAGGGGGAGCACCTTTTTCATTCACAGATGTGGGTGAAGGGAACCCCACTGTATTTTATTGTTGATATCAGAAGCCAGAAGAACCTCATCTCAACAGAGGTCATCAAATAGTTGGGATTGTTGACAACACCACACCCGCAACCATAAAACATCGGGTGGCTTCGCCAAGGATGAGATCTTTGTGTCAGCCAACAGTTCTGATTGTCATACGACATATAGCCCTTCAAGGATGAGGTATTATGTGATGTTTCCCCATTAGATGTCTGTGATGTTCTCTTGGGCCAACCATATATGTGGAGACGCCATGCTATTTATGAGTCTCGACCCCACAGTGTCATTGTTTCTCTAGGGGGTCATCTCTACAGAATACCAGAGGTAGTTCCAACTATTGTCCGACCTAAACAATGCCACAAGGTAGTATCTCATATTGCAAAATTCAGCTTCTTCACAATCTGTTCAAAAGGGGAACAAAAGGACACTACAACCACTAGAGCCTCGCCCCAAGCACCTTCTATCCAACAGAAGAAAGTCAACAAGGTTGCAGTAAAATGTAAATATTCCCTTTGCACACCATCCTCTCATGTAGCTCGACTTGATGAACAACCTCAGCCTCAACAGGTTCATAACAGACTTCCACAAACTGAGCAGCGCGACATCTCTAGCAAGGCAAGCAGCTCACCAAGATGCAGATTCAACAAACACTTTTTCCTCTCCCCCGGTAACTCAACACAATGGAGACCATTTCTTCCTAAGGAAGGAGGATTGATCCAGGTGGATATTGGTGGCCACCCACCTTTTTCAACTGGCTCAAAATAGTTTTCTAGCAATTTTGGTAATTTACTATTTTTAGCAGGTTTTAACTTCTGTGGCCATTTTGAGACCCTAAATGATGTTTTTTTGGGAAAACATGTTTGAAATATATAATTTCCTTTGTTATTTCACCTACAATGAATCTCCTTGACAATACCTTTTCAATGGGTTATCATAAGCCTAAAACGGAGATTGTATACAAAAGTTACAACCCCGAGAAGTTGATGTACTAACTTACCCAAATAGGGCCCACATGACTTTTGGCGCTTCATCTCCTAGGGTTAGGTTTTTTGGATGTCTAGGGTTTTTGGAATTCCTTATTATTGTAAAAAGGCCTTCAGAGCCTCATTGTAATCATGTTCTTGCAAATGCAAGTAGCCGTCACATCTCTTCTAAGAGATAAGCTGCCACCATTCTAGCGAGTCTTTCACTCTGTATTTTTATAGTCTCTGTACATTTATTTCATTAATATAAATCATGTATTACTGTATATATGTGTTTATGGTTGCATGTTTGAATCATTTATGTTATATTATTGGATATCCATGATATCTCTATGCATTTCTTTATTATATCTCCACTCTCATTTCATGCCAAAAATAATCTGGATCAGTGGTATCAGAGCAGGATGCTCTTGATCATTTTTTTCAATGCATGCCCCCGACCAGGTATGAGTATATAAATTTGGGTCTTGAGCTTGTCTCTCTTGAAGAAAATCACTCTCTCATGCCCAAGAAACCCTCCATGGTGTAAGAAAAGAAAAACGACGGAGCAGATGATCCTATAAATCTATTGCTTGAGAAAGCTCTCACACGACAGAAGGACAAAATGATGGAGAATTTTTCCCACATCCTTCAATGCCTACCGATAGCATCAGGCACATCTTCATCAAGTGACCACTTTCTAGGCACCTTGCCTTTTAAGGTACAGGTCAATTTTGATATTCCTATATTTGAAGGTCAGATAGATGCGGATGCCCTAGATAAATGGTTAAATCTGTTAGAAGGTTATTTCTCTGTTCACAATTTTTCCGACAGAGAAAATATCATATTCGCACTCCTTAAGGCTTCCCCCATGTCAGAAATTGTTGGGAAACTTACTGGGAGAAAATTTCCACAGAGGAGTCTGGAATATATGGGGCCGAGCCCACTTGAGATTTTTTTGTGGATGCGGTAAAGGAACAGTATTACCATGTTGGCAACTATGAGGACCAGTACATGAGATGGACCACACTACGGCAAGAGAGGGGCCAAGCAATTCTAGAGTTCATCAATACCTTCATACCTTGCACACAAAGCTGGGTATCAAAGACTCCGAACAAAATTTGGTTCTAAAATACCATGGAGCTCTACACAGATACATCCAAACTAAAATTTATTTTCTGGACATCTCATCACTCGATGTTGCTTACTGATATGCTGTTAAAATCGAGCAAAAATTTAAGCACCAGAACAAATGGGAGTTCGGGTCTACAAATCCACAACAACCAAAGTATGACAAAGATGGACCTAAAAAACAGTCTCTTGAAAACCATTCCAAGCCACAGGAAAATATTGGTCATGGGAAGACAAAGAAGGACATCGGAAAATGGTGCGATTTCCACAAAATCCCCTGACACATCACCGATGAATTTTTCTCAAAACAGTCATTGGTGGCTAAGATCGAAGAAAAGGAGCCAAACCCTGATTTTGAATTTGATTCTGAAAATGCTGGTAAAAGACAGATCATCAACATAGACCCCACTGCTATTTTCGCGACCACA
The DNA here is from genome assembly GCA_000966675.3 of Picea glauca. Classification (NCBI taxonomy): domain Eukaryota; kingdom Viridiplantae; phylum Streptophyta; class Pinopsida; order Pinales; family Pinaceae; genus Picea; species Picea glauca. The sequence continues at coordinate 463,531 of JZKD02S1723031.1, forward strand.
ACAATTCAACACGAAGAACCAACAGATCCTAAAGAGGGGGAGCACCTTTTTCATTCATAGATGTGGGTGAAGGGGACCCCATTGCATTTTATTGTTTATAGTGGAAGATAGAAGAACCTCATCTTAGCAGAGGTCATCAAATAGTTGGGATTGTCGACAACACCACACACGTATCCATATAACATCGGGTGGCTTCGCCAATGACGAGATCTCTGTGTCAGCCAACAGTGTCAATTGTCATATGGCATCTAGCCCTTCAAGGATGAGGTATTATGTGATTTTTCCCCACTGGATATCTATGATGTTCTCTTGGGCCAACCATATATGTGGAGATGCCATGTTGATGCAGGAGCATCGCTCCAAGCCAACCAGCCAACCAGCACAATGCACATTCAATGAAGAAGGAGAGGCACAACCCTCTCATTTTAAATTTTGAATTTGAATTTGTATTAAATGTTTGTAAGGCTGGTAGAGCCAAAGTCATGCCTTTGAGAAGGCTGTAGTTAAAGAAGGCCTTTAATGGTTGTAAGGATGGATCTAGCTCCGATCTAGACTAGACAACCCATTCATTGTAAAGTTAATGTAATTGAATAAGGTAGGTAGCTTGGAGGGAAGATATCAAAGAACGCCCTCATGTAAAAGATCTTGGATCTTATGTTAGTAGTTGGATAGAGAGAGAGAGAGAAGAACTCTGCGAGATTTAGAGAGATGAGAGGAGAGTCGAGACTCTGTAAAAAAGTCTGAGCTCGAACACATTGTAAACAGAGGCATTTTATATTAATACAAACAACAGTTTCCTGCATGTTATTATGTGGTTGCATGAATGTCTTTGTGTGTTCATTATATGTTGTAGGTATATGCTATAGATGTGCATTTGCAAGGACATATAGGTTTTTCTATCTGTGGGTTCTTTGACTTCAGGTTTGGGGTTCTTTGAGGCTTCATGCAAAGAGTGCATGATAGAACACTGCGGGTTTTGAGAGCCAGTGCATAGATGCACTTCTGAATCCTGTGGATGCAGAAAAGGACATGCCAGGAAGGTGCATCAGCTGAAGTCATTGGCTCAAGGAGAAATCTCAAGGTTGTTAAATGCCTTGGAGGTGAGACTATGTAGAGGAGGACACAACATAAGCCAAATCTTTGAGGAGTTCTTTAGAGATCTGCTAGGAGGGAATTGAGCATATGCACGGGTTGCATTGAGGAGAAGAAATTTATCTTGAGTTCAGAGAAGACATAAATTCTGAGGAGTTCTGTAAAGCTCTGCCATGAGGGAATTGATCAAGTGCACAGAGCGCACATGAGAACTCTGCTTAGAGTTCGTTGAAGGGAATAGAATCACCGAGGGATTCTGCAGGAGCTCCACTATGAAGGTGTTGAGTAAGTGCCATTTTGCACAAGAAGAACTCTTAGAGTTCTGAGGGAGAAGGAAGTGTCAAGAGGACCTTCACAGGGTTGTTGAATACCCTGCAGACTCAGCAAGGAGTTTCTTGAGCAAGAGACTGCCAAGAGGGCATCAGATTCTCCATTTGAGGGAGAAAAAAGGGTTAAGTCCCTTAGAGGTATGAGCAACAGAGAATCTCAGGAAATACAACACCTTCATGTGTGCAGGGACCCTATAGGAATCATAGAGGTTGTGAAAAACTTTCAAGGTTTCAGAGAAGAGAATATCAGGAGGAAAAGTGATTTTGTGCATAAGAGCGACAACAGCAAGGAGTGCGGAGGTCGAAGGATCCTTTGAGGATTCAAAGAGAACAAAGCACAGGAGGAAGAGTGATTTCATGCACAGAGCCCTACAAGTATCACAAAGACTGAAAGGAGACCCTTTGGAGGGTTTGAGTTCGAGGAAGCTTGTGAGGGAAAGCGTCTTCAAGAATGCAGATAGAAGCTGTGAGTAGAGGATTCGTAGCAAGGAGCAAAAAGAAAAGGTCGAGGCCTTTTGAAGCATTTGAAATCTTCCAAAGTGAAGGAAGAAGCGTAAGCTCAAGGGAGGAGCTACAGTTTCCATCGATTCAAGCACTGGAAAAATATCTGGACCGTTGGAGTTTCACGTCTAGGAACAGGCAGGAAAGCGTAGCGCAGGAGGAAGAGATCTGGGCCGTCAGATCTCGTGCAGATAGCCAATAGCCATCGGATCTGTGAAATGTTGCATGAGATTTAACTCTCGTATGCATAGAGGAGAATACCCGTCAAAGTCTTGAAACAGTGAAATCATCAGGACCGTCCATATGTGGAGGACGTGTGTCACAAGATCCTCGTATCTTGGGGATTCAGGCATCGAAGAGCGAAATGGAGAAGTCTTTCGACTTTGCAACTTGAGAAGTCCCAAAGTGATCAGGGAGCTACCAAGAGTTAGGATATTGGGCGTTCGAAGGACCAGGGATCAGTGCAGCTAGGGTCGTGAAGTCCCAAAACACTGAGAACATCAAGATCGTTCAATAGGAGGACACGTGGCAGCGATCGTGGCATCAGAAGAGTCCCGAAAAGGCCATTTTGTCATTTCGGGTACCGGGGAATGAAAAAGGAAAGAATTCAGGATTATTGACCTCGGATATCCCAAAAGGATCTGAGCCGTTGGATGCGGGAGGATCACAACCCTTGATCTCCATTTGATTTTTTACTTTGGTATTTCAAGTACCGGGTAGTCCAAGGAGAAAGGGTTGGGAAACCTTGTATCGTGGGATCGCGAAATGCGAAATCCCGAAGGCGTTGAAGATACATGGAGGAAGTCGACATTTCGGCATATCGGGATTCAGGATTTCAGAATTCCTGAAGGCAAGGAGTCCATGCTCTTGGGTTAGAAAACCCCGAAGTCGTGAAAGGGCAATGGATCCTTGGAGCGGAACAGTGAAGGTGGGGATTTTGGGTTTCGTCATACTGGGGATCCAACAGACAGAGACCGGGAAACTTCACATTAGAAGTCCCGAAGTCACGAAATGTGACACATCCTTTGGAGGAGAAAGTGGCCAGGGATTCAACATTTTGGGCATCAACACTTCAGTTGGCCCGATGACTAGGAGCCGGGGCTCTTGGTGTTGAAAACCTCGAAGTAGGCTGCGGTCATGGGGAAGAGTAGTCACATGGACCGAGATATGGCCCAGGAGGATAATTACTTATGAGCGCCATTCAGGCATTTTGGCATTTCAGTGATTGGGGGATTGAGGAGGTAGAGACTCTCGACAGTAAGGCTCATGGATTCCCGAAACTCAAAATTACTTTTCGGGAAAAGACCGAAGGTCATATTCGGTAACCATGTGAAGGTGAAGCTTGTGCCTGATGCATGTTTGTGCAGGCGAGGTTTCACAAGGACCTATGGATCGGGTTCATGAGGCATCAAGGAAGGTTGAAAGAACCATTTTGGTTTTGCAGATCTGAAGGATAGAACGATCCTAAGACCCGAAGGTTGTGCAGAACCTGCTGAGGCAAGGGGTGTTGTGTCACATGTTGTTTATGAGTCTCGATCCCACAATGTCATTGTTTCTCTAGGGGGTCATCTCTATAGAATACCCAAGGTAGTTCCTACTATTGTCCGACCTAAACAGTGTCGCAAGTTAGTATCTCATACTGCAAAATTTAGCTTCTTCATAATCTATTCAAAAGGGGAACAAAAGGACACTGCAACCACTAGAGCCTTGCCCCAAGAACCTTCTTTCCAATAGAAGCAGGTTGACAAGGTTGCAGCAAAGTGCAAATATTCCTTTTGCACATCGTCCTCTCGTGTAGCTCAACTTGCTGAATAGCCTCAACCTCAACAGGTTCATGACAGACTTCCACAAACTAAGCAGTGCAACATCTCCAGCAAGGCAAGCAACTCACCAAGATGTAGATTCAACAAACCCTTTTTCCTCTCCCCCGAGCACTCAACGCAATGGATACCATTGCTTCCTAAGGAAGGAGGAATGATATAGGTGGATATTGGTGTCCACCCACCTTTTTCAACTAGCTCAAAACAGTTTTCTGGCAATTTTGGTAATTTACTAGTTTTAGCAGGTTTTAACTTCCATGGCCATTTTGAGGCCCTAAACGATGTTTTTTTGGAAAAAAACAGTGGCAATATCGAAGTTTCTCCTCGATGATACTTTCCAATGGGATATCATACGCCTAAAACGAAGATCGTATGCAAAAGTTATGACCCCGAGAAGTTGATGTACTAACTTACCCAAACGAGGCCCACATGACTTTTGGCGCTTCATCTCCTAGGGTTAGATTTTTTGGATGTATAGGGTTTTTGGATTTACTTCTTATTGTAAAAATGCCTTCAGAATCTCATTGTAATCATCTTCTTGTGAATGCGAGTAGCTGTCACATCTCTTCTCAGAGATAAGCTACCACCATTCTAGCGAGTCTTTCACTCTATATTTTTATAGTCTCTCTACATTTATTTCATTAATAGAAATCGTGTATTACTGTATATATGTGTTTATGGTTGCATCTCTGATACATTTATGTTATATTATTGGATATCCATGATATCTCTGTGCATTTCTTTATTATATCTCTACTCTCATTTCGTGCCGAAAATAATCCGGATCACCAAGTGTCCTTGATTTTTTGAGATTTGAATTTATGAATGGAATTTTGAATGAATTATCAAAAGAGATTCGGTACAGGAAAGTGCAAAGAGAGAAAATAGAGGACAAAATGTTGTCATGGCTGCATTGGCGTTATGATTTCACTTGATTTTGCAGTTCGCTTCAACAGTTAGGGTAGGTAGGAGTGTGCGAATAATCTTGTTGGTCAAGCATTCATTTTCTAATTTCCAGTAGTATGTTGTATTTTTGTTCAACATCCAGTTGAGAGTAGTGTGCAAATGTTCAGTTTTTAAATTTAACGCTCATTCTCCAAGACATAATAGAGTACACACATGGGTTTTGAAAGTATCCCAATGAATAAAGCACCGATTCTACATTTCTTTGCTACCTCACAAGGAGGATAGCATCCCCAATAGGAGCCTATGTTATTACCATAACAATTATACATGAAATACTAGTTTCAGATTTAGCAGAGGACTAAAACAATGTAGAAACATGGTGTGATTTGGAGGACCAGGTCACATATGGTGGCATATGGACAAGTATAGCAAAGGTGTGAAAGGAAAGACCAGGAAGATCATAGATTTCAAGGCGGCACAAATCAACGACCAAGACCCATATCGGGCGGTGAAATAGCATGAAGTTTAATTATGCAAAGGCGAGCCAAGGAAAAATACTATGGTTTCATTCATGGATGCGTGACACCCTTAGAAGCACATCGGGGTGAAAAGCAGTCTACCTAAAACCACTTTCTCCAACCCCCGATGTCACGTGTCGCAAAATCATTCGATGTGTTTAATTCCTACAGATTGCTTACGAAAAGGGGAGAGTTAACAAATTATTCAGTCACATCAGTACCATTGCTCAAGTACTTTACGTCATGCAGCGTTGGGTAAGCGCCACCAGAAGGAAAATCCATAGGAAAATCATTTTGAAGATGATAGCCGAGTGTGATAGGCTGTAATTCAGACAAGTACCGTCATCACAGTCTATTATTAAATACTCAATGACAATCATGCTCAAAATTATAGATAAATTTATCCCGTTTGAGAAATCGACATTTCATTCGAAATGAAGTAATTAACGAGACAAGGAAGATGAAAATTGTGTTTTCTGCAAAACTGGGAAACATGGACCAGGTCGATCAAACAACATCCAGTGAAACAGGATTTTCGACTAACATGGAAAATCCATCAATGAGTCAGAAAGATAAGTCTATCGCATGGGTACTAGCAACCAAATTCCATACTGACCCTGCGACAAAACCAGAATCAGAGGTCAGACTAAATCTTGTCATGAGGGATTTAATCATCAATGGACACTTGGAGAAGCGATACAAACAAGTAGAAAGGGGAAAGAGGAGCAAGCGACAAAAGATAGGATTTAGAGATGAGGTGGTCGAAAGCGTTGGGGAAAATCAACCAGTCTGGTTGAACACCCTAAAAGAAGAAATCTCCAAGCCGGAATAAGTTCTCAGGTTGAAATGAGAACGTTTCAGAAAATTTTGGACATATGGTGTTCAATGAAAAATCCTCAGATATGTCATACTTGTTTATAACACTCCTTGTAAATTAGAAGAATAGTTGTTATGCGTTACTCTTTTGTGTAACCGATCTCTATCTTTAGACTATGGGGAATTTGAGTTGTTGTGAATCCCGCATTTAAATTTTCTATATATATATATATATTATCCATAGGATAGAACAAAGAGGAGGGGGCCTACCCTCGTTACAGGTAGACTTTGTAAAATCATGGAGTTAAACTGAATATATTATGCAAAAGCAATTTTTCAACTGTTTATGAAAAGATTCTAATTGGCTATGATATGAGTTCCGTCCTCTTTCATAGTGTGTGTTTCCTATGTATTTAAAATTCCATTTTCAATTTCTTCTTTTAAATTGGAGAGTTAAAAGTATGGAATTCCTCTGATGATGCTCTAGACTTAGCAATTTAAATTCATGTGATTCTCTTCTCAACTATTTTAATATTCTCTGAAGAAGTTATGTGTTTTCCCTTTTCTTCTTTTTCCATGCAAATTTCAATTTGAAAACTCAGACTCATTGCCTCACTTAGCCTTTCTCCTCTAGATAGTTCTAATGACCCACCACTTCATTATTCATTTCTGACTCCATAGCCCAAATGTCACCCCCACTTCTTCAACAACTTTATAATACCCCCCAAAACAAACCAAATCTAGCCATTGATTGCCATAGATATATCAAGTGACACGAGAGAGCCCTCTCTGAGTTGATAAGGCTAGTGCCCAACTCTAAAGTAGGTTAAAACAATTACCTCTGTCGTTTGTCTATTCAGCCGGACAAAATTTACAGAGTGCTAACAACATCATCACCGGGTTTTTTTATTTGTTCTTTGTTAGTAGATATTGTAGTTTCTTGCAACCAATAGATTTGTTGTGTTCAGGATGGTTTATGCAACCGTTGTTACAACCATTAGTGATCTTTTTATTGTTGTGATTTGTGTTCTCAAATGATAATGATATGTCATGGTTTTATTCTCTATTTTTTGTGTAATATATGCATGTGATATGTTTAACTATTTATGATCCATATGAAAAATGTTTGTAATAAATTTCAAGCAACTCAAATGCAATTTTTTTGAAAAAAATTACAATAAGAAAAGAAACACTTGAACCACAAACATATTTTTTATAGTTGGGTACATTACAATGGTATAAAAGCTGGTGATTCTTCCATATTTTGATTGTATTGATGCGTAGGAGGAAAGGGCATAGAGGAATTCTTCAAAATTCACCAGAAAGAGAAGTAGATGCAAACCAAATAGAGTCATAACCAGAAGGGAACATGGATGAAAACTCGATCAAAATACTAAATCAACTGAACAAGGGCTAGGAGGAGGCCAACAAAAACTAGGTACAAATAACTCAGAGACAATATGAGATGATTAGAACCCAATAATAGGCCCTTGTGATACTCATATAGCTGGTAGGATAGAAAGGGGAAATGGGACCAAAATCCATTCAGGGAAGAGCTCATGTAGAGGGTAGAAATACCCAAATTTCGGCACAAATTTCCCTATAGATAAGAAGTAGGAGGACACCCAGACCATTGTTACCCCCATTCCTTGTGGAACAACCTATAGGAGTGTAGTTATAGCCAGATAGGGTTGATTAGATATCTAACTACCATAGAGAGTATCACTCACTAATGGAGGAGATTCGGGAAGAAATGTCTTACAACAACTACTACAACCTCAAGATGAGGAACAAACCAAGGGGACCATTGTACCAGCATAATTATAATCTTATGGTCAAGAAAGGAAATATGACAGTACCATCCTTTGAAGGATCTTCCAAGAGAACAACTACAGCATGGGTGCACAAGTTGGATACTTATTTCCATCCTAACATAATGATAGAGGCAGAGGAAATCAAGTTTTCCACCAGACACTTGGATGGGGAATATCATGACTGGTGGTACCATGGGTGAGTAACAATGTGGCATTCCAAGATCACATCATATGATGATTTCAATTAGATATTGGTGGAAATATTTGATAGCAAGGATCTTGAGGTCCAATTCAGGAAGTTTTTCAATTAAAGAAGACAAGTACACTAGAGGCATACCTAATATAATTGTAGAGGATGGTATAAATTGTGACCAATATTTATGAGAAGAGGATGGTGATACTATTCACAGAGGGTCTAGTTGAACCCTTGAGAGGTTGGGTTAAGGCCTTTAGGCCACCCACATTGTAGGATTCCATCATGAAGAATCAGGATATGGCAGAGACAACCCCCAAGAAGACATTGGAAAAAACATTATCCCACAGAAGGATCAGGTGTCAAAACCTCCCCATAAGACATGGATAGAGAAGGACATTTTGGATGAGGAAACTTGGAGAGAAGTAAGGAGGAAGAATCCTTGATACAATTTCAAGGAGCCATGGGAACCAGGTCATCAATGTATGGGCAAAGGTAAATTCCATTATATTGAGTTATTTTCTGACGAGGAGGACGACAGTGATAATGAATGCATTGGACGGGACATTGGTGAGACATCACACCTTGATGCTCTAGAGTAGGCACCATTGTAGGATAGCGCAAAAGAAGTGATTGTTGCCACACTTTCAGGAGTCCCTAAATATTACACCTTCTGGGTTAGAGGCATTATGTAGGGGCATAGGGTTACAACATTGATTGATGGTGGGGACACCCACAACTTCATTGATGTTGTGTTTGTCACTAGGAGATAAATCCATGTAGAAGAATTTGAGGGATTCAATGTGGTAGTAGCATATGGGTACAACATGGTGTCTACTCAAAGGATCAAGGGATTGGATGTAACATTGGGAAACTATACATTGACCAATGACTTTTATATCATAGATATAGTAGACACTCATGTGGTTTTAGGATTTTAGTGGTTGTACTCATTGGAAGATATCTGCATGAATTATCGGGACATGAGGATGGAGTTATATGACAAGGGAGGACAATGAGTCATACTAAGAGGTATGTTGACAATTTATCCTAGGATCATTTCTAATCAATGCATGGAGGCCCTTTTTAGACATAGGGACATGGATTGTGCGGTAGAATGCTTGATCACCATGGAGAAACCATCACAGGATTGCCACCATTACCATGCATATATCCAAACATTGCTTGGAAATCATGAAAGATGTTTTGAACTATTGCCACCAGGGAGACCACATGACAGAGGATTTGAGAATGTCATTGAGCTTGAAGAGGGATTGAAGCCCATGATCACCACACTCTATAAGTAGCCGAAGAGGTTCATCGAAAAAATAGAGGACATAAAGGAGTTGCTAGAGATGGGACATATCAGGCCTATTTCTAGTCCCTTTTCTTCTTTGGTTTTATTGGTGAAGAAGAATGATTTCACTATGAGGATGTGCATAGAATAGAGGGCATTGAACAAGAAGACTGTAAAAAATTGATGCCCAATACCCATTATCAATGAGTTGATAGACGAACTATATGGGCCAGTGTACTTCTTTTAGGTTGATCTGCGATCAGTATACCACTAGATTCAGTTCAGAGAGGAGGATATCCATAAAAAAACATCCAGGTGTCAATATGGGCACTATGATTTTCTATGCATGCCCTTTGGTTTGACTAACACACTAGCTACCTTTTAGTCATGCATGAACCATATGTTCAACAAAAAATTGAGGAAATTCTTACTAGTGTTCTTTGATGATCTTCTGATCTATAGTAGGATGTGGGAGGAACCTCTGAAGCATGTGGATGATATTCTCACCATTATAGAGGAGTAGTATATTTTTTCCAAGGAGGAAAAGTATGATTTTGGGTTAACAAATATCCTCTATATGGGGCACATAATTGGTGTTGGGGGAGTAAAGTTGCATCAGGAGAAGATCCAAAAAACATTAGATTGGCCCACCCCTAGATCACTCACATATATGTAAGGATCCTTCGGGGTATGCAACTATTATAGACGCTTTGTGAAAGTATTTTCACAATTGGTTTCTCCATTGACAGACCTAACTAAGAAGGGGTTTTTCTGATGGTTTGAGGATGCACAAGTAGCATTAGAAAGAATGAAGAGGGTGATGACCACTTTCCCAATATTAGCACTCCCATACTTCACATAGCCTTTTTTCCTTGATAGGATCATTATTGATGTAGAGTCGACACTAGATAAATTTCAAGAGAAGAAATGTAAGAGAGAAAAAAAAGCTCTATCCAATGTATGATAAGGAGATGTTGGCCATCATGCATGCATTGGATAAGTTTAGACAATACCTGGTAGGAGGACGCTTTGTGGTTAGGATTGACCACAACATCTTGAGATATTTCTTGGATCAACAAAATATAAACAAAAGGTGGTATAAAAGGGTGAGTAAGGTGCATGCATGCGATTTTTACATTGAGTATGTAAAGAGGAAGAAGAACATAGTTGTTGATGCCTTATCCAAGATATTTGTAGCCTTCTCCATGATAAATATCTCAACAAAATGGAAGTCCATTATTTATGTGGAATACTCCAATAATACCTTTGCCTATGAGATGAAGGAGGGAAGTATTTAGGATAAGAGGTACAGGGTAGTGGATGACATCATCTACTACAAATAAATGATATATGTTGTCCCTAAGTCCAAGCTCAAGGATAAGATTTTGAGGGAAGTACATGGCGCACCACTGGCGGGGCATCAAGGGTATCTAAAGACCTATAGGTAGGTAAGGGAGATATTCTGTTGGAAGGGTATCAAGGAGGATTTACTTTTTCATGTGAGAGAGTGCATGAATTACCAGTAGAACAAGTCATATTTTACAAACCTTATGGGACTGCTTCAATCACTACCAATTTTGGAGCAGAAATGGGATAAAATTTTCGTGGACTTCATTATATGGTTTCCATAGGTATGGGGAAGAAAATGTATCTATGTAGTAGTGGAAAAATTAACTAAATATGTGCACTTCTTTACCATTCTATCCAAGTACAGTGCATCTCAGGGAGCAGATATGTTCTTCAAAGAGGTGTTTAGACTACATGGTCTTCTAAGGGACATAGTCAGTGACCATGATAACAAGGTTCTCAACACGTTTTGGCATGACATTTTTAGGTTCTTTGAGACATAGTTGACACCTAGTACTAGCTACCACCCTTAGACATATAGGAAGGTTGATATAGTAAACAATAGATTGAGGGGTACATGAGGAACTATGTGTTAGAGTAGCAACGAGAATGGACAAATTGGTTGCATCTATGGGAGCATTATTACAATACCACTCATCACATTTCCATCGGGATGAGACCAGTTAGGGACTTATATGGCTATGATTTCCGATCCTTTTTTGATCTAGATTTTGGGGAGAACAGATATCCCAATGCCAAATATTGGTTCCAAGAAAGCTAGGACATATTGAGAGTCCTGAAGGAGAATTTGCAAGACACTCAGAATCAGTAGAAAATTTATTCATATAGGCATAGGGTCGAATGCAACTTTGATTTTGGGGACCTAGTCTTTATCAGGTTGAAACCTTACAGACAGTCATCATTAAAGAACAGTAGTGCAAAGAAGTTGAAGACTCATTTTTATGGACCCTACAAAGTAATTAGGAGAGTTGGGGAGGTAGACTATGAGTTGGAGATGCCAAAGGGTAGTATGATCCACAACACCTTCCATGTATCCTGCCTCAAGAAGGAATTGGGACAATAAGTTATCACTTCGACAAATATTCCTCCACTAGATGAGGAAGGGTAGTTGGTCTTAGATCCCAATAGGATTGTTTATGTTAGGGAGCGGAGGTTGAAAAGTATATTCATTTGAGAGTAATTGGTCATATGGATAGGATTACCCATAGATGATGCTACTTGGGAAGAAGAGCAGATCTTACAACACCCCAATCTAGATTTTCTTGAGGATAAGAAATATTAGGAAGTCGAGACTGTAATTTCCCCTCCTAATTGATCATGATGGAGGATGACTTAATATCCTATACGACTCCCATAGGATATAATAAAAAAAAACAAGGGAGTCAAGGAGGTTTATTTGGTGTCACTAGGTTAAAATAATAACAAATCCTAAAGTGACATTAAATAAAAACAAATAATTATATTTAAATGAAATTGGAGGGAAAATAAAGTGAGGGTTTGATTTGGTAAAAAAAGGGGGAAATATCTAGAAGGATCGAATGAAGGATAAATAGAGGGGTAACCAATCTCTTTGGTATTATGGTTTGATATCTTGTTTATCTTATCTTTGAGCCAAGTTTTCGTGAGGGTTTGGAAAAAAAAATCCATTTCAGTTTAGTTGCAGTGGTACAATATCCACCCTAGCTAGACAAGGAGAAGGATCCATCTAAGATCATCATTTGAGTTCATTATGGAGTTTGGATCCATCCTAGAGATATTTTTGGCAATTTGTCGACTTACGTAGGGGATTTGTGTCATTTTCCAGAGGATTTCAATCATAGAGTCTATAGGTGTTGGGAGGGTTTCAAAGAAATAGTGAAAGGAGTCACCCCCATGGGTTGAACACAAGGTATCCCTCTAGGCCCCACATGTTTCCCATACTCATCCTTGCAATCCCTCTATAGTTTGAGATTGCAAAACTAAATTGGGTGTGGGTGGTCATATTTTTGTAGTGATTAGGTCGAGACAACATCGATGAGGTTTGACAATTAGAATAGTATACATCCCAGCTTGAGGAGGTTTTGGCATAATCACCAAGTTTCTTGATTTGTTCTCTATTATAAGATATTATAGCTTCTTGCAACTAAAAGATTTGTTGTGTTCAAGAGGTTTTATGCAGTTGTTGTTACAACCATTAGTGATCTTTGTATTGTTGTGATTTGTGTTCTCAAACCATAATAAGATGCCATGGTTGTCTTCTCAATTATCTATGTAATAGATGCATGTGATATTTTTAACTATCTATGAGCCATATGTAAACTATTTGTAATAAATTTTGAGCATCTCTAATACAAAGTGTTTAAAAATATTTACACTAGGAAAACAATACTTGGACCAAAAACATATTATTTCTATTTGTGTACATTACAAAAATCAAGGATTCATATTATTTGCACCACTCTTCTTCAATGAAGATTTTTTGTAAGGCTGCAACCCTAAAAATACTAAGTCACCAAACTCAAAGTTGCATTCTACCCTCTTCTTATTTGCATACACCTTCTATTGATTTTGAGTGACCTGCAAATTCTTCTTCAGGACTCTCAAGATGTCTTGGATTTGTTGCAACCATTATTTGGCCTTGTCATCTCTACTCTCCCCAAATGCCAGATCCAAAAAGGATGGGGAATCATATCCATACAATTCCTTGAATGGGCTCATCTTAATGGACATGTCATGACTGGTATTGTAAAAATGTTCCCTGAGAAGCAACCACTTTATCCATGCCCATTGTTTTCCTGACACATGGTTCCTTAGATACATATCAATCAATTTTTTTACTATATTGGTCTTCCCATATGTATTAGGGTGGTATCTAGTACCAGGTGTCAACTCTATCCCATATAACGTAAACAAATCCTGCCAAAACATGTTGATAAACCTTCTATCCCGATCACTAACTATGTTACTTGGAATACCATGTAGTCTGAACACCTCTCTGAAGAAAAAATATGCTACCTGAGAAGCAAAGAAGTGTGAATATTTAATTAATCTATCCACTACCACATAGATATAATCCCTTCCGCGTACCTTTGTAAACCATATAATGAAGTCCATGGAAATGTTATCCCACTTCTGATCTGTAATCAAAAATGGCCAAGGCAGTCCCACGGGATGTGTAAATTCTAGCTTGATCTACTGACAATTCTGACACTCCCTCACATGATGAAGTACATCTTGCTTGAGGACCTTCCAGGAGAATCTCTCTCTCAATTGCTTATAGGTCTTCATATACCCCCAGTTCCCTCCTAATGGTGCATCATGTACTACCCTCAAAATTTTATCCTTGAGTTTCGACTCAGGGATAAGATAGATCCCATATTTGTAGTAGATTATGCCATACACTACCCTATACCTTTCATCCTAAATAATTCCCCCCATCAACTCACAATAGAAGGTATTATTGGAGTATTCCACCAAAATAATGGACTTCCATTCTATTGAGATATCTGTCATGGAGAAATATGAAGGTCTCTTGGATAAGGCATAAAAAAATATGTACTTATTCCCCTTTAAATACTCAATGTCAAAATCATACACCTACACCTTACTCATCCATTTATGTTGCCTCTCATTCTGATCTTGATACTCCAAGAAATATCTCAAGTTGTTGTAGTCATTCTTAACCATGAAGAACCCTCCTACCAAGAACTATATGAACTTGGCCAATGCATGCATGATTACCAACATCTCATTATCATAGATCAGATAGAGCTTCTCTTACTCTCTTATCTTTCTTCTCTTGAAATATATCAGGTGTTGGTTATGCATCAATATTGCTCCTATCCCCTTATTGTATGCATCACTCTCTAGGTAAAAAGGTTGCATGAAATATGGGAGTGCTAATATTGGGAAAGTGATCATCAACCTCTTCATTATTTTGAATTCTACCTGTGCAACGTCGGACCATCAGAACGCGCATTTCTTGGTGAGGTATGTTAATGGTGCAACCAATTGTGAAAATTTGTTCAAAAAACACCTATAATAGATGCATATCTCAAATAATCATTGCATATATGTGAGTGATATGGGGGTGGGACAATATAATATTGTTTGGATATTCTCCTGATGCACCTTTACTCCCTCAACACTAATCACGTGCCCCAGATAGAGGATCTTTGTCAACCCAAGCTTGCACTTTTCTTCCTTGGAAAAAAGTGATTTCTCCTCCATAATGATGAGGATGTCTTCAACAAGTTTCGGATGTTCCTCCCACATCCTACTATAGATTAGATTATCATCAAAGAAAACCGAGAAGAAATTCCTCAACTATTTGTTGAAGATATGGTTCATGCACGACTGAAAGGTAGTTGGTGTGTTATTCAATATGACGAGAATGAATAGAAACTCATAGTTCCCATAGTGACATATGAATTTTGTTTTATGTATATCCTCTTACTTGACCTAAATCTGGTGGTATCCTGATCATAGATCAACCTTTGAGAAGTACATTTCCTCATGTATCTCATCTATCATATCATCAATCCTAGGTATTAGGTATAAGTTTTTAATTGTCTTCTTATTTAGTACCCTATAGTCTATGTGAATCCTCATAGTTCCATCCTTCTTCTTCAGTAGTATAAATGAAGTGGAAACGATTCTAGAACTAGACCTGATATGTCCCTTCTCCAACAACTCATTTATGGCCTTCCCTATTTATTCCTTGAACCTCTTTAGATTCCTATAGGGTGTGGTGATCACAGGATTCGACCCCTCTTCTAAATCAATGACATTCTCAAATCCTTTGTCAAGTGGTATCCATACTAGAAAAGGTTCAAACACTCTCTCATGCTTTCCAAGCAATGCCTAGATATCTTAATGGTAATGTTGCATATCCTGTGATGGATTATCCATGATAATAAAGCATTATACTACACAAGCCATGTCCCTGTGTCTAAAAAGGGTCTCCATACATGTTGGTTAGACATGATCATGGAGGCACCTATTGGCATACCTCTTAGGATGACTTGTTTTCGACCCTTTTCCTTGAACTCCATCCTCGCGTCCTAATAATTCAAGCAGATATCTCCCAATGAGTACAACCATTGAACTAGTCCTAGAACCACATGAGTATATGCTAAATTTACAACATAAAAGTCATTGGTCAACACATATTTTCCCAATTTTACTCCAATTCCCTAATCCTATGATTACATACCATGTTGTACCCATATGCTACTTCCACATTGAATCCATTGAAGTCCTCCATGGGTATTTTTCTCCTGGTGACAAATGCAACATCAATAAAGTTGTGGGTGGCCCCACCATCAATCAATGTTGTAACCCTATACCCCTGCACAATTCCTATGACTATGAAGGTGTAATATTTAGGGACTTTTGAAAGTGTGGAAATGGTCACTCCCTTGGTGCTATCATGTAATGGCACCATCTCTGCAGCATTGAGGTGTGATGGCTCACCACTATCCTATCCAGTTCCCTCATCATCACTGTCATCCTCCTCATTGGAAACTGCCTGAATATAATGGATTTTACCTTTTCCCATACATTGATGACCCAATTCACACGACTCCTTGCAACTATAGAAAAGACTATTTATCCTTAGTTCTCTCTAAGTTTCTTCATCTAACCTGTCCTTACCTATCCATGTCTTTTGAGGAGGGTTTGATACCTGACCCTTCTATGGGATAATTGTTTTTTCCAATGTCTTCTTGAGGGATGTGTTTGCCATATACCATGGATGTGAAATATCTATCATTATAAGTGCCATCCTATGAAAATATGTGATGTATGCATCTAGTGTACCTGTATGTCTCAACTGTGCCAACTCCCTGAAGTGTTTCTAAGGGTCCTTCTTTTCAAACCTATCCATCAAAATTTAAGTAAAGCCTACATATGAAGTGATGTTGGTGTGCCCCAGTATCACCAACCCATGGTACCACCACTCATGGGCTTATCCTTCCAAGTGTATGGTAGCATACTTAATCGCTTATGCCTCAATCAGGGTTAATTTGGAGGTAATTGTATAACTTCTTCACCCATCCTATGACTATTCTCTTGGTACATCCATCGAAGGATGGGATAGTCAGCCTGACCACCTTGCGTATGAGGTCAAATTTTGGTTGATTGTGGACTGCTTTGTTCCACTCCCTTGGTTTGTTCCTCTACTTGAGGGTTTGGAAGTCTCGATATGATTATTTCTCCTAGATATATTCATATAACATCCCATACTCCCTGTGTGAGGATTTGACATCAAGCTCCTGATTTGGCTACTCCTGTGCTCCGGTAGGTTTTCCTGCCAAGAATGTTGGTAATAGTGGTCTAGGAATCCTTAGAATCCCACTATGAGATAGGGTATGAATATTTATACTCTATGCATGTATCATATCACCTAAATGGGATACAATAGGTCGTCCTTGACTTTCATCATTTGTATCCCCTCGTTGGCCCACCAGTTGTGTGAAAACCTCAAGGGTTTGGTGCTGGAAGCCTGTTATTTCTTCTTGTCTTTGGGATGCCTCATTTTTTTTGCTTGACCATATCTTTTAATATTTGGATAATAACCCCATCATGGTTGTATCCCATGATTCTTCCTACTTCTTCTCCTTCTGAATCTGTTTAGATGGATTCTATTTCTCTTTCTGGTGAATTTTGAATGGGATTCCCTCCACACCCTTTCCTCCTAGGAATCAACACAGTTACAGGCTGGAAGAATCTCCAACATTGATACCACTATAATGCACCCAACTAGAAATAATATGTTTTTGATCCAAGTATTTCTTTTCTTAGTGCAAATTTTGTCAAAGACGTTACATTAGAGCTACTGGAAATTTCTTATGAACAATTTTCATATGGATCATAGATAGTTAAACATATCACATGCATCTATTACAAATATAATTGAGAATATAGCCATGGAATCTTATTATGGTTTGATAACCCAAATCGCAACAATACAAAGATAACTAATGGATGTAACAACATAAACCTTCCTGAATACAATAGATCTACTGGCTACAAACAACTACAATATATACTAATAGAGAAAAAATAAAGAAACCTGGCGATGATGCCAAAACCTCCTCAAGTTTTTATGTATGCTATTCTGACTGTCAAAACTCACTATTGTTTTCTCGACCTACTTCTGAATACTTAGTGCAACAATATGACTTCCCACACCCAATTTCAGTATAAGATCTCAAATTGTAGAGAGCCTTGCAGGACAAGGATGGACAATAATAGGCTAGGCCTCACAAGAAACCATGTGCTCAAACCATAGGGGTGACTCATTTCATGGTTTCTCCAAAATCATCCTGGAAGTTGAGGACTCGATAATCGACCTTCTCCAAAAAAATTCGCAAATCCCCTACATAAGCTGATAAACCTCCGAACTCTCTCCAAGATGAAACTAAACTCCAATATGAACTCACGCGATGATCCTGGGTGGATCCTCCTCCTTGTCTAGCTAGGGTGGATATTACACCACTGAAACCCTCACTTTATTTTCCCTCCAATTACATTCTTTTAACCTAGTCACACCAAATAAACTTCCTTGTCTCCCTTATTCTTGTCAAGTATATCCTACGGGAGTCGTATAGGCTATTAAGTCATACTCCATCATGACCAATTGGGAGAGGACATTACACAGTAGAAAGTGTTCTTTAAAAACACAACTAATTGACATATTGACTTGCGAACAAAGATTAAGCGACTTATTACAATAGAAACAGGGCATCCTCATGCTGAGTGGCGAAGGAAGGGGAATGTTGGAAAATTGGTTTGGAAAGTTGGTTTTCATTGATGTCAAACCTTGGAGAGTGATCTTAGAGACTGATGTCGACCCTTAGAGATTGATGTCAACACTTGAAGAGGTCCATAGATGTTGGACAATTGATTGATATTTGTATGATCGAGATTAATGGTGAGTTAGTTGGGTACATTTGATGTCGTGTCCATGTAGCCTCAAAGGTATGTCTATGGGACCCTAAGTTGATTAAGGAATAATGAAATGAAGGACAATGTAATTGTAGGTAAGACTATCATAGATAGATAGTACTCTTCATGTTGTTTCCAGTGATATGTGGAACACCATGTGGGTCTTCACGGTTAGGAAGATATGGCCTTATAAAGTTGGAAGTTAGAAGTCCCAAAGAGTGGTCAAGAAGCCCCTAGTTGGTTAAAAGTCTTGGTTAAAGGGTAAAGTGGTTGTAACAAGAAACCCCTAAAATATGGAAATAGGTTACCTAGCACAAGTATAAATACACATCTAAGAGTCTCCCATCTGTACACACACACTTACAATTGAATATATATCTTGTGAATGTTATGGTATAGTATTGTGATCTTTTGGCTAGTTTGTGATGGCATTTTTCTGAGGTTGCAAAGGTATGAAGTAGAGAAAGTGTCAGAGTTGCAGAAAACTGGTAACCCTAGTTTTCTTAGGTTATACATGGGATGAAAAAGGACAGGTTGTGTACATATGCGAGCTACAAAAGGACAAGTCATGTACATCCATAGCCTGCAGGAGGATAGGTCGTGGATCTAAGGAATGTTTTTGAAGAAGAATGGTTGGTTGAGATACAACAAGGTTTGATGGTACAACATGGTTATTATAGTGTCTAAGATAGTATGCTTCAAGTCTTCATGAGTAAAGGTATGTATTTTATGTATTTGTTTGAGGCTTGTATCTTGGATGGTATGGAAAATTCTTAAGACATGTCTTGGAGGCCCTTCATGGTACATGATTGCATATGGTTGAGGTGATATTTTTATATGGTTGAGACACATTTCATGGTATATGGTATATGTTATATGGTACATGGTATGGTACAAGTGTTGATGTACATGGTTGATACATGGTATGGTACATGATTAGCACTTAGTATCAATGGTTGATGGTTGAAGCATATGGTACAGGTGTTGGTGCATGGTTGATGCACTTTTTATGGTACATGTTGTGGTACATAGTTGATGCATGGTATGGCACATGATTGGTACATGGTATGGTGTTGATGTACATGGTTGTTGTGCATATGGTATGATACATGATATGTTATATTTTTTATGTGCATGGTTGTCACATGTTATGGTACATGGTTGATGGTAAATATTGTGGCACAAGTTGATGCATGGTGCATGGTACGGGTTGGTACTTGGTTGAGACACATATCTTGTGATGGTATGTTGGTGATCTTGGTACATGCTTGGTAGAGGCATGTGCTGGTGATGTTGGAAATCTAGTTGAGAGGTGTCCTTGGTAAATGATCCATGTGAGAGGGTTTGGTTGACTATTGATGATAGTGATAGGTTGGATAGGTTGATGTGACAGGACGGATACAGTGACAGGTTGGATATAATGACCGATTTACAGGTTACAAGTTGATGTGATAGTGATAGTGATAGTGACATTGGTAGTGACAGTGGTGGTGATTGTGGTAGTGACAGTTGGTCTACAATTATACTTCAGAGTAGAAGGATGGGGAAAGGAAAGGGTGTTGTAGCCTCCTTTCGATTGGAGTCGGAGAATCAGAGAGTTGGATCTTCATTTAAGTTAGAGCCTAAGAATCAGGGGGTTGTAGCCATAGAATTCAAAGAGTTGTAGCTTCCTTCAAGTTGGATCCTAAGAATAGGGGGTTTATCATCCTTCCAGTTGTAGCTGGAGAATTTGGAAGTTGGTGCTCCCTATGAATGAATTATTTATATATATATATAAGAAAACATTCCATGGTTTTCTCACATTTAGGTTTCCATGTAAATACTGGTGTAATTTTTATTTGATGTGATGCTACTTATAATTATATGCTCATGATATATTGAATTCAATCATAGATAATACATTGATTATAAACTATTGAACATTGTTGATAAAGTGAAATAATATATATTGTGGTTAAAAGTGGTATAAAGTGCTCATGTTGATTCACCCCCCCCCCCCTTCTCTCAGTATTCCAACAGGGGTATGCCCTTGTTGGTGGCCCAAATGTGATCCATTATATCAAAATGGGTGTATATGATTAAAAATCATCCTCCCATGCAATGGTTTGGCCAATGGATCACTAGGAAGAGGTGTAATGCACCACTCTTTAATATTTTGGGAATTTGTAACCATTTTAAAATAATCAATGGGTTAGAGTAGTTGGTGTATGTATGTGAAATATAAAATTCAGCAAGCCTTTAAACCTTACCATAATAACTTTACACATAACTCATTTGAGCATGTCCTATTGATTTTTCTTATTTCTTGTAGGTGGATGTCCTAAGCGAACATGGGTCTTACAACCATAGTAACATTGAAAAACATATGAAATGAAGTTGACCATCATTTATATCTCAAATGCAATATATATATATATATATATATATATAGAGAGAGAGAGAGAGAGAGAGAGAGAGAGAGAGATTGTAATGCAAAAAATGCATCGACGACCACTAAACATATGGAAATAATTAAATCCATAGCCCATAATAAATACCATCAAATTATTATCACATTAACACCATCACAATATTGACACAAAACCACTATCATACATAAAATTAAATCATGGTGTGTCAAATAGTAACTATGTGGATTCATCAATGCATATTAGGAGGACATCCTACAGTGGCTTATGGGGATTTTAAGGAAATGCATATCCTTATTCATTGGATATAGATTCTAGGGCTACTTCACTGCAACACTTTGTAGGTGATCATTGGTTGAAAATAATTTGAGTGAATACTTCCCTTTCCTACTCACTCTTTCTTACAACCTTCACATCATTTGATTATTCACCCCTTCATTGGCATGGAGAAGAGGCAAGCTCCCATGTCATGGGGATTTTTTCCCTAGCTTCATGGCTAATATGATTATCATGGAAATATTTTTCCATGTGTTAGTAGTTGGTAATATCCCATAGCAATAGGAGAATATTTTTTGTAGAAATGTGGAAGAAAAGAGGATGGTTGGAGAGAAATAGCATGCCTGACATGTCCACAGGAGTTGAGGCATACCTCCAAACCCGCAACCTTGTTATTGTTAGTCATTGACTATTTGAGACCAATTATTTTATAACCCAACTTATTATTAGAAGGTAGACAGCACATTGGGTTGTTTTTGCACACAATGAAGAGAACTAGAAGAGAAGGTCACTTTGAGGGACTATTGAGCAAAGAAGGAATTCAGTCTTCTTTGTGTTGCATGGGGCATTGGAAAAGAGTGATATGGATGGTATTAGTATTGGAAGAGGGATTTGAGAGTTTTGTGGTGATAATTTCGCCTTGTCATGAGAGTAGGATGGACTAATATAAATTTAGGATGAACTTATGAGGAAGTGTCCTCAAATATGTGAATGGAATGGAATTGTGCAACAATTCTTGAATGACCCTTATTTAAGATATTTTACATATGGTGGGAACTAAATCTTTTTGAAGAGATTCCTTTGAGGCCTTAGACAATGTAATAACTACCACCTTTCCTAAAATTGATATATAGTTATAGGAAATCCATGGTTATGGATCCCAATGTTCTTAACCATTCACACCCAAAATAATATTTCACTCTCCCATTTCAATGGAAAACACGTGATTTTTTATGAAATAACCCCCCATTTTGATTTTCACATTGTCACACTTGCCACCACTTTTCATAGATCACCCATTTCCAATAATATTTTTAAAGTTGTTAACAACATGTATATATTAATAGGTTTCTTTTGTGTTGAGGTGATGATTGAAATTGTGAGTGATGTCCCTCTCTATTAATATAATCACCTCCATGTTCCTCACATAGCCTACCACCTTTAATGTCCATGGAGATGAAATGCTTGTTAATACATGAAGGGATATTTGGGGTTATTTACAATGTTGGCTGAGAGTGGGAACATCCTCCATAATAGTCATGATTTCCTCTTAAATCACCCAACCAAATTAACCATCTAAAATGTCCTAAAATATGGCCATAAATAATTTAATTTCCTTACATTTATTCCTAGGGAAATATTTGTCATCACAATCATCAAAGACACCTTTGGGTTGGAATTCCGCCATTTCTACCCTCATCAGCTTGTCGACCTTCATGGGTGGAGTAGGATGTTGAGGAGGATAAATGTTTTGGTGTGGTCATGTAATAATATTTTTTTTGTATAGATTGGGTATATGTCAAACTACACATGGAAAACTAGTAAAGAGGCCTTGAAATAGGTATGAGGGTGATCCATTCAAAGTGGTCTTTGATTTCTTCCTCAATATCACTAATGAAACATTTCCTAGAAAGTTCATTTGTCACATTTGTGTTCTAATTTCAAAGCACTCAAAATAATTAATATATTCTTACACCATGCATGTTTAATGTAATTTGATAACTAGGCCCACAAAATTGGTATACCTTACAAATTTAACACAAATGGATTTTACAAATTTATTCCATGTAATGTATCTGAGAGGTGATTTCTTATTCCATTGCCACCACTACCAATGTTGTTGATTCAGACACAAAACTCTTATTCTAAGTTTCAACAAGTCATATTGGATGGCATGGAGGAAAAAATAGTGTTAGATTTGATTGTCCCATCCTATTAGATTGGATCAATAAAAAAAATTTAGATCTACCATAATTTATTGATGCAAGATATTGGGGTAACTATCATGAAAGAGTTTGAAGTTGAAAGAGTCTTCACCTATGGAACATTCACCATCATCATTCTTATCCTATAACTTTTCAAGTTTATCCAAAAAAAATGAGATTTTCCCATTTCATGGTAGTCATATGGTTCTAAAGTTGGTCCTTGGTTGCATGTAGTATGTTGGTTTTGAATCCTTGAATTTATAATGTATTTTGGACATATGATACTTACGCTGGTGAGTTGGTATGTTAGGCCAAACTGCTTATAAGTTGAAAGGTTAGAGTGTCTAGAAGTGTAATGCTTTGAATATGATTAATAAAATACATTGTTTGCTACAAGACAAACAGTGACAAACATGATTAATAAAATACATTGTTGGCTATGGTTCCACGAGAGAAGGGGGATAAAAAGACTAAGTGTTTTTATTATTTTTATTCACCTGTCTTGGTATCAGTTGGGAAAAGTGGTTACATGAGCTTCTTGGTGAATGAAATGTGGTGCTTTATTTCATGTAATTATATAAACCCCACTTTTGGGAAGTTTGGGGGTTCCTTGTTCATTGTTATTCATTTTCATTTCTCATTTTGTTCTTTCTCTTGATTTGGGAATGGGAAACACATTATGGTAAGAGAATATCCATTGCATGTTGGATGTAAGAAATTATTAATTATTCTAGGAGGGAATGGATGCCTATGTGCAGGATAATGGTAGTTGATAAAGAACTGTCCACAACTAATATCCTTGGAGTTTACAACATTGATATTTCTTTATCAGTAGCACTAGAGCCCTCACAAATAAGTTGAATAGTCATAGGGACTACACTTCAAAGAAAGGGGTTCATTTCTTTGGTTTGTGCAGGCTGAAGGGGAAAGAGAGCAGGTAAAATAGGATTGTTGTGTGGTTGGGAAAAATGTGGGAGATTGGTAGTTGGTTGTGTGTTAGAGTCATCCCAGGACCCATATTTGTGGATTCATAGCCCTAGATCTGGGGTGACCTACTGTTGAGATTTGGAATAGAATTTTCTATGGTTTGGTGGAACGTCCAACTCTGCAACCAGTTGGTGACTGGTTAATTTAAAGATGAGTTCTCTCTATGTTTTCTATGTAATTTATATTCCACTGTGTATTTATTATCTCTCTGATGTATTTACATTATGCATTCTTGTTGTTAATTTTGTGCATGGAATTTTGTTCATTTCTTTTATAGTTTATCATGCTTCTTGATTATTGCATGTGTTGGTAACATGTTTCTTTATTAATAAATATTGGTAACAAAAATTCGTATTTTCCCAAGAAGGTGAATTTAGAGGTACCTAGGTAGTGGGTATATTACTGTTTGGTATTAATAGTTTTTCCATAGGTGACATGATCCAGACTAGTGGTCTAGGTACATGATAGATTGGTATCAAAGTGTTGGTTGCAATGCTTGGGCCATATGGGTTGAGTTGCAGGTCAAGATTTTGTGATTTTTGAAGAGGTCGAGTTGTAGTAATGTCAAGGAGTTGATCATGGTAGAATTTGGACACTTGAAGAATTGAAATTGGCTGAGGGAAGATTAATTGTAGAATTCCATGGTAGCCTTGATAGAGATTTTAAAATAAAGAATTCTTGAAATTTTAAAAAAATTATGAAATATGGGAAAATTTGGGTATTTTTTTATATATGACATAAACATGACATGGAGTTCACATGCCAATCAAATGGAAAAGATGATGTGGATTGGCCTTTTTAGCACTAGGAATCACCTTTAGATTGCATGGAAGGAAAGCCCAGTACCCATCAGGTTTATATGTGAATGTAAGAGTGTTTTGTAGGGTCAAATGGAAAAGGACTCAAAATGATAATGTTCCAACTCATAAAACAAGGCTAGCATGCACCAACAATCAAGGTCTTGGCTAACTTCAATCAATAATTTGGGAGTAAGTATGAATAGAGGGAAGACTTGAATGAGAGGAATGTAAGGGCTATTGTAAACATCAAGTGTACAAATGACTAATGAAGAAAGTTTCTTAACACAAGATCTTCTTGAACTAAGAAACTAAGGAAGCTAAATGAACATCATGATAATATAATGATCAAACATCCACCATAACATCACCAAAATCATTCATGTGAATCTTTCAAGGCATGAACATTTAGCATCAGAAAGAAAATAAGTTGAAAGAGAAGTTGATTTATATTAGTCAAAAAGTCTTAAGTCCAGTACATAGCTAGATCACAATCACTTCATCAAAATATTACAGTCTAAGGGAGCCTTTCTCAACCATCCGAAACTACTAAAGCAATTGATATATCTATTTATAACAAAAGGGAGGCAACAACTGGAGGTATGATATGGCTTCCTTCCCTTGAAAATATCTAAACATTTGTTTGATATAACAACGTATTTAACAACCTATGCTATAAAACAAGAAAATGTTGGTGACTAATCCAACCAAGCTTCAAACTAATTTGATTCTCTTTGTTGCGTAGATCCTGTTTTTCCATGTGTCTTTTAGGAGAATGTAGTTCTCCTCATAATGCCAGTTGCTACTTCTACAATTTTCTCCATCATCATCCATTCAAAAGTTGTTGGCCTGACCTTCATGGATCCCTAGTGTCTGATGGTACTAAAATACCTTTGGAATTGAATTCTATGATTGAGGAGTTGATGCTAAATCCAACTTGAAATGAGAAGTAACCACAAAATGCTCCCATGAAATCTCTTTCTTACCCAATTCCTCAGAGACTAGCATTTTGATCAATCTAGAGTGGAAAAGGATAGAATCCACATCCTTAGATTTGGATTGAATCCTATCTGAAATCTTACCTATGCTCCTCAACAAGTAATAGGGAATATTCATCTCAAATTTACCAGTAAAATGTAGCAAAAGTCTTATTTGGTACTTTTACAATTTGTTAAATCTCCCTTCACATGTAAAATATCTCTGGATGATCTTCAAAATTATGTCAAATTGTTTAATCAATTGACCCCTTGTCACACTTTTAGATAAATCACTGGCTTGATGTTCAGTTTTAAAGAGATATTTAGCATAGGATGAACTCAAATACATGGCTTTGAACCATTTTTCACCTGTAATGGAGATTCCTGTTGCAGTTGAGATAGAGGCTTTAGTCACCTCAAATTCCAAATCCCCAACCTTGGTTCTCCTGCCATCAAAGTGTGATGCAAACTATTTTGTTATGTCTGGATGGTCTCTTTGCATGTTCTGACAGAAAGAGAGGCATCCTACTCTTTGAAAGACCTCCCTTGCCATGGGTTCTATATCAAAAAGATGCATGTCCACAGGTTTTGTCCTAACCACCTTACCACCTTTGTGTGTCTTCCTCGATTAAGGAGTCTCCATGTCTTATAATGAGAGAGTTTAAAGGCTTATAAGATATTAATAACCAGGATGACTTTAAATCGGGCTTCAAATGTACAAGGCTGGCCCTTTTAAATAGACTAGTGTTGGTAAGCCAAGTTTTGACTGTGGGAATGACACCCTTAGATTTGTACAGGCAATGAAGGTTTAAACAATGAGGGGGGTACTCCTGTAACTTGCCTTTTGAAACTGGGAAAACATGCTTAACTCTCAATATGAAAGGAAGCAGGGGAGGAGAAGAGGGTTTAAGCAACGTGTTGGCCCTTGGTTATGGAAGGAAGTGAAGATCGAGGAAGAAAATGTCAAATGCGAACTGCGCAGGAGACACAGTGATTGTCACTGGGTCGAAGTAAGAAAAAGAGTAGAAAAGCCAGAGCGAAGTACAGAAAAGAAAGTTGTTGGATGAGGAGATTGAGGATGACAGATCAACAAGGAATATGGATCGAGGACAACTCAACAAGCAGAGAAAGCCACCATTGGATGATTTGGAGCACCACGCAAGAAGGGAGGAAAGACAGGCTGGTGAAGCCCTGAAAAGGCGGTTCAAGTTGACCTAGGGTTTTAAACACCTAGGGTTTTGGGTAATTAGGGTTTTGACACCTAGGTTTCGACCTAAGTCTGCCGGTGATGGAATATAATGTATAAATAGAGGTCAAGAGGACCTAGGTTGGGGTGGTACTAGAGTGGGATATTGATATTGATTGTTGTTGATTGGGAGATTATTGTATTGTGACAGAGAGGAGTGCTGAGAGTGAGAGACTTATGGTATTGTAAGATCTTCAGCTGGGTGAAAAGATCAAGTCCTACAGCTGGGTTCATAGGAAGGTGAGAGAAAGAGAGAAGAAGAGAGAAGATCTGTTGACTAAGAGAACATATCAAAACTGTAAGTTTTATCTTAATATATCATAAGCACAGTTCTATGGACGTGTCCCTAGAGAGAGGGTGAACCATGTATATTTTGTGTCGTATGTGTGAGTGATGCCTAGTTCTCTATCATTATTATACTGTTATTTGCATTATTGTGTTAGATCATATTTATAGCTGTACAGAGTAAATCTAGTTGATAAGAGATATATGAATATTGCACTACTATTGTTTTAGTTCCACTTGATAGTCCCCTGGTTGTAGACATCTCTGTCTTGCAACCCCCCTCTTAGCTGCTTCGGGTGAGCCTACATCTGCTTTGCAGGTGTTGCCAAAATGGCTAGTAGCTAGGGCTTGTTGGTGTGCTCTTGGAGTGAACCCTGGTTCTGCCCCTATGCCAACAAATGGTTACGTTGTCGGGACATGAATCTTTCTAAGGGAATGTCAAGGTGGTTCCCATAGAAGACAGAGATTCAAAAGTGGATAGAATATCAAGAGAGGGACTTCGCTCAAGCCTAGAACAAGAACCCTAAACTGAGTATTGAAGATTGGCTACAAAGATACATCTTCACCGACATTCACGAGATCTTCTTTGGAGGAATCCACCAGGAGTTGTTTGAATAATTGGCTAGGTTAGCCGATACCCAGGTTGAGATCAGATTTAGACCTCCTGTGGTTTGGACACCATCACTGATCTAGAAGGTCAAGAGGATTGACAACGCTATATCCAGAGAAGTAGATCATTGGTTTGATAGTACCATTGGAGGGTATATCACCGAATTTTCTTTTCATAGGGTAGAATCATATAGCCAAGCTGGGAGATATTTTTTCAAAGGACCCAGAGGAAAAATTTTGCACTTTTTGAAGCTAAGAATCAAGATGTTGTTGCATGAAAAGAACGTCTTAAAGATACAGTAGATTAGCTGGACTTGAAAAGGATAATGTTCAAAAATTCATATAGTGACAGTGACACAGAAGCTGGACATATGCGTAGTGGAAAAGTATTCATAGGGGTTCACCTTGAGAACCTGTTTAAGCAAAACTATGGAGAATAGGGTTTCTACAGTGGAGAAGAGGTAGATCTAACCAACGAAGAACAATTAGAACCCACCAGAATAGAAGAAGGGGAAGCTAAATAACTTCGTCAAAGCAATCCAGAAACCTCAGGAACTGTGCAGACTACCGAAGTAAGTAACATTACCCCTCCTATTGTTTCAATAGCACCAAGTAGCCATAATAGCTAGAACCACCAGAGTATTCAGAGTGTTGTTATTAGCAACTCGGCCTATACTCATACAAGAAGCCTAGGGAACTCTATGGCAAATGAGATGAGGCTCCCTATCTTCATGGGAGATGGATTGGAGGATCTCGATCAACACTGGTTCCTGTGTGAGGCCATGTGGAATATTAAAAGTATCACTGATGAAGCCATCAAGAGAACCCAGTTTAGCACTGCACTAAGGGACCGCGCGTTGAGATGGTACATGAAACGTGTCCAAGGACTGGCTCAGCCTAAGACACTGAACAAGATCAAGAATGCACTAATTGTAGAATTTAAGAAACCTAAGTCAGAGTCACAATGTATTACAGAGCTAAAAGATATCAAACAAAAGGTAGTAGAACCTGTGTGGGAATTCGACCAGAGATTCAAGACCCTAACAAATTGATTAACTTTTTAGATCCCCAATGAACAAAACAAAGAATGATTCATCACGGCGTTGTTACCACACATCAGATTCCCTATGATGCAATAGAATATTTCATCATAGGCAGAAGCTTTGGATATCTCCATGAATCTTGAGTCAACACCTATGGGAGAATCTAGCTCAGGCATGAGCCAGATCTTGAGCCAACTGACTAGTTTGTCTCTGTAGGTCAAGGATATGAAGAAGGACAAGGGGAAGGAAAAAATAGAATATGTCTGGTGTGTAAGATGTAGATTCAAAGGTCATGATAAGGACCAATGTCCCCTATTTCATGAGTATTTGGCCTCAGGAGCGCCAAGCCCCTTGAAGCAAGTTAACCTTCCCTGGTACGATGTATGCAGAAATAGACATTGCCTAGGTGAGTGATATTACATG
The DNA here is from genome assembly GCA_000966675.3 of Picea glauca. NCBI lineage: Eukaryota > Viridiplantae > Streptophyta > Pinopsida > Pinales > Pinaceae > Picea > Picea glauca. The sequence continues at coordinate 493,090 of JZKD02S1723031.1, forward strand.
CAGAAGTATGTTCAAACACCCACAAACTTGTATTTCACATTATGTAAATCATTGGGGCATGATGATCAATATTTTAGATATTACGATCTCATGCATGAGAGGTCGAGGGACATATACAATATTCAAGGCGAACTATAGAAAGAAGGAAACACTCAACAGTACAAATATCCAGGGAGAGGAAACTTCAATCCTTGTGGTGGATACGGAGGATGAGGATGAAGAGGAGGTCTGGGTTGAGGCTGAGGAAAAATAATCTGTTATAACTATGCACAGCTAGGACACTTGGCAAGGGATTGTCAGAATCCTTGCACAACCTGTAGTTATTGTAACTCTTTCGAGAATGTCATAGAAGAATGCCCTATGCTTCTGGCTAAGCTTCATGAAAGATGAGGACCCCATAAGAACCCACAAGTGCAACTAATATATGTTGAACCAAACAGAACAGACCCTAGAGTCACTATTATTACTCGAGGAGGCGCTGCTACAGGAGAAGATAGAACAATCCAAAGAAAGATCGCAGAAGAGTCAAGTATCAGGAAAGCTGTGGAGAAGACTCAGGCTTTTGATGCAAGGAAAGAAAGACAAATCTTCGAGGAAGCAAGATAGGATTTCAAGGGGGACCAAGGATCCTCATCTAAAATGAAACCAGAAATAAAAGAGTATGGAATGCCTTGGGCATTTGATCAATCGACTTCAACGAAAGAAGGAAAAGAGGTAAGTAAACTCATCGAATTTTTGTATGCTTGTCTTAAGTTAATTCGGGATGAGAATGTTGTGCAAGAGTTATAGAACCTAATCAGGCAATGTGATCTAGGAAAGGTAGACCCCTTACTGAATAGGGAAGTACACCAAATTGGTAAGAAGAGAAGGACAAACAAAGAATTACATTTGAATGCTCAAATAAGAGAGTATGATATAGACTATGTGGTCCTCGACTTAGGGTCGGAGGGCAATGTCATGACGAAGAAAACTGGGGCACTAATGGGAAAACCGAAGTTGATATATTCCCCTATCAGGATTAGAATGGCTAATCAACAAGATGTCAACCCATTTGGATGATTGGAACATGCCCTTGTGGACATCGACAGAGTTAGGACCTTTGCGGATTTTGAGGTAATTGAAATTGTTGATGATAGTTTCCCTTACCCTGCATTGCTAGGAATTGATTGGGCCTTTGACAATTCTACTATTGTTGATTTAAAGAAAATATGCATGACATTTGAAAGATATGTACTTAGGGTCATTGCACCCTTAGATCCAGATGAGGGTCCACGATATACAGATCCCATCAAAGAAGAAGACCATGCATATGAGTTGGAAAACATATATAAACTAACAATCGGACATCAAGATTATATCAACCCTACTACCGATGGAAATCTAAGTTGGTGAAGTGACAATGCATCTTCATCAGATTCAGAAGAAGCACTAGAGAACTGGTAGAACCAGATGTATGAAGTATCCATAAGGAGAGATGCTCGAATGACCAGAGAAGTTTGTTGGATTGGTACAACAATAAGTAACTTGCCTACCTTTGATGGTTTGAACCCTCTAGAATCCTTCCTCTCAGATTTTGAAACAAGTGTACCAGCACAATAGAAGTTGTTGGCTATGGATGAGGCCCTAAAAGCTACACCAACAATATGGTGGGGGATGCACAAAAGCAATATTATAGACTAGACACAATGTCTAACCTTGATGACAACACAGTTCTCAACATAAGTAGGAAGCTACGAAGTGAGGTACACAGGTCAAAGCTGCCCAAAGGACCATGTGAAAAGCTGTGAAGAATCCTGGAAAGACATTCCTCAAGAACAATGGGTACAGAGCTTCATTAACACACTAAACACGACCCCTATTAACTGGTACCTTCAAGCGGAGTTGTGCCTCATCACTGCAGATTGGGAAGGTATGCTTCAGAATTTTGTAACCACCATTTTGTTTGAAAGTGAATTTCCCTCAATAGATCAAGCACTAGAGATTGTAAGGAAGAAAGTGTTTAAGGAGGTATCTAGCCTCCCTTTAGAGAAATAAGAGGACGAATGGACTGTGCCATTCCATAAACTACAAGGATGTTACAACATTAATGTCGACACAGATGACGACTCGAGGAAGGTAAAAATTGTTGAGATGGAAGGCCACAGAGATGTGGAAGGACCAGGAGTTGAGTTTCCATTCATTAGATGAACGATCAAGATAAAGAAATTCAATATTGAGACAGAGGAGACACCGAATCTTGCCAATGTTGGAGATTACTGGGATGCTACTACCATTGACAAAATTACAGAATTATTGCACGAGTATCAAGACTTGTTTCCGACCAAGTTCACTGATATGAAGAGTATCAAAGGACCTATAGGAGAGATGAGAATACCTTTGAAACTAGATATGAAGTCAGTCAAGCAAATACCCTACAGATTGAACCCGAAATATAAGGAAAAAGTGAAGATTGAGCTGGAGAGAATGTTAGAAGCAGAGATTATTGAAACTATCGAAGAATTAAAGTGGATCATCCCTATGGTAGTACAAGACAAGAAGACAGGCGAGATCAGGATCTGCGTAGATCTCAGGAAACTGAATGATGCTTGTTTTCATTATCCTTTCCCTACACCATTCACAGACGAAGTGTTGGATAACTTGGGAGGCCAAAAAGTATTTTCTTTTACAGACGGATTTTCAGGATACCATCAGATCCAAATTGCCAAGGAGGATCGTCACAAGACCACATTTTCCATAGAATGGGGATCCTACCAATACAAAGTGATTCCATTTGGACTGAAGAATGCCCTAGCCATCTTATCCAAGGTGGTGGTCAAAGCATTCAAATAATTTTTTCATAAGTTTTTAGAATCCTATTTTGATGACTGGACTATTTTTAGTTTGCAAAAAAGTCATATTGAATGTCTAATACTAATGTTGGACAAATGAAGGCAATGTCAAATTGATTTAAATTTGAAGAACTACATCTTCTTCTCACCATTTGGAGTATTATTAGGACATATTGTATGCAAGAAAGGATTGTTGGTGGATCCATCAAAAATTGCAATTATAGTCGACTTACCACCTCCTACTTCAGTCAAACAACTGCACACTGTGCTAGAACACACTGGCTATTACAGGAAATTTATCAAAGGATATGCTCAGATTACTGCGCCAATGGAGAATTTATTAAAGAAAGACTGTTAGTTTGGTTGGACAGACAAATTCCAGTAGAGCTTTGACACACTGAAACAAAAGATGGTGACTGTGCCCATTCTAGTCTTTCCAGACTGGAGCAGAGAATTTCATGTGCATGTGGATGCGTCTTGTATTGCATTAGGATCAGTATTGGCACAACCTGGAGAAGGGTAGATCGACCATCCATTAGCATTTTCCAGCAGAAATCTATCTACATCGAAAATCAATTACACTACTACAGAGAGAGAAGGATTAGCCATGGTTTACGCACTGCAAATTTTTTTCCATTACTTACGAGGAGGACACTTTAAAATTTTTATTGATCACTCTGCGCTGAAGTACCTAGTCAACAAGCCAGTGTTGGGGGGGAGAATATGCAGATGGATTCTCCTATTTCAAGAATATGATTTTGAGATCATAGCTAAGCCAGGAAGAATGAACAAAGGACCCAACCACTTATCAAGGTTGGAACATGGCGAAGAACCCACTAGTCTGGAGGATACACTACCAGATGCACAGTTGCTCTCCATTAGGAATATGGATGACCACTTTGCAGACATAGTCCAGTTTCTGTCAACAAGAATGGCTCCAAGTGAGTATACAATTTCCCAGAAGAAACAACTAGTGGTGCGCGCTACAGACTTTTCACTGATAGCTGGTCAGCTATATAAGATGGGACTTGATGAGATACTAAGAAGATGTGTGATGGAGGTAGATCACCCATTGATCCTTGTAGAATCTCATGAAGGCATTGAAGGAGGACATTACGCAGGGAAGCAACTGTGCAGAAGGTTCTGCGAGATGGCCTTTGGCGGCCTACATTACACAGAGATGCTAAAGAGTATACCAGAGCCTGTGATGTATGGCAGAGAGTTGGAAAACCATCCTGAAGAGATGAAATGCCATTATCACCGTAGATGACCCTACAAGCATTTGAAAAGTGGGCCATTGACTTCGTGGTACCTATAAACCCACCAGGAAAGCGCACAAGAGAAAGGTACATTATCACTGCGACATAATACCTGACTAGATGGGTCGAAGCAAGAGAAGTCAAGGACTATAGTGCAACTACAACTGCACTATTTATATTTGATGACATAATAACCAAGTTTGGATGCCCTAAGGCCCTTATGAGTGATAAATGTACACACTTCATCAATAAGACAGTTTAATCCCTGGAGAAAGAATTTGCAGTTCACCATCAGAATAGTACACCTTACCATCCACAAGAAAATGGAACGGTCGAAGCATTCAACAAGATCTTGGAGATAGCATTGACAAAGATTTGTAGTGTGCATAGGGATGACTAGGATTTAAGAGTACCAGTCATACTCCGGGATTATAGAACTACTTGCAAGAAATTAACAATGCAGACCCTTTCAAGTTGGTTTATGGTCTTGAAATTGTTGTCCCGATGGAGTACTTGGTACCAGCTTAAGAATTGTTGCATTTACAGACATGGATGATACTGGCACTGTTCGTGAGAGGCTTTCCCAGCTGATTGAACTAGAAGAAGATAGATTTATTGCAAGATTCCATTAGCAGGTACATAATGAAAGAGAGAAGGCTTGTCATGACAGACACATCAAGAAGAAGGCATTTAAGCAAGGTGATTTAGTACTGGTATACAACAGTAAATTTATAAGACATCCAGGGAAGTTCATAATGCATTGGCTTGGACCATATGAGATCGCCTACGTTACGGAAGGAGGAGCTACGTAGCTGAAGATATTGAACGAAGAGTGGAAAGAAGGATTAGTAAATGGGAGTCAGCTGAAGTTGTATTATGACAACCAGTTGCCTCACAGCTCTTAGTAAAAGCAAGGAGAAAAGGGTCTAGGTACCAAGTGCAGTTGAAACTGGGTACTAGACACAGAAAAGACAGTCTGCACAAGGAGGGGAAGGAGGCATAAAACATAAAGCAATGATTGCACTACACAGTCCAAAGTCGAAGTAAAACAAGAGGATCAAATCTGAAGTTCCTTGGGACGAGTCACAGGTGAGTGTTGGGGGCCTGTTGGCCATTGGTTATGAAAGGAAATGAAGATCGAGGAAGGAAAGGTCAAACACAAACTGCACGGGAGACATAGTGACTGTCACTGGGTCGAAGTAAGAAAAAGAGCAGAAAATCCATAGCGAAGTACAAAAAAACAATCCATTGGATGAGGAGATCGAGGATGACAGATCAAAAAGGAAGATGGATCGAGGACAACTCAACAAGAAGAGAAATCCACCATTGGATGCTTTGGAGTACCATGCGAGAAGGGAGGAAAGACAGGCTGGAGAAGCCCTAAAAAGGTGGGTCATGTTAACCTAGGGTTTTAGACACTTAGGGTTTTGGGTAATTAGGGTTTTGACACCTAGGTTTCGACCTAAGGCTGTCGGTGAGGGACTATAATGTATAAATAGAGGTAGAGAGGACCTAGGTCGGGGCAGTACTAGAGTGGGATATTGATATTGATTGTTGTTGATTGGGAGATTATTGTATTGTGAGAGAGAGGAGTGTTGAGAGTGAGAGCCTTATGTAATTATAAGATCTTCAGCTAGGTGCGAAGATCAAGTCCTGTAGTTGGGTGTGCAAGAAGGTGAGAGACAAAGAGAAGAAGAGAGAAGATCTGCTGACTAAGAGTGCAGATCAGAACTATAGCTTTATCTTAATATATCATAAGAACAGTTTTGTGGACATAGCCCTAGAGAGAGGGTGAACCACACATATTTTGTGTCATATGTGTGAGTGATGCTTGGATATTTGTCATTGTTATACTGTTATTTGCATTATTGTGTTAGATCATATTTATAGCTGCAGAGATTAAATCTAGATGATAAGAGATATATGAATGTTGCACTATTGTTGTTTTAGTTCCACTTGATATTCCCCTAGTTGTATACATCTTTGTCCTGAAACCCCCCTCTCAGTTGCTTCGGGTGAGACCACATTTGCTTTGCAGGTGTTTCCGAAAGGGCCAGTATCTATGGCTTGTTGGTGTGCTCTTGGAGTTAATCCTGGGTCTTCCCCTATGCCAACACAACACCTCTGGGTAGCGCAATGCATACGTAGAGGATAGGTTGTTTAAGACCTTGCAATTTCAATGGCTAAGGAAGACAACAGTAATCAGACCTAGATACAGGCAATGGATTTTATAGGCCTGAACAAGATAGAAGACAAGGCTATCATGCAAAGACAAGTCCCTTACAACTGTGCAAGCTCAGAAAACCAAAACCCGAGCGTAAATTTCTTGTGAAAATTAATATGTAGAGGAGGCAACACGAGATACCTATGGAGTAGACACCTGTTGGAATATTTAGTGAAATCTTACGATGAAATTGTGAAAATTTCGGCCCTCAAATCTTCTTCAGCCTCAAATTCGGTTGTCTTGTTGTCGACTGATCAGAACTTGTGAATTTTTGCAGTGCATCACTGTTGAGTTTTTCAAAATTAGAAACCATTACCAGGGCTCGTAAATGTAAGATATTGAAGGCATCCTTTAACTGACTTCTGGCACTGAAAACAAGGAACATTACATTAGTCGTGGCAATCATGACTCGTGGTGGAAGTATGATGAATGGGAAAGGTGCTACAAAACTGTCTGATGAGTGGGCAATGCTCCAATTCAAAAAATGATTGGACAGGTAAGAAAGGACCATGAGGAATTCCTACGAGGTCATGAGTGAGGAGAAAGGTGTGTCACATTAGTCTATTCATGGGAGGGATCGACCTAGGGACAAGTCATGAAGGGGACCAAAAAACAAGTCATGAGCTAAAATGGTTCTAAGATCAAAAATCAATTTGAGGATCAAACTAGAGCTATGACTCAAAAATTTAATCATCTAAGGGGTCCTACCAAGCATAAAATTTAAAGGGATGAAACTTTAAAAAATTTAAAATCTAAGGATTTAAAAAAGGATTAAAACAAACTAAAAGACCCAAGGAAATTTAGTGTGATAATAGGGCTGGTGGTAGTTTTTGGCAGAGTGGAAAGTGACATGGGGCTGGATGAGATAATGGTATAACCAATACCATAAACCACTGTCGCATGGGGGAGAAGAAGCTTTGGATTCCATACCTTTACCATGTGACACCACTCAAATCATGTCATGTAGCATGGAGAAACCTCTTTCACGGCCCAAGGGGGATTTTAAATCTTGGGAACATTTCATATGCGACATGATCTCTCTATATTCGATCTCGCCAAATATAAATAATTGGATTCATAGAATGGGCAAGTTGGTTGCATGCTAAGGAAATGGTCTAGGATGGGACCAACCCATCCACATAACCTATGTATGGGAACCAGGTGGATGTTTACAATGAAGAGGAGATCCACCAGTTACATGTGCCACTATGGTGGTGCCATGTGACATCCGATATGGATGGGTCCCATGTTTAATTATATTTTATTATTTTGGGATTGAAAGGTAAAAGGAGGATGACAGGAGGATGATGATGTAGGATAGGTGATCAAAGAGGTGACATGGAATCCTCTCAGGGTTCCATGTGGACTAGAGGTTCCACATCAACAACCATGTGAGCAGATTGAGATGATTAATTCTAGACCCATTTCCATATTTCAACCATAACGAGAATCCATTAAGTTTGATTGAGATGAAACTTCTGAGTTTTGGCCATAATACCGAGGGATACAAAAGTGTCATTTCTAGTGGGAAAACCCCCCCTTTATCTACACCAGGGTTCAGAATGTAGGAAGATCGATTAACCGTATAAAAGTCAATTAATTTTCTAAACTACCCCAAACATACCAAATCTCATATGAAGAAAGCAAGGAAAAGGAGATCAGGTAACTATACCTCTAATCCCATGTCTGGTGATGACCTTCTCGGGCTTGGACATTCCGCTGACTGCACGTCTCCTCCCAGGGTTGACCTACATCCAAATATTGACAAACTGAGAACGAAAAACATGCTATTCCATATACAAGTTAGGGTTAGATGTTAGAATGCCAAGCATAAACCAGTAAAAGTATTTGAAACACCATCATTTGGGACATGAAAATGTAATTCTTTTATTAATAACACAATGATTATAACTTTACAATCAAAGTTGGCTACCATATGCGAACTTGGTCTGGGCCCTCTTCACCAAGCTCCAAGTGCACCTTTGTATGAACTTCTCCTCTCAACCTTATGATCTCTTCTTGGGAAGGGAATGGGTTCTGATTGAGGAAGAAGGGGCTAATGAGGGAATGTTGAGGAAATTCTCACAAAAGGGTTGCAATAACTTGGGCAAGGAGGGGAAGTGAAATCGGGTAGAGTTTCACTATTCTTATGTCTAGATGTGAAATGCGACCCCAACACCTCCTTTTATATGCCAAAAAGGATGGTTATTCGGTTGGGTGACGGGATGTAGCCGGTGGATTAGTTGGGAAACCTCCAATAGCCAATCAATTTCAACGAATTCCTTGCAATTTTTTATTTTTTTGAAACTTTTGCAAGTATACATGGGTCTTAATGGTGCAACATGTGTATGTACGCAAGTTGTAGTGGTGCAACAAGCATATGTACACAGGAAGTAATGGTTCAGGGTGCGTACATCTTAAAAAATTTGGTTTTTTAAGAAGAGAAAATCAACAGTGCTTTGGAAAAAAATGCAAGTAAGAGGGCCAAGGCCATGTATGCATGTGTAGATAAATTTAGGGTTATAACAGATTCCCCCTAATGTGTGAGGTCAGAAGAGCATATGATGGCTGAAATACATTACAAAATATTCACCAATGTACGAATTCGAGTGAGCCTGGGACCAGAGTTCGGAAGGTGCCATCTACAAAACAACAATTGGCTCTTCGAGGTGGGCATACCCATGCTCAGAATGAAATAAATAATGGGTTCCAATCAAATACACTACAGATCCATGTCATATAACTATATAAATTGTAGCCACGAGTAATACACAATGGATCTACATCTTGAAATCAATCGAAAACATACAAGTAGAGTATCCATCTTCATAAAGCTAGTCACGCTCGATGGCTGGAGATGATGCCTTCATAGATCGAGAAACAACTTCAAGATATTGAAAAATCAGGTAGGAGTACAATGTGAATGTATGTCTTCACTACCCAGAGGTCTTTGATGGCTCATCGGGAAAATACATGAGGATCTCGATGATCAGGCAGAGAACTTCGTCGATTTTTAATTAGGACTTAACTGGACTCTCAGGATGGTCGAATCATGAGGTCAAGAGACAAACTACAAAAAGGCTGACTCTGGTTGGGTGAAACTTCCCTTGGAAAAAAGAACAAAATATGATCAGATTCAAGCATCATGACCTTGACATAAGTTCACAATGCAGGAGGCAACACAAACTCTCCATGTGTTTGGAAGAGGAACCAAATGGAGGAGGACACAACTCTATGTAGCGAGAAAAACTTCCTAAGGTGATACTATATCCCAATGCTTGACGAACAAATGAAAGGATGTGCTTTTTCCAAGGATGACTCATTGTGTTGCTAAAAAATAATGCATATTTCGTGTCCCCTCTTTTTTTTTTTTTTGGGTCTTTTTCAATTTTTAAAGAGCTTGAAAAAGAATAAAATAATGCTACGTTACAAAGGATGAACGAGTGTCACAAGCAAGAATACTAGTTCCAAGCGCAAGGAACACACTAATGGTCAGAGCAAGGAGACATGTGTGGGAAAAGGACACTCGGGGAAAAATCCTCCATGGGTCAAGGTGTCAAGTCGCAGAGGAAAAGTGCTACAAGTCTTGCACATAAGGCATGCTTCAAAGGTTCGGTTGAGAGCAACATGGATCCAACATTAGGCCAAAGATGCAGAGATGCAAGTGACAGTAGCAAGACACAATGAAACCCCATTCTATGTAATTTTAATGAGCCCAGAGAAGGTAAGCTCAGTAGTTTTTTCACATTTAGAGTGTCTGAAAAAACGTAAAACAAGACTTCAAGGAGTGCCTTTTTTGGAGATAGTATAGTCGGTTCTAAAAAGGGGTAAACTGGCACCGAAAAGACGTCTATTAAAAACCATTTTAACGAGTGTGACAAAGACAAGATCACTCGACAATATTTTCAATTTTAAGGAGTCTAAAAAGATCTTAACTATGGACTCACTTCCTTTTTCTGATTTTAGTCTCCTTAGCTCGAAAAATTATAAAATTCATTGAGGAAAACTCTCCCGACGAGACGAATCTCCCAAGGCGTACCTTTTTCCTCCATAATCTGCCAGTCGAAAAAAGGGGTAAACTCATTCTAGTAGATGTTCTTATGGACCAATTTAATGAGTGTGAAGGAACAAGGTCACTCAATGATCTTTAAAATTTTAGGGAGTCTGAAAAGAGCTTAACTATGGACTCTGTGGGGGTTCATTTTTTGTAAGTAATCTCTGAGGCCCAAAAAAGGTGATAAACCAAAACCAAGGAGAATTTTCCTTTTTCGTAAATTTAGTCCCTTGGGCCCGAAAAAGGGTTAAACTTATACCTAAGAATACTCTTATAGCGAACTGAAGTCCCTAGAGAATACCTTTGTTCGTACAATTGACCATCCAGATCGAAAAAGGGGTAAATTATCATCAGATAGATGTGCCTTCAAATTTGAGTCTGGCGAGCGTGAAGGGAAACAAGATCGCTTGACAATATTTTCATGTTTAGAGAGTCTGAAAAGGGATTAAAGAAGACTCCAGAAGGTTACTTTTCTCAGTTAATCCAGACAAGATCGAAAAGAATAAATGAAGTCTCGTCGGATGTTTCTTTCAGATTTCAAGGCGAGCTTGAAAGACAACAAAGCGTGATCATTTTGGGAGTCCTGAGGGTCAAGCCAAGAATGATGGTGCATTAGACGAATGAGGCTCAATCTCGTAGACAAGACTAAAATGGACTCCTGAGCCTATAGTCATTTAAATACAACATGGACCTGAAAATGAAACAAGGATCTACCTAGGGAATCCATGTAAAGGTAGGCTCTACCACCTAATCACAACACTTCTAAAGAAGTGATGAAGGTTTTGTGTCACACCTCGGTGGGATCAATCCTATGGCAAAGTGGAAAAGACAAAGAGATGCAGAAAGTGGAGTTGAAATCCTAACTTATATGCAAAAAGTTGCAAAAATGACTTTTTACCAAAGGAACTTGAAAGTGACCCATCTCCCAAAAAGTTACCAAACCAAAAGAAAAGTGTGTCATAACATCCAATAAGAAACTTAGGAATGGAATTAAGTGATTTCCAAGCCAGAAAAAATGACATAGGGGGTCAAAAAAGTGGCAAAAAGGGCCAAAAAAGTCTATACATAGAAGCTGGCATCTCAGTTTCACCATTATAATTTGGAAATCGACCAAAAAGTGAAAAAAACCCTTTGTTAAAGAAGTTGATTCTAGGAGCTTCAGTGGATGAAAGGAACTTTTGCTTGAACCAAGTAAGTAGAAAATCATCCCTCTTTCATTTCCATTCCTTCTTTATGCATTTATTTTTGTTTTTTGGGGGGGGCATGCTCTCCTAAAAAGAGAGGCCCTGCATGTACGTGGGTTTTCCAAGGATATCCCATGCATGTACATAGGAAAATAACACTCTGCCTACATACATACGGGACTGTGGACAAAACAACGCGCGTACACCATAAAAAGTTTGGAATTTGTTTTAAAATGAAAGAGCTAACTCCCTTTTATTTGCGATGGAATAAGATGTATGTCCATTGGAGGGAGAGGAAACATGAGGAAATTGATATACTGGTTGATGAGGACCCTGCTACCATTTCCACATTGAAATAATGTGGGATATGGAAGTTCTTCTGGTGTCCATTTATGAGGGCACAACCCAGGCTATTGAATGCCCTGGTTGACTACTGACATCTAGGTGCAGAGGCATTCATGATAGAGGGACAATCATGAAATCCATTGAATGAGAACATTTACTTCTTGAATGGCCTCTTAGAGAGAGGGGAACCAATGAATATGCAGACATTTCCCTCTGGGCCTTTTAACATTGAGGACTACATCAGGATGTATTGTGAGGCCGAAACTGAGAACGTAGGTTCTCAAGTATAAATTCACAAGATCACCAGTTTGTCTCTGAGAGTGATATTATTACTTATTGGGTGGATCATTGGATCCGTGACCCTTCACCAGGCTTCTCGGGCACACATGCATTATGCTATTCAGTTTCAGTAGGCACATATATTCGACTAGAGTATGACCATGCTCACATGCATGAAGAGGTAGTTTATAGAGTGTCGAGAGCACAAAAAAAAGAAATTCGAATTCAACACTATCCTTTTCTCATTCTTATTCTTTGAGAGTGCCTAGTCTGATTCTTAGAGAGACTATACGGGGGCATGTGGCCTCCTTCCCAGCAGTATGCAGATGGGAAGCCTTCGTGCCATGACAGGGGGGAGGGAGGACCATAGAGGCCTCTTATGACAAATTATTTCATTGGTGGGACCGATAGATTCTAGCGAGAGAGGACTACCCCTAAGCTAGAATCAAATTTTCTAGGGATCTAGACATGCTCGTGCCTCCCGGAGAGGAGCGAGGAGAGCTAGGTAACCAATTTTTTAAAGTTATTTAATTTTTAATTGTCTTTATATACATAATTTTTATATGTATCAGAGTATTGAATTTTGCATATCTGTTATGTATAGATGTGGGACCAATGTGCCCGACGGACTTCACGAGGACTTGGTGACATCCTTGACTAGAGGCAGGACCAGTAACAACGGGTGGACCAACAGTCATAGGGGGACCTCCAGCTGGAGAGGTTGAGAGAGTTTTGAGGCAGGTGGAATGCAGCCTCACCGCACTCACTCGTACAACTCCTATGGCTAAGATCGAGGATCTCCCATCTTCTATGCGACCTCATGTAGTGGGGGTGCCACGGACTTGGGTTCAGCTTTTCCGGCATTTTTCCAATGTCGTCATTCACTATGGCAGGGCTAATATTCCCTAAGATAGGATAGAATATTATGTGCCGAGGGAACCTTTGTATATTTCTTTATGGAATAATCCCTATGATGTATACCAAACCTTATTTTTGAGGTGTTCGCACTCACCTATGTACTCATGATGTTTTTGAAACACACACACACACACACACACACACACATATATATATATTTACATATTTATTCGTCTTATGGATCACATTGTTTACAAATGTATGTACATGTGTATATGTGTGCAATATGCCAATCTAATACTTGATTAGCTAGAGTATCTATCATTTGATTAAATTTCCTAGGGACATGGATATACGTAATGGAATCAAAGTAACATTCTAAAAGACGTACCCTAAGGAAACGTCGATGCAAAGTAGAAGCATAAATGCGGTAGAATTCGTTTAACTGGGACACAATCAGTTGAGCATCTCGGTAAACCCGGAGGTGAGAAATTCCATTTGACAAAGTGCCACGAAGAAATTCTATCACTACACTGAACTCAGTGAGATTTTTTGTGGCGTCACCTAGACTAATACCTTTGGAATATAGCAACTAGCCTCTAGGTGTGAAAATCACCCAAGCTACTGAAGTAAGCCTCCGAGTGTGTCGGCTAGCATCATATGCAAACCCAAAGAACACCTCTGATTCACTTGACATCTGCCATAGTGAAAAGGAAGACATAAACAACTACACGTCCATTAAAAAAAAGACAAAAAACTATATAAGAACTATACATATGTACAAGAAGTCATCCAGACAACCAACCTAAGAGTAATACTTCTTGAGGTAGAGACCATTTCTAGGCTTCACCAAGGCATTTCCTTCAAATTCAACCAGATGGTAAGCACCCTACTATAAGACCTCTTTCACGATGAATGGTCTAAACCACATGGGTTTGAACTTGCCTGCCCCTAGGAGATCTTTGTCTTGATCGTAGATTAGGACAAGATCACCTTTTGAAGAAAATCTGAGGATGAACGGACCGATCATATTGACACTTGACTCTTGCTTATGATCCTCATTGGTTGAGTCTACATCATGGCACTGCTCATCGAGTTGCTTGAGATATAATAGGCGTTCCTCAAATGATGAAGTGTCAGGCAATAATTTCATTTCCAACTTTAAAGATGGGATCTCACACTCAATAGGAAAGACTACTTCCAGCCTGTATATGAGTTGAAAAGGTGAGAAACTGGTGGCAATGTTTACAGACATTTGGTAAGCCCACAATGTCAAGTACAACATCAAATGCCAATTTTACTTGGCATAATTGATCGTTCGTTGAATAATAGTCTTGAGAGACTTATTCACAACTTCAACCTGACCATTCGCTTGTGGGTAGTATGGTGATGAATGTTCTTGCCTCAACCCAATATTTGATGTTAACTTAGTCATCATCTTGTTTTGGAATTGAATTCCATGGTTAGTGACAATCTCCTTCGGGATGTCGAACCTTGCTACTATTTGGTTAAAAATAAAAAGAGACGTTGTTTCTCCATCATTGTGAAAAGAGACGTTGTCATCGAGTGTGAGATAATTTCGTTCCTGATGGAGAATTCGTCGACTCTTGTCGTGGGAAGCAGAAGTAGGGAACTTCAAAGTCTAGAGATAGACTAGTATATTTCCATACCAAGGGTCTGAAGATGTGATTAGAAAAAAATCTTTTTTGATAGGCGATTCTTCGAGCGTGTCATCACTAGATTCAACTAGAAGTTCCAAAATAATTTCTGCAAAGACCAACAACTTTTTGAATTTCGCAGAGACAAAATCCAAGTCAAATTCCTGGAGGATTACAATCCATCTACTGATATTTCTTCCAATTATTCATCATGTCAACACATATTGAAAAGGGTTCACAACGAAAATGGTGGTGGTCTTGTAAAGAAGGATATAATGATGGAATTGTTGGATAGCATGTACTGCTTCCAAAGCAAGCTTCTCGACATGGGAATAGTTGAGTTCTGGCCCAACCAAGCCTTGGCTCTGGTAATAAATGACATGATCCTCGAGCATATCATCCTCTTGAACCAATAACATGCTAATGGTCAAATCCACAGCAGCCAAGTACAATAAGAAATCTCTATTATAATCAGGAGGCTAGAGCAGAGGGGCAAACGTAAGGGCATATTTCAAAACATCAAAAGAGCGTTGAGTGGATTCATCCCAACATAAAGGGACTCCCTTTTTCAATAGATGTTACACATTATTTTCATCATCCCTATGATCGTTAATGATGTAAACCTATATGTTTCCTTCAAAGGGGTCAGTGGCCTGAGTTCCTAAAGAGAGAAGGGAGAAGAACTTTTCCTGAGAAAAGAAGTTGCATTTTCCTATGTAAAAACCTTATAAAAAAGGAAGTTCGCAGGTTGCGAGAATGATCCATTCTCGCAGGTTGCACTATAGCTAGGGTGCGAGATGTTCGCAGGTTCCTCTATAGCTAGGGTGCAAAAATGCCTACATGTGGGAAAAATGAGCATTTTCTCGAATCTTCTAGAAGTCGAAACTTCTATGGTGAGGTGGCATTTGAATGGTTTGGATCTTACTCACTTTTGATAGTGGGTTTTCATTATCGATCAGAGGTCGATATCTATGTTACACATTATTTTCTTCATCCCTATGATCGTTAATGATGTAAACCTATCTATTACCTTTAGAGGGGTCAGTGGCCTGAGTTCCTAAAGAGAGAAGGGAGAAGAACTTTTCTTGAGAAAAGAAGTTGCATTTTCCTATGTAAAAACCTTATAAAAAAAGGAAGTTCACAGGTTGCTATATAGGCAGGGTGTGAGAACGACCCATTCTCACAGGTTGCACTATAGCTAGGGTGCAAGATGTTCACAGGTTGCTCTATAGTTAGGGTTCGAGAATGCCTACACGTGGGAAAAATGAGCATTTTCTTGAATCTTCTAGAAGGAAAAACTTCTATGGTGAGGTGGCATCCGAATGGTTTGGATCTTACT